>JAOQMS010000179.1:22296545-22333093 GCA_027563885.1 Erythroxylum longipes
GTAAACTGTTGAATGGAAAACAGAGAATTGAATAAAAATGTGATCTGAAACTTTAAGGAATAAACTGCATTGATAGAACTAGATTTAGGCTAAGTGGTCTTCATAAAAGTTGTAGATTATTCTTTTATATTTCTAATGGTATAAAGATCGAAATTTTTTGACTTCAAATGCAAAATTTATAGCCTTTATAATTTAGCAATAATTGTATTGATGTACAAGTTTTTAGTAGAAATGGTAATTTCTACTTAAACGATTAAACTGTATCAATATAGGCTAAATTAGACAAAATTGTCTTCATGAAAGTTGTAGATCTTTTTCTTATCTTTCTAACAGTATATAGTTAGTAGTTTTTGTACTTTTGGATTAAAAGTTATGTTGTTTAGAAGTGAGGATGTTTAACTGGGAAGTCGCGATCGCGACTATCCCAGAATTTTATCAAAGTCGCGATTGTGGCACAGCACGATCGCGACAGTCCAAAATTTTTCAAAAGTTTTGATCATGACAGTTTCACAAAATTCAGGATCGCGACGAAGCGTGATCGCGACAGTCCTGACTTTCACCAAAGTTGCGATCGTGACACGGTACGATCGTGACTTCCCTGTTTTTTGTTCCCTCTCACGGGCGTGAGAAATGAAAGCCACGCCCGTGACTATTCTTCTTTTGAATTAAGATTTTCCATTTCTTAATCCAAATTGTAATTAATTCTTTTAACACCCAAATCATTTATTCTTTGTTCATTTTTGCTATGGAAATTTTTTTTATTAAATTGTTGGATATTATTTTTACTTCTCCTATGAATTTTATTTATTCAATATAATTATTATTTATTTATTTTATTATTAATTAATTGTTTATATTAATTCATTTTTTTATATAATTAGATTTTATGTCTAAAATCATTCTATAATATTTTAATGACTATTTGCTTATATTAGAAACGTCCCACCACAAATCTTCCTTGTATAAACTTTAATTAAATTTAAATGTTATTATTGAAATGTTCCCAAATATATTTATTATTAGTTCAAATAAATTCTAATGGTAACACGTAGTCGCCATAACATCTATATGGAGACCCGGGGCCAACAACATGTTTTGTTATCATCAAAACAATGAGCTAAGACCTTATTTTGTCTAAAGAATTATCCCTTCTATAAATATTTAGTGATATTATAAAAATAAAAGACAGTAAGCTCCCTTATGTTAAAGAAATATATAATACATGCTCTCTTTTAATTTATACATCGTAAAATGGTCAAGTTTCAATATTACCATTCAATCCCCCCTTTTTTCAGCATTAAAAAGGGTATTTGACATATAAATCTATAATCATCAAAGAATACATGCAAATTTCTTTTCAAATAAATGATTGATTTTCAAAAAAATTATGTTTTAATTTAAGGATCATTAAATCTTTTCTCCTAGGTATATAAAACAATGCTTTCTACTCTAAATATATATGTCAAGTTAATATGTTCTAATAGTTATCAATGTGAAAGCAAGTGATTGGTTCCTGTATGTAACCAATAGTTATCTCCTCTAATTGGTGTTTTGATGGTAATTTTCTTACTTGGTTCATGTGAGAATTCTTAGTGATTTTTGTTTTAAAATATTGAAAATACTATTATTGTTTCTAGTTTTTATATCGATGGAGATTATACTAATTTATTGGCATTCATTTGTACCATTTTATATTGGCTTGCAAAATAAAAAAATTAATATATTCTAGAGTCCACACAAACTTGGCTCTTTAGGAGCTAGTTTTTAAACATTTTTTTACCCATATTATTTTGATTCTACTTAATAAACAATGTATCGAAAAGAAAATTCTGTGTGTATGTCTTTAATCATCATAAAATAACATCTTTCATGATAAGAATTGAAAGTCTTAGTGTTATATGACAAAGACCTATAAGAATATAACTTATATGCATTTTTTAGGTTATGCTAGATGACCTGGATGATATAATGCTCTTTTTGGTATATTAAAAATTGGGAGCTTGCTTCATGAAAATTTCCAACATATGAATTGACAAATGACATTCTTCTTTTATATAAATCTGGAATATGTTGAATGGGAGGATATATCATAACCTTCTTTTTTCTTTATAATGAGAACTATAATGAATGTGAGTTTATTCCATATCATTTTGAAGTTAAAGGGGCCTATACAAATTTGAAAAATATTGTACATTCTTTTAAGATGACTTTGTATAAAATTATGCCTATTTTTTCTTTTAACTCTAGGTCTTCTAGGTTTATAATTAAACCATACATGAATGCATGTAATTTCCCTTTTTTCTTAGGACCTAGAGGAAGGTGCATGAGCATTAAAGTTTTTATGTCTAAAATTGAATTCTGTATACTCATTTGATGATATTAGAATAGGTTCATAATTTAAATATTTGTTCCTCGCAAAATTTTACTTAGTCTTGAATGGTGAACTTATATAAGTGAAACTAATTCCACATCAATTTAAAGCTCTTTTAACTTCCAAGCATGCTATTTAATTTTTCACTACCTACAGTGAATCTAGATAATGGTTCTTTGAAAATATTGGTCTTCGGATCTGATGTCTAATTTTAATGCAACACATCATACTCATTGTCATTAGTAATAACTATACTCTTAGAATATAACATATTATGAATTTTGTATTTCAATTTCTCATCATCTGAAATAACAATATCATAATCATTATTATCATTATAAGAATGTGAGGAAGAGGGTATTGTTATTATTAACCATAAAACATACAGTTGCTATTATATTTTTGGATTCCTTACTTTCTAAAGTGGAATTGTTATCTTATATGACTTTAAGTGCCTTCTTCTTCTTCTTCTTCAATCATATATTCCCTTTCTCTTTTAAGAACATCTTCAAATTTTTTTAATGAAATTTATATTATCTTCATCACTATTATTTATGGATGTCTCCTTATCATCAATTTTCTCATCTTTGGAGAACTTTAAACGCTACACCGCTTCTTATTGGAGCCACTTCCTTTTCAAACAATTCATTCATCCACATTTCACAGGTGAGTTGTGATCCAATTAGCTCTTCCAATGACAAAATCCTCAAATATTTAACTTCTTGTACAATCTTAACTTTTTTCTCCTAAACCTTTGGTAAAAACCCAAAAAAAATCACAAATTAAAGATTATTATCAGCCTTAACAAGAATTTTAAGAGTATTAAAAAATATAATATAAATGAATTGATCATACATCCTAAAAATTGATTTATAATATTTTATATAAATAATTCATATTAATTGATAAACATGCTTACTTTACTTTTTTTTACATGAATGGTGTCCTCGCATTAATTGTAAGTTACTTTAATCTTTTGGTTAGAAATATAATCATTTAAAATATAAAATTTATTATATTATGAATTTAATTTAAATATGAAAATATAGAAGACTAGAATTATAATATGATATTTTTATTAATTTATAAAATTATAAAATTAGATTATCAATAAGAGCTAAAAGTTAATTGTATCTTTATTAGGATATAAATAATCATCTCATTGGCACAAACTTTTTTTGTTTACGAAATTAAATTGCTTCATTCATCTAGCCAAAAGTGTGCTTACAAAAGCAATCCATGTTATAAGTTATGAAACCTGAAAGCCCACATAAATAGCTTTAAGCCCACAATAAATAGCTAATAGAATCAAAACACATTAACCGTTGTTTCAGTTTTTGTTTCTTACTCATTATGCAAGGGCCAGAAGCCATGGTTTCCTTTTTATGTATATTGCAATGTTGATTAGAGCATGAGTAATGCCCCTTTTTTTGATTTACACATCTTCTTCCTAAATATGCTTCTTCAAATTCCTTTTCCTTACTATTTATATTTCAATACTTCTTGCTTGTATGTAGTGATGCTTGTTTGACTCATTTTCTTCGAGATAATTGATTAATTTTTTTAAATTAAAGGTCATTATCATTTCCCCTTCACCAATTATATGCACGTTCCTTTTCTTTATCTAAATTGTTGACCTTGTGGTATTCTTCAAATATGGGCCATGTTTTGGTTATAATATAAAGTTTTTTATGAATAATTAACTGCTCTCTTATGGCGTTAATAGTTGTGAGGATCAGAGCCTATGTATTAGAAGGTTCCTTGTTGAAAATTCCACGATTCCTCTCTAGCCAGATATTATAGAATGTGATGCTTAGGACTAACTTAGCTATTATGCAACTAACTTCCTTCTCCTTATGATTCCTGCTACACCAAATTATTAAACCTTACCAGATTGAGGATGGAAACTAAATATCACTCAATCTTTTGACTTTTTCCCAATCTATAGATGAATATTAACACTTAAAAAATAGGTGACTCACCGTCTCTTCTACTTGGTTGCACAACACACACAATGAAGCCACTTTGAGAAATTTTTTCAATCTTAGGAGTGCACTTAATTTTCCTTTGATAGCTAGCCATAAGGTAATTGATTCCTTAGGAAAAGCATTTTTATGTTAGACCATTTTGCATTATGGGACCTTGGTTCTTCCTTCTATTAGCTACCTATAAGATGTGCTTGTAAATTTTAGTTCACACTATTCGTCCACTTGACCTAATCCTCTTTCTCTCTAATTAGTGTCACTATAAAAGCTCGAGCACATACTAACCTTTAAATGTCATTCCCATAGGCTATTATGGCTTGTTAAATTGTATTGTTTTCTAGTATGGTGTTCAATTGATCTCCTGAACCTCCACTAAAGGTCATAAACTTGTCTAAATATTAAAAAAGAAACATATGTTTTTCCCATTTCCTATAGTATGCTCCAATTGCCCTCTAAACTTGTCCTTGGGTTGGAAGATGTTGAGCAAGTTTTGATAACAAAATGTTTTTAGTTTGAATTGTGCCAAAATTCCAATTCCTTATGTAGTATTCATGTATCCATTGCATCCATAGTGAACTCTTATCAATTAAGAGTCTCTAAATCCTTTTACCGGTAATATGCCTATGCCCTTTCTTTTTGATGTTTGCAAACCGCACTCCGTTTGACTTTGTCTATGAAGCTTCCTTTTGCATAGAAATCCTTTAGTATTTGTTCAATGGATTTGTAAATTATTCTAGGAAACTACATATGTGGCTCAATTCACATAGAAATTACAAAGGAAAGCTTTAGTAAGTTGAATTATAGTTTCAATAGAAACGCACTGTGAAGTCCAACATGAAATTCTTGACTTTATATTCTCTAGGAAAGGTATGCAATCTATGTAAGAAGACCTTTTAGTAGTTATAAGAACCATTATATGGGTGCTTGGAATTTTTTATTCTTGTTAGAGCAGCCAACCATCTTGCTATTCCACTTACACTAGTTAAAACTATTAGGGAGCTCTTCAGTTTGTTGATGACTAGCCTAGATAGCAATTTGAAGGTATTTCGAGCTATCCTAGTACATATATTAAGTTAGGATCATCTTTTAAGAACATAATTAGGTCATTAGTAATGAAAAACTTACTATTCTTACCCCTTTATACTTAAGAGTGAAATTTGAAGCTTTGATTTATATTGATCATGAAATTAATTAGCCTTATAAGTACATCTATTGGTAAAAGTTATGGGGATAGAGGATCCTCTGCCTTAATCCCCTAACTGCCTTAATAAATCTGATTGACTCTCCATTTTAAAATAACCATATGAAGTATTAATAACATATTGAGAGTTCACTAGATGAATTGAAATGGGAAACCAAAGGCTTATTAAGTGTTAAGGAGGGAGTTTCAGTCTAAGGAAACATATGTTTTTTAAAATCTATTTTAATGACGTAGTTTTTTCTTGAGTTTTTCCTTAAGTAATTTTTGAAAAGCTCCTGAACTATAAGAATGTAATCCCCAATAGTTTTCCTTCTTGTATAGGCTCCCTAATTGGATCCATTTTATTCATCAATCCTTTTCTTAACCTTTCAGCTAGAACTTTAGCAATCACCTTATAGATAGTATTATAGTAAGAAATTGGATAGTATTCTTTTAGTGAGTTTATGGACTTTACCTTAGGGATGAGGCTAACATAAGTCATGTTAAGCTCCCATAGCATTTCACTTTTCATGAAAAAACTCCTTTAGAGCTTCAATCACCATATTCTTATTGTGACACCATGTTTTTTGAAAAAAAAAAGCATTTAAGTTATTCGATCCTAGAGCTTTTTTGGAGTTTAAAGAAAATATGATTTTCTCCATTTCCTATATTTCTACTAGTTTCACCAAATTATTTACCACTTGACTTGGTATTTGGTCTTTAGTGAAAGATTTAAGCATGAGGAAACTTCTGTAGCCGTACCAATAGACTCTATAAAGAATTTGCATATTTCATTATATATTTCCTCTTTGATGCTTAATACTTTACCATCCTTTGTTGTCAAGGTAGAGATACACTGGCCTATAAAAGAAGGGATAACATATTCAAAAATGTTTAACCATTGAAGATTTTTTTAATTTAGTGCCAAACTTTTTAAAGTTTTCAATTTAGTTACTAACCTTTTAAATTTTGTATAAATCAGACCAAAAGATTATTTTTAATGATGTGGCATATCTATTAAATGTCATATGGATGTCCATTTATTATCCATGTTAGCAAAAACTAATTTTTATAACTAAATTGTTAAGGTTTTAAAATATTGATCACTCAATAAAAAAAATTAAAAGCTTAAACACAAATCTGAAAAAATTACAAAAGAATGAGGAGTTTAGAATTAGTTATACCACAAAAGAACTAAATATTTTTGTCACTATTGGATAAACCCAGAACTCTAGGTTTACTGCTTGATTAAAGACCATTTGTTCTCTGATTGATTAAAGACCATTTGTTCTCTGCAATAATATTGTACTGTCTCAGGCCACCTTTTCCCTTTCTTGTAAACCTTGGTTCTACGAGTTCTCATAAAGATCCTTTTGCATTGAGACTAGTGTCTCCCTAGCCTCTTCTATTGCTTCTTGAGTGTGTAACCTACTTTTTTGTTAATTTTCTTCATTTATTCTTTAATGGATAGAAGTTTCTTAATGCATCTAAATAGGTTGTGATAACTTGCATTTTATGCATGTTATTTGTGTGTGTTTTAGGTTCTTTTGATATGTTTATGTGAGGTTTTGCTTATGTTTCTATAGTAATTCATGTCTTTGTAGCTTCTAGGTGATGAAATACCAAATTGATGCGATTTAGAGTGAATTTGACTAATTTGGAACTGGACATAATTTCAACGTAACCATATTGAAGGTGCCACGATGCTGGCAGATTGCTACCTACGAATTTCAGATTAATTACCTTGGAATTTGGGCCTGAATGACACAACCCCCTATGTTGGACGAAGTCAAGTTATTTTTTAGCCCAGTGGAGCCTTATTTTCATATTTTGTTGGGTCCCATTTTGCTTATTGTAAAAAGTAAACCTAGACTATAAATAGCCTCATTCTAGGAAATTAAAAAACGATGAGAATTAGAATTTAGGAAATGGCAGCAGCTCTTGTGCGTGAAAAACAGAAAACTCTTCATTAAGGACAATGTCTTTTTCCATTGCTATGCGAGGCTAACTCTTCATCTAGACAAGGTATCTAGCGTTCGATTAATGTAATTCGTGAGACTCCTTCGGTTTAATTGCTTTTGTTCATCTCTTATGTTTGATTGATCTCTGCGCTCTAATCGATTTATTTTCGCCATGTTTGTTGATTAATGAGGCCTGTTAATTGATTGACTTAGTGATAAATTATCGAATAGATTAGTGAACCGTGATTTCTGTCTATCGAAGTGGCGAATTAATTTCAATTAAGAAATTAATAAGATTAAATAATTTAGTCTAAATAGAGTGCAGCTTCTCCGATTCTGTTGGCTAAGACAAAGGTCCATTAGAGTCTACTGCTGCCATAGGTTATATTTTGCAAAGCTTTACTTGGGAATAGTCTAATTGGTTAGGGTAATAATCTGCGGAGCTTTACTCGCGGTTATCAAATAATTAAGAATGGATTAGTTGATATGTGCTGTTCACTGTCTGCTATAACTTTGTCCATAAGAATGAACTGAATTTATGTTTTCGAGTCTATGATCGGATTACAGTATCGAACAGAGGAGTACCTTGGCTAGTCTTTCTTTATATTGTTTTCATTCTTTATTTTTAATTGCCATCTGTGTGACTTCGTGTTCTAAAATTAATCATTCCTAAATCAATTTTGTTTATTTTTATTATTTCTGCATAAATAAACAATTGTTACACTGATCTTTGTGGTTCAACCCTATTCATCACTTTTCTCGTTTAAGTGTTCTAGAGTAGGAATTTATTTTTGCTGGTTTGACACGCCATCAAATTTTTGCATCGTTGCCGGGGACTAGTGTTTAAGTTTTTGTTTGTTTGTGTTGCTAATCATTTTTCTAGTTTTTTGCATGTGGCATTGTGTTTCTACAGGTGATTTATTGTTTGATTCGGAGATAGAGAAGACCGCAAAACAACTCAGGAAAGATACTAAACTGCGCAAGAGACAAGCTTCTACTTCTACGCAAGTCTTGCCTAACCAAATTGAGAAGTTGCCTGCCTTTGAGACCTAGTTATTGGAAGATTTTCAAGAAGTAGATATGGCAAATCAGCAACCTATTCTACCTACGCAACTAGCCAAAAATCGAGCTTCTGCAACTCTGAGGGATATGCTTGCACCACCAAAAGAGGATCAACCTCTATGTATTCAGTATCAGGCTGCAGATGATGGGTTTGAGTTGAAGGCTGGGTTGATTCAGGCTTTGTCAAAATTTCATGGGTTACCTTCTGATGACTCGAACAGACATCTCAAAGATTTTCATATGGTCTGTTCTAGATTCAAACTAAGAGGCATAATAGAGGATCAGTTGAAACTGTGTGTTTTTCCTTTTTCTCTAGAGGGCACAACTATAGATTGGTTGTAATATCTCCCACTGAGACAGTGGATACATGGCCTGATATGGCGCGGTTATTTTTAGAAAAATACTTCCCATCTTCCAGAGCTGCTAGTTTGCATAGAGAGATTTGTGGCATCAAACAAAGAGATACAGAAAATATGTATGAATATTATGAGAGAATCAAAAGGCTTTACGCAAGTTGTCCTCAACATGGAATTACAAAGCATCACCTTATTCAGTACTTCTATGATGGGATGTTACTGAATGATAGGAAAATTCTCGATGCTGCTAGTGGGGGAGCCATAGTGAACAAAACACCTCAGGAGGCCAGAAACTTAATTTTAGCAAAGGCTGTAAATCTTTAGCAGTTTAGGTATCGTTTAGAGACACACACTCGTTGTGTCCATGAGGTAAGTAGTTCTAAACTCAAAAGTAGGCTTGAAAAGATTGTTGAATTGCTAGAAAGACAAGTTATTAATTCTTCCAATGCTAATAGTGTCAATGCAAATGCTGTAACCAAGGGACCACAGTCCCTATTTGCCATATTTGTGGATTTCAGGGCCATTTTACTGATGCTTGCCTAACTCTACAAGATGATACTGTGGAAGTTGATGTCAATGCAATCAATGATAATTATCGGTCTCAAAGAAAGTACAATCCCTATTCGAATACTTACAACCCAGGATGGAGGGATCATCCAAAGAATGGGCAACAAGGTCAAAATAGTCAGTAGCATCAGCCTTAACAATAGCAGGAGTAGCAGCATCCGAGGCCTAACTATGATGACCAAATTTCTACCTTGGAGGATCTTATGTCATAGTTGACTATGGCTCAATTGACGACCAATACACAACTACAGAGTTTGGTTCAATTTCAGACTGATTCAACACAATTTCAGGCTCAGACTAATAAAAATTTTCAAGAGCTAAGAGAGCAAATAAGTCAACTGGATGTTGCACAGAATCAAGGGAAATTGCCCTCCCAGCTTACTGTCAATCCTAGGAAAAATATCAGTGCCATTACCTTGCGTAGTGGAAAAGAAATTGAAAGTGCTGGAGGATCGCAGAAACTTCAACATGACCATGCTGAAACTGTCAAGCCAAAAAGAGAAGCTGAAATCGAGGAAATTGTGACAGCTAATCCAAAAAGGCAACCATTTCCACACAGGTTATCCAAGAAGAAGAAATTGCAAAATGACGAGGATGCCTTAAAGATTTTTGAAAAAGTGAAAATCAACATCCCCTTTCTCACGTTGCTTAGACAAACACTAAGGTACTGCAAATTTCTGAAGGACTTGGTTACTAGCATAACCAAGATGAGAGGCAATCAGCGTGTAATCATGAGTGAGAATGTCTCAGCAGTGTTGCAGGGCAAGTTACAAATAAAGGAAAAGAACCCAGGTATGTTTACATTCCTTGTAAAATTGGCAATGTTGGTATAGAACGGGCTATGCTAGATTTAGGGGCTTCTATAAATCTTATGTCATTATCTATACTGTATTGAATGTTGGTCCGTTGAAGCAAGATGGTATGATTTTAACTTTAGTTGATCGTACGACTAGGTACCCTGAGGGATTGTTGGAGGATGTTTTAGTGCAGGTAGATGATCTAGTATTTCCTACAGATTTTTATGTGATGAGAATGGAGGATGAGGGGTCACCCACGTCTAGGATGATGTTATTAGGATGCCCATTTTTTAGCACTTCTAGGATAAAAATTGATGTTCATGGGGGGACTTTAACTATAAAGTTTGATTGTGCCAAATTTACATTTAATATTAATAATACCATTAAGCATCATGTTGATTATTGTACAGCTTTTGCTGTTGATTGTATTAACCCCTTGACCGAGAAAGTTTTCGAGTTATGTGTTGATGATTTTTTATAGGCTGTGATAACTGATAACATTACTCCTGCGAAGCTATCAGAAATCGAGACTAAATGGGTAGTTCCGAGAGGTATGGTTCACGTTGTACATAATTTGTAGGCATTACAGGTTGCGTCTGACATGTTACAGCAGCCACTGAAGATTGACGACAACAAATTACTCCCCTCCATTCTTCAACTGCCAACATTGGAGCTCAAAGCATTACCTGCGCACCTCAAGTATGTCTTCTTAGGGGAGGCCGAAACATTAACTGTGATTGTCTCCAATCAGTTGAGTGGTTTAGAGGAGGAGAAGCTTATTCGTGTCCTCAGGGAGAATAAAGAAGCTATTGGATGGTCAATAGCCGACATCAAGGGAATCAGCCCTACCATCTGCATGCATCGAATCCTATTGGAGGATGATTGCAAAACCAACAGGCAACCTCAGCGTTGATTGAATCCACCAATGATGGAAGTTGTAAAAAAAGAGATACTGAAATTATTGGCTGCAGACGTGATCTATGCTATTTCAGATAGCAACTGGGCAAGTCCAACACAAGTAGGTTGTTCTCATTATTGTTGAGATGCTTGAGAGACTTGCAGGTTGTTCTCATTATTGTTGTTTAGATGGTTATTCAGGCTTTCACTAAATTCAGTAGAGCTTGGAGATCACGAAAAGACGACATTCACTTGTCCGTTTGGTACTTTCGCTCACAAATGCATGCCATTTGGTCTTTGCAATGCTCTGACGATATTTCAGATATGTATGGTAAGTACCTTTTCTAACTATGTAGAGGAAATTATTGAAGTTTTCATGGATGACTTTATCGTGTAGGGAGATTCCTTTACATCTTGCTTAGAAAGTTTAAGGAAAGTGTTAAAAAGATGCATTGAAAAAAATCTTGTTCTTAATTATGAAAAGTGTCATTTCATGGTTGATTAAGGCATCATATTAGGACATATAGTTTTAGCTAGGGGCATTAAAGTGGATAGATCAAAAACTGTTGTGATTAGCTCGCTGCCTTAGCCCACAAATGTGTGGGAAGTATGTTCTTTTCTTAGTCATGCAGGTTTTTTCAGGCAATTTATCATAGATTTTTCAAAGATAACTCATCCAATGAGCAACCTTCTGCAAAAAGATGTACCGTTTTAATTCAATGAAGACTGCAAAAAGGCCTTTGATATTTTGAAGGAAAAGCTGGTTACTGCGCCTATCATTAAACCACCGGATTGGGACCTCCCTTTCGAGCTCATGTGCGATGCCAGTAACTACACTGTAAGAGCAGTTCTTGGGAAGAGGGTAGGTCGTGACCCTCATGTGATCTACTGTGCATCAAAGACGTTGGATAATGCTCAGCAAAACTATTTAACTACTAAGAAAGAGATGTTTGTTATGGTCTTCGCATTAGAGAAATTCATATCATACTTGCTCGGTAAGAAGGTGATAGTGTATTCAAATCATGCTGCTCTTCGGTACTTGATGAGCAAAAAGGATGCCAAGCCAAGACTTATCCGGTGGGTTCTTCTACTGCAAGAATTTAACATTGAGGTCAGAGATAAAAAGGGAGCAGAAAACCTAGTTACAGATCACCTAAGTAGGCTGAACAACACCTCTGGAGATGATTTGGTCGTTACTTAGGAGTTTCTTGACGAACAGCTATTCGTGATGATTTCAACATGGCCATGTCGAATGGTATGTGGATTTGGTCAATTTTATCACCTAAAATGCAGATGGTAGTACACCTGTCCAGTGCCATAAATTGAAGAATGATACCAGGTATTACATTTGGGTTGATCCATATTTATGGAAAATGTGTTCTGACCAGATTGTGCGAAGGTGTGTACCTGAATCTGAGATTTCCTCCATATTGCAATTTTTTCATGCATCTGCTTGTGGTGGCCATTTTGACCCTAATAGGACAGCTAAGAAAGTGCTTGAATTTGGTTTTTATTGGCCTAACATTTTTAGAGATTCTTATGCATTTTGCAAAACATGTGACAGGTGCCAAATGACTGGCAACATAGGCCAAAGAAATGAAATGCCTCAGATCCTGGTTATTTTTTATGAAATATTTGATGTGTGGGAAATTGATTTCATAGGCCCTTTTCCATCATCATTTGGATTTCAGCACATTTTGTTAGCTGTCGATTATGTTTCAAAATGGGTAGAGGCAAAAGCCACTCGAACTGATGACTCTAAGGTTATTGTCGATTTTGTGAAGGCTAATATCTTTGTCAGGTTCGGCACTTCGAAAGCAATCATTAGTGATTGTGGGGCTCATTTCTGCAACAGAGTGTTTGCTGCATTGCTGAATTGTCCAATGGGTTGGCTGAATTGTCCAATCGAGAGGTAATGAGTATTTTGGAGAAAACTGTGAATTTCAGTAGGAAAGACTAGAGCTGACGCTTGGATGATGCTCTTTGGGCTTACCGCACTGCCTACAAAATGCCATTAAATATGTCTCCTTACAGACTTGTTTATGGCAAGGCCTATCATCTGCCAGTAGAAGTTGAGCACCGAGCATTCTAGGCCGTGAAGTAATGAAACAGGAAATTTGATACTGCTGTGCAATAAAGGAAGTTGCAGATTCGGGAATTGGAAGAACTACGGAACCATGCTTTCAACAACGTTATTACATACAAGGACAAAACTAAATCATTTCACTACAAGCAGCTTACCGAGAAGAAGTTTAAGTCAGAAAAAGGTACTTTTATTTAATTCAACTTTGAAACTTTTTGCAGGGAAATTGCGATCCAAGCGGATTAGACCTTTTATAGTAACCAAGATCTATCCTTACGGTGCTATGGATACTCAAAGCATGGAAACAGAAAAAAAATTTCAAGGTGAATGGCCATCGTTTGAAGCCATTTTATAAAGGATTTCAACCCCATTTAGTTGAATTTAACTCTTTGAATGAACCTCCCTATAACTGAATGGGGCCCATGTCGAGCTAACAATGTTAGACAAATGCGCTTCTTGGGAGGTAACCCAAGGTTTGCTTTCATTTTTTTCTTCATAATTTAATTTTTAGTTGTTCATAATTCTGTCAAGTTTCTTGTTTTCTAACATTTTCTTTTTGAATTTTATTCCAACATTTTGCTGTTATTGGATATCACTTGGTCGCAAGGTTTTTATTGTTTTGCAGGACAATATAGTTTAATCATTGCCATGGTGAACTGAAAAAAAATCAAGTTGGTTGATTAAATGGTCTGTGTAAATACACAAAAAATTTTAAAGATGAGTCAACCAACAGCAGTCCAAGCAAGGTGGCATGGTTGTAATTTTTGGCCATTGTTTTAAACCAAGTGTGGGGAGGGTATTTTAGTCTGTCAAATTTTTAACCCTAAAATCCATTAACTCTTCTTCTCCTCCTATCAACGCTACACCTTCCACCATGCCACCCCTCCCATCAACGTCGCAACACCAAATCCGTCGCCACCCCTCCCATCAACACTGCACCACCAAATCCATCGTCGCACCTCCCATCAATGCCCAAAACTCCCATCAACTCCCAAAACCCACAACACAAACCTTTTCACCATAACAGTGATTAAGTCTATGCCCAGATTTCGTGGTCGACCTCCACCTCCAGCTACCTCGCAAATCAGCAGAAACAAGCAATCCGTAGATTCTACACCACCTCGCAAATGCTGAGTTCCGACAACACCTCCACCACCTTCCAGTGACGATAATGAAATTGAAGAAGAGGAGAATGCCATTGGAGCAGAAGAGTACCCTAATGCCAATGAGGAGGAAGCCCAGCCTAGTGCGGCAGAGGTAGAGGCAGAGAATGGCACAAATACTATTACTAAAGAGCACCGACACAATTCTCGATCCAAACATGGTCCACACATTTAGAGGAATATCTCACAGCCTACAGCCAAGACAAGAATCTTGGCTACGAGGATGCCATAGATATCCATTTGCTCAACCAACTTAAGGACAGAACAATTTGCTTGGGTCAGTATGTGTACGAATCTTGCTTAACTTACTTTAATTTACAATCTCAGTTTAGGTCTTTGGTAGATAATTTAGGATTGGGTGTGTTTGCGGATTTGCGGCTACCTATTTTTTAAGAATTGGTTTGGGAATTTTATACTTCCTTTAAATTTGAAATGCCTGTTGATGGTGATATCACTATACCTGCTACTAGTCGATTCAGGATTTTAGAGTGTCGTTTTTCTCTGTCTGTGAATAAATGGAATGTAGCTTTAGGCTTTGTAACCAAATATTAGCTTTCTCATTCTTCCTATCTTAATTCTTTTTATGATTATCCTGACTGGTATAATGAGAAAGAAACTTATTTCATGCTGTCCGCCGACCCATAAATGTATAATCCTAACTCGTCTAAGGCTAATTCTTTAATTGATCCCATGCATAGGATTTTCCACCACTTTCTAGTGTTTAATTTTTCAGGAAAAGCTAATAATATGCATGTGATTTCTAAAGCAGAGCTCTTTCTTTTATGGTGTGCTCAGAATGGCATGAAAGTTAATATGGATTATTTTTGTATAACATATATTTTATACATCTTGGCACATCGCACACACCCACTGATTTTGGGATCTATCATTACGCTGCTTGCTGTCAAATTGTGTGATTTTAATATTAATCATCATCATCCATTAACCTCGGGACCACTGGTCCTAGTATTGGATATGAGTGTTCTTTGTAAGATGCACGTTACTCGGGCCTTAGCCAATGGAGAATTTGTGATCCCACCCCCAGATGTTGGGACAGACGGGCCCTCTCGAGCTCCATCCATGGTACTTAAGGAACAAATGGGATAGTTGGAGCGTCGACAAGGCACTTTAGAAAGCTTGCTTAACAAATTACAATCTCAAGTCACAAAGATTGAGCGCAACATCGCCCATTGGTTCAAGTATAGCGGTCATGGCGACCCACCCTTTCCACCATCACCTTAGCGCGTCACTTAGAGAAGCTTTCTCTCACTCTTTCCTTTTTACTGTTCTTGTCTTTCATTTGCTAACATTGAGGACAATGTTTAGTATAAAGTGTGGGGAGGGGAAAGTTTCACTTGTTTAGCTTTGTTTGTTTTATTTACGTAATTGTTGGTTCGCGTGTTATGTTTGTTGTTTAATTTTTTTGCTAGATTTTGCTGTTTTAAAATTTTTGTTTTTCATTTCATACATGCATCATGTAAAATGTTTTGGAAATCCCCATTGTTCAAAACTAAATTTAATTGCTTTTAAACATGTTTTTATAAACAATCTTACCTTATTTTTTTAGGAAACTTAAGTTGTTAGATACTTTGGCCTAATTGATCTTTTCTTGATCTTGTCTTGTCAGGACTCGAGTTAGTGTTTGTACTGGAATTAAACAAACTACTTCAGTTGCTTGCGCCCTTTAGAGAGTAATAGGCATACATCCACAATAAACATACTGTGAGGTTTTTGAGATATAGGATAGAGAATGCAACTTTAAACGCACTCTAGTTTTCTTTAAGAGATTGCACACATTTGTCCCCTGCTAGAAACTGACATAAGTTCTGTTCAAAATCATATTTAGTACACTAGAATGAAGCTAAGGCATTGTTTATGCAGCCCCTTGTTATCCATTTTCTTTTAAATTCTAAACACAAAAAATTGATATCCTAGTTCAACCCCCTTGAGCTTAGACCTTTTCTTTGTTTTAACATATATAAAAAAACCCATTCTAATATGTGACCTCTTCTTTCGATCCCCGACTTTTGCACCTAGTTGAGAAGAATTACCAAGTAGCATATGTAATTATATATCATGTATACCAATGTTTAGTCACTTTGGGTTATATCTGAATTGTTCGCTTAATTGTGCTTTGTTGATAAAAAGGAGAGAAAATCATGGTTGGCTAAAATGCATTTGCTGGTACGAGTTTAAAAAAATAAAAGCAAAAAATAAAAGCAAAAAGCTGAGAAAAGAAAAACAACAAAGAGGGAATTATCATGTGAATAAATGCATGAGAGGTAGTTTCAGCAGCCTCGGTTCAACTTCATTGTAATAATTAAAGTTAAGTGAATGATGGATCTGTGGTATACATAAGTCAAATGAGCTTAATGGTTTAATCTTTATATTTATGTTGACTTAAAACTGAAGTTGTTGGTATGTGTCTACTTGGTACATTTTTTTTGCTCTTCTCAACTCAATTTTCTTGATAACCAACTAGCCCCATTACAACCCATTAAAAGACCTAGCTGACTAGTGTGGATTTTAAACCTGAACTAGTGGTAGAGATTTGAACTCATGTCAGTCCTAAGGAAAGAACAGGTTTGTCATGGATTTTTGAGAGAAACACCAACATCCAAATTTCACATGAGAGAATGTGTGAAATATTGCGAGGGTGTAGATGTTATTACCTTTTACTTGTACATTTCTGAAGCGGTTAACATTCCTAATTAATTAGGAGATCGACCTTAATGGGTTTTTTTGTTTAATTCTAGACTGCATACATTAACTTAAGAAGTGATAAGTGAGGTTGAAAGAATTTTGATAAGATGTTGAAATGTCTTGATAATTTGAGTTGATTGAATACTTAAGGACAAGTATTGTTCAAGTGTGGGGAGTTTTGATAACTTGCATTTTATCTATGTTATTTGTATGTGTTTTATGTTCTTTTGATATGTTTACGTGAGTTTTTGCTTGTGTTTCTATGGTAATTCGTGTCTTTGTAGGTTCTAGGTGATGAAATAACAAAGTGATGTGATTTGGAGCTAATTTGGCTAATTTGGAACTGGACAGAATTTCAACATGACCATGTTGAAGGTGCTGCGATGCTGGCAGATTGCTACCTGCAAATTTCAGATTAATTACCTTAGAATTTGGACCCAAATGACATAGCCCCCTATGCTGGACGAAGTCAAGTTATTTTGTAGCCCATTGGAGTCTTATTTTCATATTTTGTTGGGTCCCATTTTGCTTATTATAAAAAGTATGGATGTCAATGGGCTGGGTCGAGCCCGGGCTGCCCTCGGCCTGCCAATGGGCCTACCGGTCCGTGGTCGGCCCATGGCCCGGTGGTCCAAGGGTGGGCCGGCCCAAACCCAGCCTGTCTATATTTTTTAATATAAAAATACAAAATGACGTCGTATTGGACAAAACGGCGCCGTTTTGGACAAAACGATGTCGTTTTGTCAGGATGCGGGCTGGGCTAGGCAAGCCCGTGGCTCGCACGGGCTGACCATGGTAAGCCCGCAGCCCGAAAAAACTACGCGGTCCAGCCCGAACCGACTACTCGCCAATGGCCCGCCAAACTCGGGTCAAAAATGGGCCAGGATGAAATTGACATCCCTAGTAAAAAGTAAACCTAGACTATAAATAGCCTCATTCTAGGAAGTTAAAAAATGATGAGAATTAGAATTTAGAAAACGGCAGCAGCTCTTATGCGTGAAAAACAGAAAACTCTTCTTTAGGAATAATGTCTTTTTCCATTGCTATGCGTGGCTAACTCTTCATCTAGACAAGGTATCTAGCGTTCGATTAATGTAATTCGTGAGACTCCTTCGGTTTAATTGCTTTTGCTCATCTCTTATGTTTGCTTGATCTCTGCACTCTAATCGATTTATTGTCGCCATGTTTGTTGATTAATGAGGCCTATTAATTGATTGACTTGGTGATAAATTGTCGAATAGATTAGTAAATCCGTGATTTTTGTCTATCGAAGTGGCGAATTAATTTCAATTAAGAAATTACTGAGATTAAGTAATTTAGTCTAAATAGAGTGCGGCTTCTTCGATTATGTTGGCTAAAACAAAGGTCCATTAGAGTCTATTGCTGCCATAGATTATATTCTGCAGAGCTTTACTTGGAAATAGTCTAATTGGTTAGGGTAATAATCTGCGGAGCTTTACTCGCGGTTATCAAATAATTAAGAATTGATTAGTTGATATGTGATGTTCACTGTCTGCTATAACTTTGTCCATAAGAATGAACTGAATTTATGTTTTCGAGTCTATGATCGGATTATAGTATCGAATGGAGGATTACCTTGGCTAGTCTTTCTTTATATTGTTTTCATTCTTTATTTTTAATTGCCATCTGTGTGACTTCATGTTCTAAAATTAATCATTCCTAAATCAATTCTTTTTATTTGTATTATTTCCGCGTAAGTAAATAATTGTTACACTGGTCTTCGTGGTTCGACCCTATTCACCACTTTGCTTATTTAAGTGTTCTGGAGTAGGAATTTATTTTTGCTAGTTCGACACGCCATCAGGTTGTTCTTTTAACACTTATCTGAATGCCCCTATTTAATGTATCTTCAACCCCTTCCACTTTCAACAAATAGTGATTAAAACAAAAAGGAAACCTTTGGATCCACATTTGGAATATGTTTTGCACCAATATAGGTTTATAGTTTAAAAATAGATGGTTAAGAAATCTAACCTTGCTCTCTACGATGATGTCTAAACAATAGGTGTTTATTAAAGCTTTATTGAGCTTTTTCCTCTTGAAATACACCCCCCTTCTACTTGTTATTCCATATGAAAAACTAACCATTCATTTTAAGATATAATATTTAGTCATTGGTGCACAATCCAAAAGTTCTTTTGTATGATTTTTAAGATTGAAATTTCCTTATGCTTTAATTGGACTATTCATGCAATTAAAGTCCCCCATAATTAGCCAAGGCTCATTCATTGTTTCTCCTAGCTGCCTGATTTTATCCTATAGAGAATATCTTTGAAACTTAAAATTGGAAGCATAAATAAAGGTTAACTAAAATGATATATAGTTGCCCTTTATTTTGGCCTGGAAATGCATTAAGTACACCTCCACCACTAGTGCGGTAATTTCCACTACTTGAGAATCATACAACATTATGATTTTATAATTTTAGTGGCAAGCATGTTTTGATAAGATAGGCCAATTTTTGATAATGAAGCTCAAGATATTGCACTTATTTTCTTTGATTTTGGTTTCCAATAGACCAATGATGAAAAGTTTAGTATTTAACTCTCTTGTATTCTAAGCCAACACATTTATTTAACCTTAGAATTGAGTGATTTTTTCTTTCTCTTAGAGCCCTTTATGGTCACCCTCTAAAAACTATCCTCCACCACGGAAAAGGTTTGCTCTCATCATACTATGCTGGCATCTCATAAGGCTCCTTGAATTCCTCAGTTTCTCTCTAAGAATTGGCTTATGCACCTTTTCACCCATTTCCATTCTAGTGGAGATACTCATCTCTGATGCTTCTTTATCCTTTTGGTTTTGACTTGAGGTGCCTATTTTTGCTTATTGTTTGAATTTTTTGTGATATTCCCATCTCTAAAAAATCCTTACCTCTAAGCCTTCCATTTGTTGTGACATAACTATGACTGGTTCTTTTGCACTGTCTAGGTCACTTGCTCTCTTTTGATTTAGCTAATTACATGTTTTATTAGTAGTATTTTGTACATCTATTATTCTATCTTTCTAAATTAGTTTTATGTATTCCCCTATTAGGAAGTGTTTTCTAGTAAGTCTCCAATCCGATTTGGAACAGTTTAAGTTAGCCTCCAGTCATAGCTCACATTAACATAACCCTTGAAGAGATTGCTTTCCTCATCAAATCTTAACAATGGTATGGTCTTCAATAGTTGCTTGTGGGCATCATTTAACACACATACCTTCACATAGTTGATTATACTCATTGTAGTTGTTGCTTCATCTAGGCATATAAGTTTGCCCACATAGTTCACTAGATGACTCAAACCATCAATAGTTAAACATTTTAAGGGTATATTATGCATATTCATCCATATTAGGGTCTATTTCCTCCTGAGATCTAAAAATCTTATACCTATTTTCCATAGCTGGAGTAGGATAGGCTTAGAATTGAAATGTCAAGGGCTATTCTCTAAAACTTGGTGGGCTATCTCTGAAAATGAAAATCTGAACATAAAGAGATTGTCTTCACTTAAGAGTACCTATTGTAACCCCATGTTTTTATATTGGTGCTTGGTGTAAGCATTTATGGTAGGATAAGATGGCTTATTGTCCCAAAAGAAACTGATTAATAAGTTCTCCCATTTTATAGCTCCAACTTTCAAAATACTCACATTGGAAGCAGCGATACTTTTACACTCCACAGAGGCTACTGAAGGGAAGTATTGGAGTTTTGTTGTACAAGCTCTGTCTCCTATCACTTGTTTCTATGCTTTTTTATAGGAGTAATATTTAAAGTTTGTGTTGATGTGAATTGTTCAAGAGTTGGAGAGAAAAGGGGTGGCACCTAAGATTCATCCTTCTTTGCTACATCATGATGGGAGCCTAGAGGAGGGAAAGTATTTGGCTAAGAAATAGTAGTGCTAGTCATGGACAGAGTGGGAAAAAAAAGTGTCTAAGGGGTAATGACCAAAAGTGATTAAAAAACCAAAACCAAACCAAACATACCCAAATTCCCGCCTAAGCAGGGTATGAGGAGGGTAAGATGTACGTAGTCATGCCTGCATCTCTGATGGAGATACAGAGACTGTTTCCTGATAGACCCCCGGCTAAGGTAAGAGCAAAAACAAATAACAACAAACAAACCAATACAAACAAATACACACAAGCAACAAAAACAAACACAAGAACAAACCCAACAAACAAAAAACAAGCAAATCAGACCAATGTGAGTACATCATTGTATAAGGGTAACAATAGAGGTATATGCATGGGTACTATAACCTATAGAATGCAATTTATACATACATAAAGATGTAAAAGTGATTAAAAAAGACAAAGGAAAAAAACAAAATAGTAAAATGATGGTTTGAAAGAAATATAGGGTCCAATAGGAGGATGGTTAAGGGAAACAATCTTTAAAATGGTTGATATTGGGCTGTGAATTGAGAAAAAAGAAAAGATGGTGAGAAATTTGAGAAGGAAAAAGGGAAACTTGGTAAGAAACAAAGAGGAGGGCAATGATGGACTAAGAACGTTGAAGTGAGCCAAGATGATCACAATGAGCTGCAGGTTGAAAAGGTTGGAAACACTGAGCAAGAGTACTAGGCTAAAAACAAAAAGCAAGCTTCTAAGCATGAACGCCCTAAAGTTAGAGACAAGCTCTACAATAAGTTTGTCTGAGCTTCTCCCTCGATACAACTTTTTATGTTAAGTATGATGATATCAGTTTTTGTATTAAAAATTCATACTATTAGTCATTTAATTATATTCATATATTTGTAAAAGATATTTAAAATTTTATTTTTTAAGATCCAATTATTATTTTAGAAAAATTCAATAAAAATTTAATCATTTATTAACTTTCACGATTAACATGAGTTATAAAATATGCACTTGTAATATTTAATATTTATGAGAATTTAATTTTTATAAGATCTCAATTCATCATGAATTATTAGTTTATGATTTTATTATACTGTTTTTAACTTTTTGTTTTTAAAATTATTTAAAAAAATTGTTTACACTCATTCGTTTATAAATAGAGATAAACCTAGATTTTTTTAATTTTATTTATGTGAGCAATTTCTAAATTTGCACAAGGGATTATAACAAGTTGCAGTGGGGAAACAAAACAAATTCCATGCAGTGTGTTTTGGGATACGAAACCGATTTCAGGAAATCAAAGCCTCCCTGTTATCTGTCAAGAGAAAGGCTCGTTCCTAGAGCAAAAACCAAAGCATTTCATTGATATTTTTATTTGTAAGTTACACTCTCCATAAAACGGTTCTAAAATGATACAAAACTAATTTGGCATGATATAGTACCTTCTGGCTTTCAAACAATTTGCTTTAACAAAAGAGAGACTGTACTTTTCATTAGTATGTTATCCTGCTTCCTTCTTGTTCCTTATATGGCGCTCAGTACATAGCATGATGACTGCTTTCTACATTAACCAAAATGCTTCAGCTGCAAATTGCAATGGGATTTGGCATATTGTTGAAACTTGTGCGGTTGGCGGTTAAAACGGTTTCTTGTTGATAGGTGGCCTGCGCCAAATCCTTTTCTGCTGTTTAAAGCTTCCAATGACAGCAGATTGCTTCCCAAATCTCATCTGATCTGCGAAATGTTTGTAATATGCTGCAGAGTTTAAGGTTTGCAGAACTTTCACCAATTTCCCATGTCTTTCATCAATTACGGTCTGTCCGTCTTTAGACTGGACGCCTTCCGCGATAACCCTGATGGGCTTAATCTGGAAGGTTGGCTTCAGCTCAGATTCATTAGCGGCCAGGACCACTGCACCAAGAATCTCCCCCAAGAATGTATCCTGCAGCAAATTCATGTCCAGATATACAAAAAAGACAAGAAAAAGATTTTATCCGTAGAACCTTTGGCAGTTTAAGATCACTAAGATGCACGAATAATATAATATCTGTTTTTACCATATGACTGTATAGATAATGTGTTTGCTGCAATCGGTGCAGTCTTGACAGCAGACTAAGCCCAAAGATAGCCTCAGGTGTTTTCTTTCCCTGGCGTAGCGTTTGTAGTACCCTAGGATAGGAACTGACTCTATGTTGGACGCCAAGAGGAATGAGTGTAATGTCAAGTGGTGACTCAAAAACTGTCTTTGCAGCCAACGGGTCAAGAAACAAATTCATTTCTGCATACTTGTTAGAATCAATGGACAGGACATTCCCTTTGTCCATAAAACTGCTCCTCATGTGTCCTCCGACTACATAGACGTCCTGCAATAAGCTTTCGGCTCATTATCTAAAAGAAGCACATACACTTTTTATCAGTCAGGAAATTAACTACTCAAACTTGCAATATTTAAATGTATTTTTCACGGCTCATGATTATACAAAGTCTTCCAAACACAGCATGGTAACTTCTCTAACCTTAATGTAGGAGCTTGCCTTATTCGCTGATAAGATGATACTTGCCAAACTTGTCAGGGGTCCATTGGTCAATATGGTTACTTTTGATCCTGGATCCAATGTTTCTACTATGGACTCCCAAATTTCCAGCGCTAAAGGCTGTCTAAGTTCAGGGTGATCTGTGTCTCGCGGAGCTCCAAATTTTATAGAGTTTTCTGCAGCATACCTTTTGAGGGAAAATTTTCTTTTAAAGAAGCACAAGTAACAAAAACAGAATGAGCGAAACATCCACCCATCCAATTATTACCTTCTAGGACTTCGTGGTAAATCACGTGCAAGCCCGTAGAGAGTGTCCGAGTCCAGCAATCCACCACTCCCATGTGGGATCACCTGAACATATTTGCAATCTCCAACAGCAGAGAAACTTGGATCAGACTGGTTCATTGCAAATACCTCACCCAAGCCAACTGGAATATCATCACGACCCATCATATGTAGCAAATCATAAACAACATCTATAGTTGCAGCATTTGCCCAACCAGTTGGACTTACTATGATTCCCTGGATAAAATGACCAAGAAAATGCAAGTTTAATCTTCTACTATTTTCATTTAAACTTACGGCTGCAAATATTAATCTCCATATATGGAAGAGATGTGAAGACATTGAACAATTGTTAACGATTAAAAAGGAAGCTATTCCTTCCAATGGTTGCATCCATCTCAAACTAGTTACGTAGGCGGCAATGGTATCATTGACGAACCTTGGAACTTAAAATACCACTTACCTTGATATTGATCATTTCTACAGGTACTTTAAGTAGATAAAATAGAGCTAGAAAATCTCCAGCACTCATATCCATGTCGAAGACTACAGGTTTCCCCAGTTTTCTGCGTCCAAAATCTGGTTTGTAAAGAATTTCTCTGTAATAGGGAAACTGTGTTGTAAAATTGAACTTTCCAGCATGTTGTGGATTATTCAGAACCTGAATGCAATAAATGGAGATGTTAGTAGCCTAGGATTTGGCCGGATCAGAGGATGTTTTGAGTGTTGAGTACAATGCACTCACGTCCAAGAAGTTCTTGAAAAAGGCTCTGTTAAGTTCACTGGTAGTGTTTGGATTTGGTTTTGCTCTTGTAGCAACAAGGACGCGTACTCTATCAGAACCATTTACCTCCTTTGTATATCCATCCTGTACATTTTTGTTTAGCAGGTGACTGTGACAATTAGAAAATCAAAAAGCAGTGCAAATCCTTGCTTCTATTTAATAATTTCTGCAGCTTTGACCAAATTTACATATTACCATGATATTTGACGTAGACAGAAGACTCAAGTGAAAGTAATTAAAGAGATTAGAAGAAGACAACTAAAACAATTCCTTACCTGGCATATTCCTTTCCCATTCTGCACTATGCAAAATGGATCTCGAAGCCGGGTCTGAACATGTCCACTGTGTACTCCACCTTTCTCTAGATTGAATCTTGGGACTTCACGGCCATCAAAGAAAGGATTTGAGCCATCAAAGATCCCATAGGGTTCATTTGAAGTCACAACCGTTATGTTCATATACTGCATTTCAGCAAATTCGTTTTTGCCAGTTTTGTCTTGCAAATTTTGCATTATAGAAACCGCTACACCAGACATAAAGGAATCCCACATGAAGTAACTCTGCAAAAATTCACCAGAATAGGGTCATAAAGTTTGCTATTTTCAAATGGGAAGAAAATTGGTAAAAGCATTGTCAAGAAAATAACCTTGTAGAACCGACTGTCAAACCAGGTGTCACGAGCCATTTTCAAGGACTTGAAGCAGTATTGGGCCTCATAAGTATACTGATTCTCCTCAAATGCCTTAAAGAACTCCTCGCTTATTGGGATGGAATTTGTTGCATCAAGGGGCACAAGAGTGACAGGAATTCCAGAATGGACAACCTGAGATAGAATTAGAACTCTCAATCCAACCTTAGAAGTTGTACTAAGAAAGAATCACTGTCTACATTTCACATACCTGGTAGGCAGCAAAAGGGTCTCCAAATATATTAAACTCAGCATAAGGATTGGTGGTGTAGTCTGTGAACAGATTACCACGGTCACCACACTGCTTTCGCTGGCAGGATGAACTTGCACTTTGTGGGCAACAACCAGTTGGATTGCTCGACCTTACACCACCACCCATGACATATATATGCTCAATGTTCTTCTTTAGACGTGGATTGCTCGTCAGGAATATGCCCAAATTTGTATGAGCTCCTGTTAGGAAAATAGTAATAGGACCTGCAGATATTTTTTCTATCAGCACTTGTTGGGCATTAGGTTGTCGAAGAGGAGAATATTTCCTGCTCCCCTGGTTAATGAACAAATCTATCAGCTCTGCCAAGTATAATAGGATTAAAGAACGAGAGAAAAAAGTGCTACCTATATGAGAACTGTCAATAAAAGTTGATAAGCAGATATTGGCAACACAAAGACACGACAGGAGATGGAAGGAAGCTAAGGACTTGTCTGTGACCCAACAGATTGAATTATCTGCTGTATGTAAATGATATTTATTGGATATTCCATACCTCACCAATCCATAATGTCATTTGATAGTTGATTCAAATTTATTAATCCACATATAAGATACACCATGAGGAGAATTGCCCAGAAATTAACACAAAAAGGAGAAAAAAAAAAGTTAAGAACTACCTGTGGCAAGAATGCTTTCCTTATCCCAAAATTAGAATCAATGTCTAGTCGTCCTCCGAAACGACCAACAGGGATAGCTTGTCTGTACCTGCAATATCCGGCTGTTGTATGCCCCTATTATAAGGATTTGTATGTATCAATCAGTTGGAGAAAAAAAATTTATGGGGAAATCAAAGTAGTTTGAGCACCTGTTCTATTATGGGGAGATATCCTCCAACATGAGGGAGTATGGTACCATTTTCTAGTATTCCACCGTCACCTCCTACTCCAACAGGGATATCATCACGACCCATCATGTAAAGAATGTCATAGATCTGGTTCACTGCATGACCTGCATCAGTCCATGCATTCGTGCTGATAGTGATAGCCTGTGCCAAAGATAACCAGATTTTTGGTAGTCTGAATTAATTTTTAGGTACTCAGAAGTGAGCAAGGACTTGCCTCCAATTCAATTTCTGCTCTGTTAAGCTTCAAGAGGTATAAAAGAGCAAAGAAATCATCTGTATCAGCATCTGTGTCCAGAATTATCCGGTGCGGACTTCCTTCCACAATGAACAAATTAGTTCCAACACCTCCTAAAACCAAAACAAGAACTGCCAAAACATTTCTCTGTTTCAACATTTTGTATAAAAAATTATTCACAAGACAAGATGATCTTTTGGAAGAAAACCAGCAATCAGATGGTAATCGCTGTTTCTTGTTTTTATATGAACTAAGAAAGAATTGAGTTGACTCCACTGCTGCATTAAACAGAAGCAGAGCCCATGGTTTTCCAACTTTGACCTTCCTTAGCCCCACACTCATATCATATGTGGGAAAAAAATAGTGGAAAAAATGCATAATATTTGTATATAGCATCACAATGATGGTCAAAAGCCATCATTATCAACATCAATATACGTTTAACAAACATCCATGTGTTGAAGCTTTGTTCTTGCCATGCCTGACCTTTTACCTACAATATCTTCTTGCCTTTTTCAATTATTCTTGTCTTTCATTTCTACAAAAATGCTAATTACCTTGTGAACATGGACCAAGATTGAATCTAGATTTTCAAGTGTGAAATTCCGTGCCCAGTTAGTGAGAAACAAGATCTACATGACCAAGGATACTTTACTAGGAGTAAAAGTTCAAGCAGCTCCGATTCGATATTAAAGAGCATGCCAACATGATGAAATTAAACATAAGCAAAAGGTACACTTGGGATTGCATGGTATGGTTTAACAAAGTCTTAAAGTAGCTGCTGTACTTGTTTTGAATTACAAAGAACTGTTGTACTTGTTTTGAATTACAAAGAACTAGTATGAGTTGTTCAACTCATTCTAGTAACCAAACTAATAAAATATGTTAATGTCGTGACAAATTTAACAAGTCACTCCACCATTGATGTTGCGTTTAGTGCTAGACTTCAATTGTATAGTCAATACCATAAATAATATGACTTAATAGTTAAGTATTTCCCTATACACACTAACTACAATTAAAAAATCATTGCAAAAAGAGAGGAATTGGAGAACCATAAATAATGCAAATATTATTTTAAAACATGTATAAATTATGATTTGAGTATCATCTTATACAAGTAAAAAACATTAATCTATCATCATTGGCGAATCATACATGATGATTAAGATATTGGTACAGGAATGTGTTCGTTTCATTTTTAACTCTACACCTCATCTCTGATTAAGATTGCGTCAAGCAACATAGCTGCCTATGAATTAATTAGTGATATAAAATTCTTGTCTTAATCAGTTGTGGAAAAATCCCGAGTTGCATAATACTAATATAATCTTTATTTTGTGTGGCTATGTTTTAAAATATAATAAAGATAAAATTAAGAAGCTGAAAACAATCTCTGAATATTTAAAAAATAAAAGTATTTAACTCTATCTCATGTATATAAACATATTTGTGTTTATATTTCATAGATTACAAGACACGCTCCAAAAGAGAATATGACTCAAGCAATTGAACAATTAGCACTCATGTTGCCAAGAACGACTATTGACATATCCTTAAAACCAATATTAGACACAATAAAAGACCAGGAATTATGATTAACTGATCTCTTGTAGGGATGGTAAAGGGGCAAGCCGACCACAGGGCTACCTAGGCTTGACAAAATGGGATTGCATGACCTAACTTTTTATTTTTTAAAAAATAATTTTAAAAAATGACATCGTCTTTTCCGTTGGGCTTAGGGCAGGGCCAGCCTGGTTAGGGCTAAAAACTAGGCTCAAGGCTCGGCCAGAGGCTCGGTCAACTTGAGCCTGACCCTATTGCAAATATTATCTGTTAAGAATGAAGGAAATAAAAAATAAGTTTCTTAGTGTAACATGTCCTATATTATAGAAATCAACCAAGATAATATTTCTATAATTATTTTCTTATGTTTTTATTAACGTAGTGTCCTTATAAAATCATGGAAACTCATAGATGTTTAGTTCCACTTTTGTTTTCATTGTAATTTTTAGTTTTTAGTTTTTATTTTTTGCTTTTAATTTATATTTTTCTTTTAAACAAAAACTAAAATTTGTCTAATTGTTAATGTCAAGATAGTTATATTTTTATTACTGATGATAATTATATATTACATATATAATTTAAAGATAATTTATTTTTAATTAATTAAATTTATTTTAAACTATTATATAATATTTAGGGTTAATTACCAAAAAAACTCAAATTTTTGTTAAATTTTCAATTATAGTCGGAACTTTAAAAAGTAGCAATAAAATGCTAAAACTTTCAATTTTTTCTATTCTAGCCCAAACTTCAAAAAGTAGAAATAAAATGCTCAAACTTTCAATTTTTTTTTCAATGCTAGGCTAATGTTAGTGTTTTCGTTAAGTTTGCTAACGTGACTTGCCACGTGTTTCAAAAACTTTAACTATTAATACATGTCAGCCAAATTTAATATAATAAATAAAGATTAATGAAACGATATCATTATTTAAAAATAACCTAAATTAGATTAGGTATCCCTGACAACCTTACACTTTGATTTCAATTTGTTCTCTCGACGTCCTCACCCTTCGATTTTTAAATTACACAACCCGACACCCTCAAACTAAGGATATCGAGAGAACGAACTAAAAATGAAGAGCTTATTGGTGTAGTACGTTGTAATGTGAGAATCGTTTGAGGCGTTAGAAGTACAAACAGAAAACAAAGGCCGAAGGCATCGGGAGAACAACAGATAATATCGAGCTAGAATTGAAAAAAATTAAAAGTTTAAACATTTTATTGTCACTTTTTGAAGTTTGGGCTAAAATTAAAAAAATTGAAAATTTGAGTATTTTATTGCTGTTTTTTAAATTTCAAGCTATAATTGAAAACTTGACGAAAGTTTGGGCATTTGGTAGTTAACCCTAATATTTATTAATAAATTATTAATATAAATTATTTTATTTTATTAAAATAAATAATTTTAAAAATAAATCTGAATTTTAATGTAATATTTATTTTAAACATATTTTAGTTATTATCAAATTTTTATTTGAAATTCATATATTTTGAAGATATTTTAAATTTAGTTATAATTATTATTTATTATTAAATTAATTATAATGATATATTAAATAATTAGATAATATATATTTATTTCATTCATAATAAACAGATTATGAAAAGAACATAAACAAAATTGGATGAAACCAACACCAAAACTTAAATAAACAGGATTTTTTTACAAAAATTTGAAAACAAAAATAGAAATAAACGAAAAAAAGAATCAAACAAACTCCCAACATAAGACTTCCATTATTTGAAGGCTTTGAAAAGACTCCATAAATCAATGAAACTGTCTAGTTAGAGGCATTTCCTCGCTTGGAACATTATTTGGAGAAGTTCATACAAATCTTGTTTTTGCTACTTAAACATACATACTCCAATTTTTAATACATATTTAAACAAAAATTACTATATAGTATAAGAAACAAAACTTATCATAATTAGTCTAAGTATCAATGGAAATATAAGATTTTTTAAATAAATTAAAATAAATGAGAACAAAAATATCTATAGAAATTAGCAAAATAAAATATCTATTGTAAAAACTAGAAAGTTTTCAATGAAAAGCATAATAAGAATGAGCAAGTATAATTAAGAAAGGAAACAAAAAAAAAGTTGATACGAATATACTGACAAAGAGAAAAGTGCACTCAAACATACCAAAATTCATGAGCGCAAAAAGAGTATATTAATCTCACATCCTTATTAGAAGAGATAAGGTCAAGAGTGTAATTGTAAAGGATATATTAAAGGTAGCTAGCCAATATTATTAACAAATTAAGAGAGACAAGACTTAGGTGGTTTGAACATATTAAGAGAAGACACTCACACAGTTTAGTAAGAAGAAGTGAGAAGATCGTACTCAGAGATTGTTAGAGAAAAAAAGTGAGGCCTAAGAAAAATTAGAAGAGGTGATTAAGAATGATATAACAATGTTGGAACTTATCGAAGGCATGACTCATAATAGAAAACTTTCATGTATTAGGATTCAAATAAAAGGGTCCCTTGTAAAGAGATTCTTGTAGTTCCTCTTCTAGTTAGTCTAAACTTATAATTAGGTAGTACTTACCTCTTAAGAATTTAGCCTAAGTTTTTTTTGACCTAGCTTGATTTAGTAGTTATTATTATTATTATTATTCCAAATATTGGCATTATTAATATTATTAATTTTCTTCTTCTTTTTTTCTTCTTCTTCTTATTATTATTATTATCATCTTTTTCCTCTCTTTCTCTCTCTCTCTCTATGTGGGCGATCGATAAGATCTCATCTTGGTATATTATTTGATATTATCTCCTTTGTTTTGGATTTATTTTGATGCTTAAATATCGAAATTAATGTTTGTTTTGTTTTAGGGGATGAAACGTGGAGATTGCATTAAATTGAGCCTCTATTGATGATAATCACAAATTTTGGATAAAGTAAAGAGATTGATGCAGTAGATAAGGCTGATCACTTGAAGAGTTGGAGTTTAATTGGAAAACTGCTTCTTATCCCTATCATGTAGGAGTTTGAATTTGAATTTGTTTTAGGTAGACATTTTTACAAGTTAGAATTAGATTAGGATCATATTAGAAAACCTCATAAAAGGGATGTTCCTAACAATAAAAAGGGGTTCTATCTTCTTACATTTTCGCAATTCTTTATCTTTCTTCTATTTTGTTATAGGAGCAAAAGTTATGTGTGGCTAAACTCAATCTTTCTGATTCAAGGGGATTCGATATTCTAGTTGTAACCTTGTGAGATTTTGTGTTCTAAACTTTTATTCACGTTTTAATTCAAGTATTTCTTTTTTTGAGTTATCATATTTCATGAATAATTAATATTTGATTAATCTGACAATTTAATTTAATATTTATTATTCTATCGTTATCCAGGAATTAAATGATCCGTAATTGTCATAAAGGATTGATATAAGTAGCAAATAAGTTATTTATGAATTTTCATATTTAACTTATGATAAATAAGAAAACTAAATTGAATAATTGCAGCATCTTGATTATTTAATTTAGGGTTTAGTCTTTTTTATGAAGCTTATTGTTATCATTTATTTGATATGGAATGCTATCACACCCAATCAATGGATGATAGGTATTGGTTTGGATGTTGGGTTTGAACCAATTAATTTAGAAAATTTTGAAACTTATTACGGCTATTCTAATATATTTCAGACTAACTGCTTGAATTGTGAAAATATTCCTTTTCGACCAATAATCAATGTTACAATTAGATGAGATCTTTCTCTTGAATTGGAGTTTGGTAATCTTGGATTTTTCATTTTTAAATTCAATTGATTTAATTTGTTTTCATCTTAATTTTAGTTAATCAGTTATTTAGTCCCTCATTTAATTTTATTGCTTGAAATTAAGAAACTTGCGTTGAGTCCTCTCAGGATTCGACCTGGTTCCATGACTACAAAAAAACTTTGAAGAATCAGAATTATTTTAGAGGCTTCAATAACACGACCAACATTTGACGCCATTGTTGGAAAACTATTTCAAGTTTCTTAGTTTCTTTGCGTTTTTATTTTACAGTTATTGCTACCCTTTTGTTTTGTATGAGTCGTACTTCTCAGATAGATAAATTACAATATAATCTAGAAATTGACAAAGACAACGCATCGTTTGAGAAAATAGACTAAAAAAGGAAATGGACATTCATTTTCAAACGTGAAAGTTGAAGTAAATCTAACAATTAGTGAAGACTTTAATTTTCAAGAAGTGGAAGAAAAGATGACAAATCTCAACCCTAGAATGTTGAGGGAGTTAACGACACCGAATTTGAATCAAAAACCCATATGTATTCAATTTCTTGATGTTGAGGTAGATTTCGAATTGAAATCTGGTTTAATTCACTTTCTTTCTACTTTTCGTGGTCTTGCAAGAGAAGATCCACATAAACATCTGAAATAATTTCATGCTGTATGCTTTGGAATGAAGATACAAGGGATGATAGAAGAACAAATTAATCTCAGGGCCTTTCTGTTCTTTTTGAAAGATAAGGCAAAGGATTGGCTATATTATCTTCCACCTGGCTCAATAACAACATGGAATGAGATGAAAAGAATGTTTTTGGAGAAGTTCTTTCCTGTATCAAGAGCGACGAATATCAGAAAGGAGATATGTAGGATAAGACAAATTATTATAGAAACATTATATGAATATTGGGAAAGGTTTAAGGAGCTATGTGCCAACTGTCCACATCATCAAAATCCAGACCAACTCTTGATTCAATATTTTTATGAAGGACTATTGCCACTGGATCAAAGTATGGCTAATACAGCTAGTGTAAGAGCTCTGGTAAATAAAACACTTGAGGAAGCCAGACATTTGATATCAATTATGGCTTAAAATTTTCAACAGTTTGGGATAAGGATGGATGGAGCTATTAAGCATGTGAATGAGGTAAGTAATACGCATCTTGAGGATAAAATTTCTTATTTAATCGCTCTAGTTTGTTTTATGGCTTTAGGTCAATTGCAATCAACAAGAGTATACGGAATATGCTCATTCTTTGGACATCCTACAGATATATGCCTTACATTGCAACAAGACTCTCTTTAATAAGTTAATGAAATAGGGGGCTTTCTTGGTCAACCTCAACGAAAGTATGACCCTTATTCTAATTACTATAATTCAGGATAGAGGGAACATCCAAATTTGAATGATGGAAATCAAGGAAGCCAACAATGATATCAACCTTACACTTTTAAACAACCTCAAGCTCCTACATATGCTCAACCTTAATCTTCAAATTTATCAAATTTAGGTATGTCTTTAGATGAAATTGTTAAAACAGTTGCTAATAATACTTAACAATTTCAACAAGAAATAAGAGCAAGTCTTTAAAATTTAGGAAATTAGATCACTCAATTTGCCACCTAAGTGAGTAAATTGGAAGTGCAAATATCAGGAAAATTACCTTCCTAAATGGTGGTGAATCCTAAGGAGAATGTGAGTACATTGACTTTGAAAAGTGGCATGGTAAGGAAATTCAATGTAGAACTTCTTTACCAATGGAGATAGAAAAGCACGATGATGGAGAAAAGAAGGACAAACTTCTAACCCAAGAATCAACAAAAGTAAAAAATGAGTCATCTCCATGTTCATCAATTAATGCACGTTTACCTCCTTTTCTTAGCAAGTTGACAAAACCAAAAGATAATGGATATGAAAGAGAGATCTTAGAAACTTTCAAAAATGTGGAAATCAATATATCACGTCTGGAAGCCATCAAGTAAGTTCCGAAATATGCAAAATTCTTAAAGGAGTTGTACCAAATAAAAGTAGGCTGAAGGATAAGGAGAGAATAATTTTGGGTAAGATTGTATAGGTTGTGATAAATAGGAAATTACCAGAAAAATGCAAAGAACTAGGTATATTTACACTTCCGTATGTTATTGGTAATAGAAAATTTAAGCATGCCATGCAAGATTTAGGTTCATCTATTAATGTCATGCCATACTCAATTTATCGAGCTTTAAATATGAATTCTTTGCAAGAAACTAATATGATTATCCAACTAGTTGATCATTCGTATATGCATCATATTGGAGTTATTGAAGATGTTTTAGTCCAAATTAATGGTTTGGTATTTTAGTGGATTTTTACATCTTGAAAATAGAGGAAGATAATGTTGAAAATTCAGCTTCAATTTTTTAGGTAGGCTATTTATGAAGACGGCTAAGATGATAATCGTTGTGCATGAGGGTACTCTTTCCGTAGAGTTTGATAGAGAAATAGTAAAGTTTAACATTTTTGAAGCAATGAAGTACTTGAATGATTTTCAATCCATTTATCATATAGTTATTATGGATTCATTTTCGCAAGATATGTTTAAAAAAATAGTGTTAAAGATAAGTTGGAGTATAAGGATAAATTAGAAGTGAATGAGCAAATTGATGAAACTTGTGAAGTTGTAGAATCATCGTCAACAATGCCAATAGATTTAGAAACTTTAAATAATGAACATATTATAACTCACAAGAAAATCTTACCTTCTGTTTTGTAGGCTCCGAAGATAGAATTAAAGGTGTTACCTGATCGCCTAAAGTATCTCTATTTAGGTGATGGAAAGTCATTACCCACAATCATTTCAAAAAGGTTGGCCAAAGAGCAAGAGGAAGGGCTAGTAACACTACTTAAGGAGTAGAAAACTGTAATTACATAGAATTTTAGGAAGAACTGACCATGTTAAGCATAATAATGTTAAACAATTGCGCTTTTCGGGAGACAACCCAAAATATGATTGTTTCATTTCATTTTATTTTGTTTTAGTTATATATAACTTGCATTTGTTTGCTTTTGAAAAATAAATTTATTGACCTAAACGAAAAGGAGGTCTTAAAATTTCAAACTACTAAATCTCATAGGGCGAGACCTCGTTTTATGTAATTTAGTGTTCTAGAGTGAAGACCTTAAAATTTTAGACTACTAAATCTCATAAAGGAAGATCTTGCCTTATGTAATCTAGTGTTTTGAAATTCCAGATTACCAAATCTCATAAGGCAAGATCTCGCCTTATGTGATTTAGTGTTCTGAAATTTTTTTCTTTTCTCATTCAATTATTTACTTTCTTTATTTACAAAAATATTTTTTACTTTTTAAAAAAACTTGAAAAACCTAATCTACTTGTTTGTCTTTGCAGGAAATTAAAAGAAAAATTGCAACCACAAGTAGCCCTCCTCCATATAGCAGCCCAAAGCTCCACTACAAATGCACCCCTCACATAAGAACATAGTAGCAGACGTCCACCATGGTCCACAACGCAAGAAAAGCTTGACTTGCCTTTCACTATGGTCCACTAAAGAAAACTCCTAGCACTATTCCATAGACCAACATCACAATTCACCAACCCACAACGCAAACATCACTCCTTAACCAAACCAACCTATAACACCCTTCACCACCATCCCTCGCACTTGTGTTTTGCTTTCATTCTTTATAAAACAATGTAGACCATTCTCTCCACCACAAGCAAACACCAACATGCCACCGACAGCTCCAACAGATTTGGAGTGTCTCTATAGTAGCTCCACTATAAACTCAGCCACTTCCTACAAGCATATAGCAACAGCATCATCAGAAGCAGATGCTTAAAGCCAATCGCTAGACCCACACCGACAATGTACAACACACCCAATGCTTTACCAATCAACCCACACCGTCATCAGTTATACAAAATTGGTAGCATGCCCATAGCTTGCCCTCCACAAACAGATAGCACCAAGCTAACATGATAGAGGCAGTAAATTCATGCAGCAAGCAACGGCAGTAGCATCATAAAACACCTTCATATGCCCACTCATTTTTTAAAGTTTTAATTAAATTTTTTATTTTCTTTTTAGTTCAATTTTAATTATTATTACATTGTTTTCAATCTTTTTCCAAGTAGTTTTTTGTTTATCATGTTCAGTATTATAGGGCATTCTAAAGCTAATACCAAGGCTGCATCAAAATGAAAATCGCTGATAAATGCTAATTTACACCCTCAATTTGCGGCAAGTTCTAAAATCAATAATAAAAAGAAGTGTGGATGATTTTCAAATACTCATAATTCAGGGGAGTCCTCTATTTTGTGCTTTATTTTTTGATTAGTTTTACTGAGTTGTGAGTATCTTATGCATACATTAGGGATAATGTATGATTTAGGCATGGGGGAGCGAGTGTGTTAGATCTCGCTTTTAGGATTTTTATATATTTTTTAATTTTTTTTAATTATTTTATTAGATTATCAAGCATGGAAATAAATTAGAATTTATGAAGTAGAAATTTTTGGAGTTTAATGTGGTATATTATGGATTTTGGTAAGGTGGTATAAAGTAAAGGAAGGAGTTAGTAGGAATTTCATGAATATGGAAGGGC
>JAOQMS010000179.1:22339529-22350517 GCA_027563885.1 Erythroxylum longipes
TTATGCTGCATGCAAGTTGGACTTCGGAAACGGGGTCTAACACTTTTGGTATCAGAGCAAGCACGAGTTAGACTCCGAAAACGGGGTCCAATTGAGTGTTTTTATTTTGATGAACTTTGTGGCGTTGCTTGGACTTATGATTTGTTGATTTATATATTAATTATTCCTCATAATAACTTCACTATTTTCTGATTGTTGTTCATTAATAATCTTTAAGTTAGGATACATTTTTGGTTTAAGATCTAATGCGTAAGAGAGATAAGCATGATTAGTGTTTTCATTAAAGTATTTCAAATATCTCATTGGCTTTGTTTAATGAAAGTGTGCAAGGCTTGATGCATTTTTGACACCTTCATGAGCTTTGAGCCTAAGATCATTCATCACATATGTGCTCATATATATATTTTTGTTGTGTGTTATCAAACATAGCTTGTCTATGCTAGAACTTGCTTTTGAATACTTGTTGAGACCACATTTTTTATGAATTTGTGTATAAAGATGATGAGGGCATTCAGGATAACTATTTTTGACCTAAACAAGCCTACCTTAATTTTATCCCTAGAAAAACAATTGGAGCCTTACCTTTCTTTTCTTACATAATAACCTTGTTACAAGCTCAATTTACCCTTTTTATTGTTTATATCCTTAATAATTTTGAACCCCTAAATTGAAAGAAATGTATTAGCTTATTCGCCTATGATTTTGACTAATCGCGTGAAAAGTAAATTAGATGATTCAAGTTGCATTGTTTTGATTTTTAGAATGGAGGAAAAAAACAAACAAACAAAACAAAATAAAACAAAATCTCCTATTTAATATTGTTGTTGAAAAGAAAAACAAAACAAAACAAAACAAAAAATGATTGAAAAAGATGCTATTTGAATCAAGTGAATTTTGATTTAAGTTGAAACTTGTGTGGAAAAGTTGGTATGATTTCCTTCAATTTATTTAGCTAAAAAGCTTCTTCTTGTGGTACCTTACCTAGGTCATGTTACAACCATTATAAAGTTCCTTTGATTTATGCATTAGGTTTGTTGTTGTTCAGTGGTGGAGATATGATTCTTGAGCAAGCTTATAGAAATAACTCGCTATGTTTTAATTTGAGTTAATGAACCTTAAACACTTTAAGTGTATAGAGTAAAATCCTTGTGAGGGTGTCAAGTCTTGTTCATTTGATTTTGACATAATTGATGAGATGTTAAGTTTTAACAATGTGTCCTATGAGTGCTTATTATCTCGATTGTTATTTTATCTTAACCCTTAAATAAGAATTAGCTTTTAAAATTTTCTGGATAATATGAAAGGAGATAAAAGGTTGTTATAAAGATGATTAATGTATTGAATTGATATATGTTTAAGGACAAGCATGAGTCCGGTATGGGAATTTGATAAGATCTTATCTTGCTATATTATTTGATATTATCTCCTTTGTTTTTGATTTATTTGATGCTTAAATATGGAAATTAATGTTTGTTTTGTTTTAAGAGCTAAAACTTAGAGATTGCATTAAATTTGGACTCTATTAATGATAATAACAAATTTTGGATAAAGTGAAGAGATTAATATAGTAGATAAGGCTGATCACTTGAAGAGTTGAAGTCTTCTCATCCCTATCATGTAGGAGTTTGAATTTGAATTTGTTTTAGAGAAACATCTTTACAAGTTAGAATTAGATTAGGATTAGATCGGAAAACATTATAAAAGGGATGTTCCTCATAATAGAAAGGGGTTCTCTCTTCTTACGTTTTTGCAATTCTTTATCTTTCTTCTATTTCTGTTATAGGATCAAAAGCCATGTGTGCCTAAACTCAATCTTTCTTATTCAAGGGGATGCAATATTCTAGTTGTAATCTTGTGAGGTTTTGCGTTCTAAACTTTTATTCACATTTTAATTCAAGTATTTTTTGTTTTAAGTTCTCATATTTCATGAATGATTAATATTCAATTAATCTGTCAATTTAATTTAATAGTGACTATTATATTACTATCCATGAATTCAATGATTCATAATTGTCATGAAGGATTGATACAAGTAGCAAATATGTTATTTATGAACTTTTATATTTAACTTATGATAAACAAGAAAACTAAATTGAATAACTGCAGCTATCTCGATTATTTAATTTAGAGTTTAGTATTTCTCTGAAGCTTATTGTTATCATTTATTTGATATGGAATGCTACTACACCCAGTCAATAGATGATAAGTTTTGGTTTGGATGTTGGGTTTGAATAAATTAATTTAGGAAAATTTGAAACTTATTACGGCTATCCTAATATGTTTCGGACTAACTGCTTGAATCGTGAAAATATTTTCTTTTTAGACCAATGATTAATGTTACAAATAGATGAGATCTTAATTTTCCTTGAATTGGAGTTTGGTAATCTTGAATTTTCATTTTAATTTAAATTCAGTTGATTTAATTTATTTTTTTCTCAATTTTAGTTAATTAGTTATTTAATCAACACCTCTCTCCAATTAATTTTATTGCTTGAAATTAAGAAATTAGTATTTAGTTCTCTAAGGATTCGACCTGATTCTATGACTACGATAAAAGTTTGAAGAACGAGAATTATTTTGGAGACTTTGACAACTCAACCAGTCATTTGAAAATTGCCTCTCTGCTAATTAGAGGTAAGGGTGTATACCTTTTCAGACTTTTGCATATTAGTGAGATTCCTACTAAATATTGGTGATGTTTGTTATTGTATATTAAAGCTTCTTACTAAGAAAAGTCTAAAAAAGAGGCTGAAATGACATAAACGGTAGGTAGAAATCTAGATAGGAGTGAAGAAAACTTGACACAATATTAAATTTGTACAGATATGATATCCTATATAATATTGAATTTATTAGAATCGGACAAGGAGTGATTATTAGAATATAGAATAAGAGTAAACAAATCTCAAACTTTATGTAAGCAATTAATGCATCAAACCATTGCCTTAAATATGTATTAATGTAACAACTTGTGGTATTAAATTTATTAGCATCCTAAGTGACATTTCTGTGGTGCACCTTAACTAGTCAAAGTCCAATATTGTTACCAGCTCACTATTTGAGTTCTAAAAATAAATTTACCGAGTAATTGGATTTAGAAAACAAATAAAAGGGTAAAATTTAAATAATGTGAAAGGATTAAAAAAAGTGTAATTCAAGTTTATAATAACTATGAAGTAGAAAAAAAAAAAAAAGGAGGAACTTTTTTATCTTCGCCGTGAAATGAGATAGCAATTGAGAAAAGCCTTGAATGGTTAAAGCCAATAAATCACTCCTTGCAATGGTTTTCGACAACACACCGTAAAAGAACTTTATAAGTATTAGTTTTATTTAATAAATAATTAAATACTTTGATTAATTTTCATATAATTATTAGAAAATTAAAAAGATTTTTGACGATAAGACAATTTGGGTTTTTTATATTGAATTTTAATTAGACCCACCCAACCCAACATATACATAAATAAGTCTAATTTCTAGAATTTTTATCATCATCGGCCACTGAAAAGGTAAAGAATGTTTTATCTAAATCTTTTTACAGGTAGTTTTTTTAAAAATGTTTGTACTTTTTTGAATAATAATATATGCATACAGTCACAGACCAGTAAAAAGTAACGAATGGACTTGAAATAAAGAGGGGGCGGAAATCGGAATTTGGAAGTCAGATTGACTCACTAACAGACGTCAGACAAGACAAAAGACCGACAAAAGGGAAGACAAGAAATCACCGTTTGCTTCGGCTTTTGTCAAACGGATCAGATCCGGGGAGGAAAGTGACGTGTTGGATGCCACGTTGTCCTACATGCGACACGTATCGAGATAAGATAGGAGGATGCAAAATCCTTTTTAATTGTGATGTGGGACCCCATAAATAAAAGATCACTGATTGGCCACTTTGCGCGGTCCCTACGTACACAGGCGCCCGTTTGTTTTCACTTTCTTACGTGGACCTTGTGCCCTCTGGTGTTTTTCAGTTTTTGACGGTTGGGATCTTGTCCGCACGTCATCAAGTATTTATAGTTTACTTATTCGCTTTTCGCTAAATTACAATCTCAAAGTGACAACTTGATTTGTGAATATTTTTCACATAACTTTGTAACTTAAATATTTGCTCACTTATTAGAGTTATGATTGCAAGACACATAAAGCTAACCATGCTTGCATTTGGTCACAAAATATGAATTTTGAATGTTAATCCACATGGCGTCTTTTATTCTTCCTGGCGTATTCCTTTGAAAAACTAGTGTTTAGTTGAAAGGAGGTCCACCACAAAGATTGTTGTCTCCAAGCCGTTGAATGAGCCGATTTGCTTTATTGGGTTGAGAGTAGCACCACAGTAGTTCTGATTTTGCTTATGGTAAATGTTGAAAAAGAAAAGAGCTAGCTCATAATACATATAGGATAAGTAGAGTTTTGGATCAAAAGGAAAAGCAGAAAAAGGGTCATAGGAATATTTAATTAAAAGAAAATTGAAGACCAACTATTTCCTTTCAATGGGGTGTAACAAAAGGTACGTAGCTTTCTGTCACCCAATAACTTTTAATTTATTATTCCTTTTAATTTAACCCCTTTAATAATTGGGTTTTCAACAAGCTAATAGGATCATGAGCACCAGCAGAAGGCGTGGGGATTCTTGATTCCTACTTGTTACCAAACATTTATAGAAATAATAGCCTACCACAAAGTGTATGTAGAAAAAGTAATCCACGTAGTTTTCAAATATGAGTAGGATAAAGGCTGCCCCGTTAGCAATTCTTGTGGTTAAACCCTTTTTTCTTTTTTTTTTTCTTTTTAAAATGCTTGATCTAATGCCTTTTGACCCTAAAACCAACACTCTCGTGATTTAGACTCATCTATATCACCTTAAATCAGCATGAAAAATAAAATTGTATATAAGACAAAGTTACCACGTGGATTCGTTTTTTTTGTAATACTTTGGAATTGGTGGCTCGGATGTCAAATTGTTCAAGTCTTATAATTCAATGTGTGATCAACTTACAATTATCTAAAGTGTTCCAACAAAAAACTTGGATGATATACATTCCAGGATTTTCCAGAGTCATTAGCTGGAGTTGGACTTTCTTAGATGATAAAAATTACAATACTTTTTTATTATTTCAGATATCCCAAGTAATTAGAAAGTTGATATTAAGAGTGAAATTCAATATGAGGTTTGTTCGAGGCTCTGAGCCAAATTAGATTTGACGTTTTGATGCAATATACATACTTTTAAAGGGGAAACTGGGATAATAAGTGTACTTGCTTATGATCAATTGAGGAAAGATAATATACATATGAAGGAAAACTTTTGAGCACAAAATTAAGGGAAAACTGGGAATAGCAGGTCTTTCAATCTCTTTCTTTGATGCTTATATAAAAGAGTAAGGGGAGAAAAGCACTCCATGTCACCATTGCACAACCAATAAAACTAATTGGTAATCACATATGGTATGAGACTGATCAAGTTGGCTGCTGGTCCCTTGTAAAACATAATCATGAGACCAATATCAAAGTCAAGACTATGGAATGAGGGTTGAACTTTTGAGATAATGGAACAAAATTAAAAAATAATCTTCTGGGTTGAATTATTCGATAAATTCCAACTCTCTCAGTCTATAGTTTCACAGTGAAATATGGAATCGCAGCGACTAGAGGCCCTATCTTGGTCGCTTCTTGATGGATCACTGATAGCTGACTAGGAGAGTTCTAAACTCGCAAGCTTAACATCAAGATCATGGGCCATCCTAAAAGAGATTGAATTTGGATACTTGGTCTATGCTTCACTTGTACTATGTAAAAGGAGTTTTAGTTATATATCTCGGATCGAACATAAAAGAAAAAAAATGAAGAAATGCAGAAAATACTTAATTTCGATTTCATGACTTCAAATGAAATTTCTAAAGTTAAAACGAGTGCGAATCTATCGACACTTTCACGAGAGTTGCTTGCCGCAATGCGTTGAAACTTTGCTATAATTTTCTGAATACGTGAATCTCTGAAGGTACGTGAATCTCTAAATGGGTCAGAGTATTTATACATTCACAATTTTTATCAACAGCTATAGAAGACTTTAATCTTCTATATATAATATTTATATCGAACTTTCCTATCACAAGCTCAATACGGGTTCGATTCATACTGATCGGAGTTCACTTTTCTCGCTAGACTTTTTATTAGGCTACTTTATTATATTTATCCTTATCAAATACGATTCATTTAATCATAAATTTATCAAAACCGTTAAAATGTAATTAATTGTTGTTCATCTCATAAGAAAATATCCAACACCACTAATTTGCTAGAATCCCCTAACGTGTGTTGAATTGTATTGAAGTTGTAAAAGGCAGACTCGTCAACGTCCTTTATTATTTCCTATCAATATGGATGTAATTAAAATCTCAATCAATATTTAGGCTTACTTTCTCACCAAATTTGGTTTATTTCTATATATTTAAACACGATGTTCGTCACTTCTACTGCTACAGGTACAGAATCTTCTCAATGCACGTGTCATACGCAGGACACGGCTCATCATAGAAAGCACTTCTTAGTTTGGAAAAGTTTCTTCAACTTGGATTATTTAGGAGAAATTGTGCTCCATAGACTAATAATGGCATGATATAGCTAAGAACACATTCTCCTTGCTATAAACGCAACCTTTATATACTCTATACGGATTTTGTCTATCATGGTTGATTATTTCACATATATCTGTGTGTGTGGAGCGTGCGTATGTGCAATGGAAAACATTACGTTCATGTGTATGCTACATACATATGTGCAAGTGCAAGGCAGATATATACCAAGTTTTATGCAAATATGCATTAGACATGGTATAAATGCGTTGGAATCGCAGAGCAAAGTTCCAACAGTAGATGTGAGGTGGTACTAAAGGTTGGTCATATCTACACTTTCATCAGACAGGTTTGATCGGACTCTTCACTTGGCTGAGAAAGTCATTGTTTACTTTAGACATTCCAATACTTGGAAGGGGTGTTCAGAAATCATAATACATATGTCCGAAGACTTCGAAAAGATTTTGCATTAAAAAACTTTTATGAAGTGCAACTTCAGCATTTGGTTCTCCCGTGAACAAACATTGAAAAGCGCAATCCACTCCTGCAGACTTTTCTGATGACATTCAGACAAGTCAAGGACCTCCTGGACCTTGAATTTGCAGTGAGAATATTAAGACGGTGAACGTTTACATAGGAAAAAGGGGATGAGAGACATTTCTCCAAGTTTAATTTCTCTCGTACCCATCACTTGAATTCCCTATTAGATCCATCCCCTTTTGCCTACCGGAAGTAGTTTGGGGGTCCACTTTTTCAATGAAAGCATAGGTCAGCTACACCTAAACTATCTATGGTGCTGTTAGTTGATAACGAACTGATTTCCTGTTAGCTAGATAGATCACATTGTGGCCTTCTATATTGCTAAGAGTTTCATACATCACGTATGAGTATCTACGAAGGTCAACAACGATCACTACAAAAAAATGGAGTTTAGGGCTGGAAATTACCAACGGAATGCGAAAAGTTAGAGATAGAATTTACTGATGGAATGAGTCATTGAAGAAACAGCCATAGGTAATTGTTAAAATTCTGAAGCATATCAAGTGATGCGTTTTGGGCTGAGGCACGCATAGGCCACACAGGAATAAACCTCACACCTCACATTATTTTATTTTCATGTCGTATGTCGTTTTTCATTCAGATGTTTGTACATATCTCTGCAACACACCAGACAGGTCACATCTGTCTTGGTGTGTCTTGGTGTCCTTTTTCTTTCTACGTCCTTTTCTTTCCATTAATAGGCTGCTAGAATATGCAGACTATAGCCAATAGGATTTCTCTAGTTTTATTATAAAAGTCGTTCTCTTTGTACACAACAATTCATTATGAAATAAAATATTTCTTCATATACTTTTACATTGTTTTTTTTTTAATGGCATCAGAGCTTTAAGGTCTAATCCATTCTAACCTACCCTACCCTAAATGTCCAACATGGCTGATGATAGTGAGACAAGCAACCCCACACAAAACCCTGATCTAGATACATACTCCATTACAAACACAGAATCCTAGAGCTATTCTAGTTACTACACTATTTAATGGAAACAACTACCTAACCTAGAGCAAATCCATGATGATAGCTCTATGTGCTAAGGACAAGCTATCCTCCATGATCAAGGAGTTAAGTGATGCCTTCCTATCATTCTCCACAACCAAAGAACTCTGGGAAGAGCTGAGAGAAAGGTTCGGTGAAGCGAATGGACCACTGCTATACCATATAGAAAGAGAAATCAGTTCTTTTAAACAAGGTAACCTTACTATTTCCGCATATTACACAAAGCTTAAGAAACTCTGGGACGATCTAGCCAGCTTACGCCCTACACCTATATGTATTTGTGATGCTGCCAAAACTATCACCACAAAAGAGAACACGCACAGATTGGTGCAATTTCTAATGGGGCTAAATGAGGAATATGAACATGTAGTCAATCAAGTCATGCTTATGGAGCCTTTACCCATGGTCAATAGAGCCTTTGCTATGATGCAGACCGTGGAAAGGCAAAAAGCAGTAAACTCAAACCATGACAGTAACCTAAATGTAGCTATGATGGCAAGGCAAACCAATTTCAACACCAAGAAAGGCATCAGAAACAACAAGAAGCCATTCACAAAGAAAGAAGACAAATATTGCGAAAAATGTGAGAAAACTGCACATACCGTTGAAACTTGCTTCAAGATACACGGTGTGCCGGACTGGTATAAAAAGCTAACTAGCTAGAAGAGCAAAAGAAACCTCATTGCGACCACTGATACTTCGGCAGACCTACAACAAGAACTCAGCGAGAAAAATGGGCAGATTACACAAGGCTTGGCAACCTTTATTCAACAGGAAATATCAAAGGCTATTAAAGGAAAGGGCACGGGTGAGGTAAAATTTGGTGGGCTTGCAAATTTCGCAGGTAATAGCATGAGTTACAATGATAATCATAGTGGGGACAATAAATGCATGTGGGTGGTTGATTCAGGCGCTTTTTCACATATGGTCACAGATGTGAGTTTTTGCCATAAATATGAAATGAACAATGTGTATGAACCAGTAACACTCCCAGATGGCACAAAACAACAAGTGAAACATATCTGTCAAACAACTATTGGGGATAAAATTACACTTGACGAAATCCTGCATGGTCCTAACTTTTTCAAGAACCTACTCTCTGTGCATAAACTCACAACACAAAATGACATTGCGGCTATTTTCATATCTAACAACTTGTTTTTGCAGGACTTAAGGACTAACAATGTTATAGCTTTTATCAAGGCCAGAAGTGGGCTGTATGAACTGACAAAGGATAACCTAGTACCTTCAGGAACCTTGAGAGGACCTTTCCTAGATTTCTATCAGACTAAGAATGTTGTGTTTAGTGCTTCTATTTCAGTTAATACCTGGCATATTAGACTGGGACATGTTTCCAAAGAAAAGCTGCAACATATCAATAAAGTCAAAGTTTTCAATTCCAATTTATCCAATTGTCCGATCTGTCCTATGGCCAAACAACACAGAAAACCCTTTCCTAAACACAAAATACAAACCATTAAACCTTTTAAAGTTCTACACATGGATCTATGGGGGCCTTAACGAATACCTACCCTAAATGGTTCCCAATTTTTCTTAACCATCGTAGATAACTACTTTAGAGGTACCTGAACATTCCTACTTAAATACAAAGACCAAACCCAATCCACCATAATCCAATACTCAAGACCATAGAAAAACAGTATGATGCAAAGGTACTCAGAATCCAAACAGAAAATGGGAGAGAGTTCATAAACTATGAATGCAATAAGTTTTTTGCAGAGATGGGAATAATGCATTAAAAAAGCTGCCCTTATACCCCACAACAAAATGGGGTAGTAGAGATCAAACACAAACATCTACTTCGAATGACAAGAGCACTACTTTTCACAGCAAACTTACCTAAACAATACTGGGGAGAAGCCCTTCTCACTGCCACCTGCCTCTTGAATTGAATTCCCACCAAAGTCCTACAATGGCAAACACCATATGAGAGGCTACACCAAAAACAACCAACCTATGACCATTTGAGAGTAGTCAGATGCCTATGCTTTGCCCTAGATAAAAACCCTAACAAAACAAAATTAGATCCTAGATCTGTTAAATGTGTTTTCTTAGGATATATGCCGGACTACAAAGCTTACCGAGTTATGAACATGGAAACAAAAACCATCTCCAGTTTAAGGGATGTCACTTTCCACGAAAATACCTTCCCTTTTACAATCCCAACAACAACTTCAGCCCACAGACCATTACCCTTATTCCCTCACAACACAGCAGAGGATGATATTATAGATACAGTTGCACAGGATGACATGCCAATTTTGTCAAATACACTAAGTATTGAACATGCAGCAGAATCCACAGACACACAAACACAACCAGACATTATCACCAACCAAAACACTACTCCAAACAATATTGTAAGGAGAAACCAGAGAACTCACACCGAACCCAAATACCTTGATGATTATGTGCACCAAGTTTCAGCTCATCACTCCACTTCTGTCCTCGATAATGCTAACAGCATTTTAAAAGTTTTTGGTTTTGCAGGAACAATAGGAGGCAAAGACTCAAAATTACAAGTTGAGTATAAACCAAATTACAGAGAATTCATTGGCAATGTGTCAATTGTTTTTGAACCTATGTCCTATGAGTCAGCAAGTAAATCAAAGGAATGGGTGGACTCCATGAATGCACAGTTAGAAGCCCTAGAAGACAACCAAACCTGGGTTCTAACACAACTACCTAAAGGGAAGTGGGCCATAGCATCAAAATGGGTATACAAAGTTAAGTATAGCCCAGATGGTACTCTTGACAAGCTGATACAACCAGCGTTTGTAATAGAGTTCCATGCCTTACACATCAACCTGACAAGCTACACATGCCAAGTGGTCCAA
>JAOQMS010000179.1:22350617-22395922 GCA_027563885.1 Erythroxylum longipes
CTTAAGTTTGTAATGACACCAAAATCACTCAATTTGGTTTAGAAATGTGAAAGTTATACTCGAAATATTTTCGGACTGCTTTTATTCAGAGATAGCACCCCATACTCAACTTTCACCCAGAAATTGAAACTTTTAGAATCTGGTTCAGAATTTGATTTATTCATATTATTTAATCCCTATGTCTCTAGTTTACACCAAATCAAAAAACAGTCCATTTGGACAACTACAGAAGAAGATATGCCCAAAATACTGAAACATGTTCAGTGCAGGAAAAGTTCGCCACGGCGAGCTCCTCCAGAGAGGAAATCCCGCATGAAAATCACAAGTTCGCCACAGCGAGACCCAGAGTTAGCCGTGGCGAACTTCACTCTAATGAAATCCTCATTAAAGCCTTCAAGTTCGCTGTGGCAAAATTCCAAAAGTTTGCCGCGGCGAACTTCCACAGACGCAAAACCTAATTCAGCACTCTCTTCCTATTTTCCAGATTTTTCACCTCTAACTACTTACACCTAACATAACTTATACAAAAATTCATCCTTTCTACCTCATTTACTCTTCAATCTCTACCCAAATTCAACCCAATAACATTCACAATCAATTCTTAAATTTATATTTGACAGAACATTAAACATGTATACATACATTACTTCAACAACTTTCATCAAACCCAAAACACCATCTTATGCCATTTAGCCTCTAACAATCATCACAAATGCTTCAATTTACCATGCCCATAATGAGTAAAGCCTGACTTACTTGTTTAGCTTCAACTCTTCAAACATCGTGAACCCTAGCTCCTCCAACAAACCATGATCATCATCTTCCAAAGGTGGTAGGGATAAGTTTTCTTGTGGCAAGATGATGAAGACAACCAAACATGGAGGTAGCAAGTGAAGGATAAGAGTAAGGTTCAACACTAATGCTTGGGAGAGGAGAGTGTCGTAGATGGAGAGAGAGCAAATGAAGAAAAGAAGAATAAGATGGAGAAATGGGGCATGTCTCGTAAGAGACAAGTGAAAGACCATAAATATGGGTCTTTCACTTAAGAATTTCATAGGTTAAATAAGTGGTGGGGCAAGTAACACTTGTCACTTGCCACCTGTCACTCTCTCAAGGCCCCTTCGCGGTCTTTTAATTTACTAGCCCATTTTGTCTCCAACTTCTAATCCAATTGTCTCCCAATTTTTCATGACATTTGTCAATAAATCCTAAAGTCACATATCAAAGTTTCCTTTGGCATTTGACAGTAAATTCTAATACCATTTATCATTTGTTGTGCCAATTGGGATTTTTCCTAGTTCAAGAATTTTCTCAATTCTTTTCAGAAAATTTCCCCAAAATCTCCAAAAATTCTAAATCAAAAATTCTAATCTCCAAATCAGATTTTCAATACAGTCAAACCATGATTTCTAATAAAATCACATTTTCAAACAATTATACCCGGAAATGCCAATGAATGCATGTACAACCATTTTGATGTGTGCAAAATCTACTATTCACATATATGTGCATATCTGAAATGTATGAGCATGAAATGTGTTTCCTAATTTCTCCGTAATCTCTCACATTTATAATTTTAGCCTTAAGGTGGGTAACAGAATGTTACACCTAAGCTTGTGGAATTTTTCACCGGTAAGCCTCATAGGAGCTGCATCATGGGTTTCCAGCCTATATATCGTCCTAGGAGTTTTTTATACCTCAAATGATCCATAATTTTCTGTAACTATACTACTTACTACTTCTTTAATGTTTTGATTGAAGTTCCTACTCTGAGTTCGAATTAAAAGAAACACTAAGGTATGTGACATTGTTACACTGTATGAATCGAGAAAGCAAGTTCTCACTGTGACTCCTAGGCTCATGAAATTTTTCACCGATAAGTCTAATAGGAGATGCATCACGGGTTTCCAACCTATATAAAATCCTAGGGGTTTATTATACCTCAACTCATCCATAAGATCTCAAATTCATTCCACAGATAGTAAATACTTATGTAATCATATTATGCCTCAAATCATCTAAAAGATGTCAAACTCTTTTCACATATAGTAAATACTTATGTAATCATACATCTACTCATCAATGATTCAAACAAAAACCAAACATAAATACTTAGACTATTAAAGAACATAAAAACTCATTAATGATTATAAGAATATTCTAAACAACACCACAAAATTAAGACCTCCTTTGCATTCACCTACAATATTTATCTAAAAGTATAAGATTATAATAAAAAATAAGTAATTTAAACTTCAATTTTCTTTGAAATAATGATTCATTTAATATTATCATCAAAAAGTTTTAAGTAAATGAGAATCTTATATATAAATATCTTGCTTTTATTAAAGAGAAAGAACACTTAAAAAATTAATTAAAAATAAAGAAAATGAGTGAGTTAATTATGAGATTATTCTCATCATCAATATTTGAATAATAAAATAAGTATTGATAGCAAAAATTAACATAAGGTAACTTAATGATATTTGTTTGGTTTGGATTAGATTTAAACTAAAAATCGAACGGCACATTTAATTTTCTTTTAATTTTAAAAAGTAAAGTAATTTTCTATTTTAAAGAAATCAATAATAGTGTAATTTGATTTGACTGGAATGTGGCCTTTATTCTCACCTTTAAGTATAATTCATTTGTAAATGTTAATATTTTCCTTTTTTATGTATAAGTGAGTCTATCAACATATCTACATTAGCTAATTTGCTCTGCATATATTTAAATAACCGTGTAACTGAGATATCAATAAAATTAAAAGTAAATGTTCCTTCGAGAGGGTAGTTTAAGGTAAATAACTTATTTAATGATCTTGAATATGTCCTCCATTGTTTATATATTTTCAACTTATTTTTGGGTTTTCATGCTAAGCAACATGTCCTACTTCGTAGCCAAGACAAGAAAGACCACGTGGGCGACAAACAAAGTTGTTAACTTCGTACCCAAAAAATCATATTTTTGTCTGTCACCTCTCTTGACAAGTAAACTTACAAAATGTGAGAACCATACAAAACAAGGAAACAATTCATCATCATGTAACTTCATTATGATAAATTAACACACCCTTTTCATAAGAACTCAGTGTGTAAAAATATTTCTACTTTCTGTGCATCAAATAAAAAAAAGAAAATCCTTCTGGTCCCTCTGGAAAGTGAAAAAACGAAAAGGTCAGTCCTTTGATAATTGTTCAGGTTGAAGCCAAGATGTAGAACGAAGCCAAGATGTATAAACATATGTAGGTAAGATCAAAAGCAAATACTATTAATTATATTGAAATTTTCGGGTTTGAATTTAAACCAAACTGACCTTATCCTAGTTTTTTTAAAATAATTCTATTGGATCTTCTTTGATTATTTTTTATTTCTTATTTTAGTTCAATTAAGAATTAACATTTATTATATTTTATTATTTCATTAATTTATTATATCATCATTGTCGTTTACAACTTCAAAATAGCACCGCATTAAAGTTTTAAAATTTTAGTATTATGTTATTTAAAATATGACATAAAAAATAATAAAGTACAATATATTAAGAATTTTAATATATTTAATTCTTTTTAAATTATCCATAAAATTTGAAGTGGTTATTTTAATGTTTTTAATAAATAAAAAAGGCAATGAGAAAAATACTGAAATCCATAATTTCCACATTGTTATCCCCTCTCTACCCACAAAAAAGAGTAAAGAATGACATCTCATTCAGGAACTCACAAAGTCATCATTAGTCTCTTTGGCTCAAAAATACCATCTTTTATGCCAAATATCAAGCTTTTCACTAATCACCATTACAAATTTCCTCATAAATATTTAATTTATTTTCATCTTTTGGTAGATCTTGAGTAAATATGAGCTTATGTAACTGATCTGTGATCGCATAACAACTGGTTGGAATAAAAAAGGTAAAATTCAGTCTCAAATTCTATATAAACAACCACAAAAACCAGTCAAGAAGATAACTTACCCTATTTTATGTTCATATCTATCTCAACTTAGAATGTCTTTTCCTTTCAGAAAAAAATTGTTTTTGTTGTTCCTTACATATAAAACGGAACCAATTTAGGAGATCATTGTCCTTTATTATGCATAATAAAAGAATCTATGTTAAGCAATTTTTAATTTGCTCAAGAAATCTTTTCCAGAAAAAAATGCTTAGAATGTTGACAATGTGCAATAACCAAAAAAATGAATGATATCCCCAAGTGAGGTCACAAAGCACATATAAGGACACACCTTAGTCAAGAAAAGTGAGGTCACAAAGCACATATAAGGACACACCTTAGTCAAGAAAAGTGGGAAACAGTTGCCATGAGAGACGGAGGAGGGGGACTTCAGTAGTGACAGAGATGAGGATGCTGGGATGCCGAGGACGGTGAACACCGAGGATGCACGGTGGGACGATGGGGACGGTGGGGCTTGGGTAGGCTCATAAAGGAGGGCAGGGACGACGACGACAGAACAGAGAAAAAAAATTAGCCAAATGCGATGGAGGAGGGGGGAGGGTGGCTATAGTAGTTTTAAGTTAAATGAAAACGAAGTCGTTTGATTTTCATTTTATTGAAAACATTGAACCTGAAGCAAGCGATGACGTTTACCTTTAAAATTTACTGACGGAATTTACTAACATAAATGTAATCTGTCAGTAAACCTAAAACTTACTTATTGCGCCAAGCATTCCCATCTTCTTTACAAACAAAAATTTTCTACTGTCGCTATATTTAGTTGGAAAATTTGCCAGGATCATTTTCCTTCATATTTACCGACGGAATTTTTTTCATCACAAAATGAAAATTTTCTTGACAATATTGTAGTCGAAACATGATTTTCCGTTAGTAATTTGCTATGGTTTCATTTTCTTCAGTAATTTTCCATCTCTAATTACTAATTTTCTTATAGTGGATTTAATAAGACATTAATGGAAATTGAAGTTGGACACCACACATAGAATGGGAAGAAAATGACAATTGAAATATATTGGATTTTTAGGCAATAAACATTAACTTTAAATTGATAGCATTAATATCTCAATCAACTAAAACAAAATATGATAATTTTGAAACTTTTCTAAATAATAAGTTAGATACTTATCTTCTAAAAATGATGGAAATTTATTAGAATTATGGTTCCACAATAGATAACTTAACACGAGAATAAACTTCATGGAATCCTATTACCAATTTATCCCACGCCACCACAAAATTACTTAATTGACCATAGAGAATAATACTTTAAGAATATATCAATTAGGTTAAAATATAGGTTAAATCACAAGTCTAATAAGTTACCTTGGAAAAGATTAGTGAAATAGAACCAAGGATCCATAATACAGTTAGTAATATCATATTTATTCCATAAATCGCCTAAATGTCATATGCAGATAATTAAGATATTAATTATAATAAGATTATGCTATTCCTTTGATTAATTCAATATAATATGCTAAGTTAGAGAAATTTTCATCTTTATTTCTATATTGTGCTTACTATTGTTAATGTGGTAAGTAAAATGTAAAACTTGCTCTTAGAAATTTATTCTTAATAGGCTTTCCTTCTTAGAAGAAACTGAATGTCCAAAATACTATATGTGAGACTTTACTAAAGAACTGGCCTCACATCAATCCTTAATCTAACATTGTCTAATTCACTTAGAGCAAACCATAAAGTCTCTCTATCTTGCTTCACAATGCGAAGGTAAGCTCGAAGATATTTATATATTTTTTATATCAACTATTTTATTTTATATCAACTATTTTAAAGGTAATTAGTCCTTAAGTTAGGATTTCTTTCTATGTATATGTGCATAACTTTTAGGACAAGAATAAAAGAAGTTAAAAAAAGAAAAAATTGTAATAGAAAAGAATTGAAAACTTAAATAACGTAAGAAGTCAAATTTTACAAAATTTTGAAATAATATAACACTATTTAATCATCTCCAAAATTTATTTTATAAAAAATTATGGAATAATTTAAATTAATACCTAAACTAACTATATTAAGAATAATAATTAACTTATTACATATATCATATATAATCCATTTAGTTTAACATATAATTAGTTATATTCAAAATATACCTAATCAAGCATATAAACGAATGAGCACTTAAATGAAAATCCTTTATTGCAAAAATACTAATAGCAAAATATAATAATACTAGGGTTCTAGTGAGATAAGCTATGAATTCTATCTAAAAATCTCATCATAAGTGCCTTATTGGTTCTCTCTGTAGTGGTTTTCAAGTTCTCCTCTAACTAGTTTTCTGTATACTCGTTACCATTCATCTTTAAGCTTGCCACTGATTTCTTGTCCTTCTACTCGAAGCTAGCCACTAATCTCTTCTACTTGTGTTTATCTTATTTTATCCTTCTTCCTAAGATTGTTCAGACTCCATCTTTGACCTACTGGGTGAGTTTCTACCTCCTGAGGCAAAAAGGCCCTTTCACATTTAATTTGTCCTATACCTTCAACTTTTTACTAGTTTTGGTAATATCTTTTTAAACATTTTCTCCTAAGACTTGTAGCATAACCAGTAATAGAATTTTCTATCGGTAATAGCCCTAATAAGATATTAGAAATTTCCATCTCAACCATCCTAACCCTACTAACATGTCACTTTATAGGCCAACATTCACCCACTCTACCTTTTCCCTTAGATATCTGATGCGCATCGAACAAACCAGAAAATAAAACCTAACTCAACACAAATAAATTTATAGTAGTAGCGAGTATGGATCATATCCACATAGTGTGGTGTGTAGCTTTTTTAATGAATGAATTGGTGTTTAGGATTTTAGGGGGGAGGTTTTATTGAATTCGATTAAGAAAATAAGGTAAAAATAAACTAATGAAAGTAAATAAAATCAAATAGTAGAAAAGTAGTAAGATTTACAAATGAGTTTCAAATCCATTTCTCGGTTCAATATCAGTCTTTATACAAGTGAGAACAATCAATCGTCATGTTATTCTCATACCTCTCTTTCCAACTAATAAACGTAGATTAACAACAAACTCTATTAACCCTAATTTTTCCTTAAGCCATATCTAGTCAAAATAAGCTTTTTAATTAGGTCTGGCTATCAAAAAACCTAGAATAAGCTCTCTAAATTTAGTGTGACAACTGTATTATATACTAGGAAAATAGGTTAATATAGGAAACAACCATACAAACTCGGGTCATTTAACCTGTGCTATATTATCCCTAATGATGCACAACCATTAGTTTATCACAAATAAATCAGAGTTGCAATGATTAGGTATTGTAAGCTAGATTTTGGCAATGAGTTCATACATAAATAATATATTGGAAATTTTTAAATAATTTATACATGAATCCCAAAACATTACAAAAAAGAATAACACAGTTAATTACAAAAGAGAGAGAACAACATTGGAAGATTAAGAGATGTCCAAACATGTTCTTCAGCCTTAATATCCCCTTAGAACCAGAAGGAAGAAGGTTAGTTCCTTATAAATCTCAAAGAAGTAAGAGATTTGGCCCCTTTTGTGTTTTTAAAACTTTTCTCGACTTCTTTGGTCACTTAAATGTCCTTTTATAGAAAAAAATTAAGGTTTTGGTCGTGTGTATCATTTTTCCCCAATTTGCCAATATACACGATCCTTATGAGCTACATGGCCATATACATAAACATGTAGCTCACTTATATACTTGTGTAAGTACATACATGACTATGTAGGTCATAGGAGAGGCTAAAACTTTGTCTTCAAGATCCTACACACTTTCAGAGAGTTACACGGACATATACACAGCAATGTAGGTTACAAAAACTTCATTTCTTTCATTTTTTTGTCCTATCTTCACCCTAATTCATCTCCTTCTTATTCCACAAATGCAAATAAGATTGAACATCAAGAGGATGGCCCTAAGGATATGTTTTAGTTTATTTTGGTTCTTGTTCTTCCAAATTGTACCTAAAATAAAATATGAACCAAAATAAGTATCTTACACATATCATAACATTAATCACCAAGTATTAGGGAGTAAATATATAGTCAATCGAGCACTAATCAATATCAAACACTACCATAGATAATATTCTAGCTATTAATGATCATAATAAAGCAGTATATATCAACTCCACACCCTCCTAACATATCACTCCCTAATTTAGCCACCAAACCCTCAACCTAACTCTCACTTTATTAATATCTACCTTTAATACTAGACAGATATGGAAATAAGTTCTGGTAGAAACCAATGTCTATAAGCTGAAATTTTATCCCCCAAGCTCAATTGATGGTAGAAGAATAGTTTCTCCAGATTTAGAAGTATTGAAGGAGGGGTCTAGGAGTTAGAATGCTAATTTGATGGGGTTCTTTATGGGGAGATGCCCTTCTTTTCCAATCGCAGACAATTGGGTTCTAGGCTAGTGGAGAAGGAAAGGGCTATTAGCAATCCTCTTATTTAATGATGACCTTATTTTGTTTAAGTTCTCAATTGAAAGTGAAGAAAAAGGTGTGGTTAAGGTTGGTACTTAGCACATTGTAAACTAAGCTATTTCTCAATAGATGTAGAAACCAGGTTTGAATAATGCGAATGTGAGATAGATAGTGTTCCTTTATAAGTTACCTTTCATAATATGCCCCTAGAATATTAGTCTACTAAAGGATTAAGCATGCTTGTAAGCTTTATAAGTAAGCCTATTTGCATGGATGAGACCACTATCAATAGTAAAAGGATATGTTATACTAGAATGTGTGTGAGTATAGAGATGGAGAAAGAATTACCAAAATTCATCCCAATATTAAGGTTAGGGAAAATGAAACAATTGTGGAAGGTATAATTTGGGTTGAAACCATCTTTAAGGCAGGAAGGAAAAATATGAAGGCTAATATGGAGGAAGTTTATAAGAGGTTATTATGAAGAACTAATGGAATTAAATGCTAGTCAAGAAGAGAGAAAATGAAAAAAGATATGAAGAGTTGTTAAAGGAAAATATAAAGGATCGAGAAAGTAAGAAGAGAACGGAAGTTTTAAAAGGTAAGAATTTAAGGGCTACAATACAAATAAAAATGGAAGGAAATTACGTAGATGTTAATGTTATCCTTAATGATGAAGTGAAGGTAAGATTAGTCTAACAATTCAATGCTAGGGACAATCCAAAGAAAATTAAACAAGTGGTTATGGAAAAGAAATGGTTGAGCTAAATTACCAATGAGGAGGGGTATATTAGTGACAATAGAGGGAAGTTAGGGAGGAAAAAATAGGTTAAGGGTTCTGTAAATAAAAGCACCATCATATATCAATAGTAGCTTAAAATCTAATAGGTATTAATTGCCCAAGAAAATACTTAAATTAGTAGATTTTATGATTGAAATTAAATCAGCAATAATATGGTTTTTGGAAACAAAGCTTAGTAAGGAGAATATGTTTAAGCTAAGATAGTTTGGAAGGTAGTGGTCTCTAATATCAAGCCATTAACATCATTACAATAGATGAAGAATTATTTTTTTATTCTAGTAAGGTAAGAATTATAGAGAAAGCATCAAGTGATCAGATGATTCATATGGTCGTGGAATTTATCCAAGAGAAAGTAATGGTCATATATAGCTATGATTCAAACTTTAAATTCCATAGGAAATTGTTATAGAATAGGATTGCAAGAATCCAACCAACAATGAATCAATCTTGGATCATACTAGAAGATGTCAATTCCACTATCTACATATCAGAGGCTGAGGGAAATATGAATGATATGAACTACTAAAATGAACTTTGGGAATGTATAGAGTAAATTGGAGCCACAAATTTGAGACATTAAGGAAGATTCTTCACATAAAGTAATAAACAAATCTCTAGGTGGTTAATGTTGAGGAAATTAGATAGAGATTCGGTTAATAATCACTAGATACTGAAGTTCCTAAATAGTAGGGTATAATTTATAGAGTTAAGATTCTCATATCAGTTACCAATTGTGAGTCAAAATATCTTTAATAGTTACAAGAAATTGATACCCTTTAAGTTCAGCAATCGCCTTGCGGATTTAGAAGAATCTAATGCAACAATCATTAAGGGTATGAAGGTCCTTGTTTAAGTAGTGAAGAGCTTTAAATATGTCAAGAAACTTCACTAGTGTAGCAAGAGCTGAAGAAAATGAATGCCCATAGAAAATCCAATACTGAATAAGAAATGAGCAACTCCATATCAAAAATGATAATGATCCAAAAATTGTTATTTCAAATTTTAAGGATGGTACCATAAAGGAAGAGGAGAAGAAAGTGGTCAAAGCCTACTCTAAGGTAGTGTCCTACTATAAATCACTATTGAGGTAGAAATTAAGGGTTCTATGAATAAAGGAAGGAGAAAGGAACACAACTTTTTAAAAATAATTCTATAGTAGCAAGGAGAAATCAAAATATGATTTGCTCACTTATTAAGGTAGTTGGCTCTACAATCTCAATGATGGGTATGATTTATAATGTGTTTTCTAGGTTAAAGAGTATGTTTTCAAGTATTTTATTAGGTTTTAATCATATATTTGGGAATTAGATTTATGTATTTATTAGTGTTTTATTTGATTATTATTGATTAAGGAAAGAATTTGGTCTTCATTCCTGTTTTAGGGGATAGTTAATGTGTTTTGATGATGAGTAAAGCTAAGAAATTCCAAGAAAAGATGAAGAAGAAGTTGGGCAATGGAAGCAGTCATGATTATGCATACACATGTTATGCAACAAGATCTGGTATTATAATAGACCTACAAACATCAGATTAATATCCAATTGAAGAGAAATCTTAATTGTTTATTAGTTACCTGTAGGATTGCTTCAAATCTAATTAGATAGTTAGGAAGAGTTTTGATAGATTGAGAGGTTGTAATTCAATTTTTATCTATTTAGGGTTGGTTAGTTAGACGTCGAGAGAAGGTAATAATAATTATTGGATATATAAGGTTGAGTATTATTAAATTAAGAAGGCGAAGTGAGAGGAAACAAGGATTGAAGTAATTCTTAAGTTTTCATAATTGATTAATCAACAAATTTATTGCTACTTGTCTAATTATTAAATTATCAATTTTATTTAGTATAGTTTATTATCTAATTATTTTATCACATTATTGATCTTAAACAAAGTGTACAAAAATTTTTAAGTTACTAGTACAGTCCTCATGCGAATGATACTTTTTTATACTATAAGATATGTTTTGTATAATTGTAGTATAATGTAATTTTAAATTAAACTTCAACAAGTTTTTTAGAGTCATTGGTGGGGATTGATAAGTTAGCATCTAGTGTAGTTTGAGTTACTTTAATTTAAGGATTTTAATACTTTTATTGTGTGATTTTAGGTGCATAAACATAAGATTAATTAGGAGTTTAAGAAAACTCTTCAATACACAAGTTTTCGACATCAACAAGTAAAAGAGGGAGATTCAAAAGTCAAGATTCCAAGATGCTATAAAGAGATCAATGACAGAAGAAGGGAACCAAAGAGGTCAGCAAAGAACCCTCATAAACTTTATAAGGTCTAGGTTCAACTCTAATCGATAAGTGATCACAAAACCACCAATGCAAACATTTAAGATTAAACCAACTCTGCTAAATATACTGCAAAATAGTGTCCAATTTTATGGATTGGCTAATAAAGATCCTAATGCTCATTTAGCCAATTTCTTGGAGACATGTGACATGTTTAGGGACATTGGTTTATGAGAGGATGCAACCAAGATGAGGTTACTCCCATTCACCTTTAAAGATTGAGTCAGAGACTAGTTGAATTTTATTTGTTGAAAGAACATGACGATATGAGAGTAATTGGTACAAGCCTTTTTAACTAAGTACTTCTTCTTAACAAAGACTAAAAAGATCATAAATGAGATAAAAAAATTTCTAGCAAAGTGAAGGGGAATTACTGTATAAATCGTGGGAAAGATTCAAGGAGTTGTAAAAGAACTACCCATACTATAACTTACTTGAGGAGTTCCTTTTATAAACCTTTAATAATGGAGTAAATCTACCTACTAGAGACACCATTGATGTAATAATTGAAGGTTCATTAATAAGGAAGATGGTTGATGTTACACATGATTTATTGTAGGAGATGATAAATAATAGCTATATATGGAAATCAAAGAGGAGCAAACAATAACCAACCTTCAAAGATCAGAAGGAGTATATGGAAATCAAAGAGGAGCAAACAATAACCAACCTTCAAAGATCAGAAGGAGTACTTGCTATTGATTTAATGAAAACATTGCATACTGAAGTAGCAAACCTAGACAAGTAAATAAATTACCTAAAACCTACTTCTTCCAATCCACTTAAAGAAATACAGCATGGATGTGAATTGATTGCTTCTTAGTGGGGAGCAATAATATTAAGTAGTTTAATTACATAGAAGTAAAACATGGTTAAAACATGGTTAAGGTGATAACAACCCTTATTATAACATTTATAATCTTGGGTGGAAAACCACCCAAATTTCTCCTTTTTTTTAATAATGCAGGAAACTAAATGAGAGCACAAGGCCTACTAGGATTTCAGTAAGATAGGCTTAAATATGGACGATTTAATGGATATATTGAATTATATGTTACAAAGAAAAGATCAGAGTCAAAAGAAGGTGGAAGCTAAGTTTGATTAAATTACAAAAAATCATAATTCTTTCATCCATAATTTGGAGGTTCAAATGGGCCAACTAGCTAAGGCATTTTTTACGCAAAGTGCAGAGAGTCTCCCAACCAACACAGAGTCTAATCTAAGGGAGCAACTAAAGGTCATCACACTTAGAAATGGGAAAGAGTTGGAAGAACCAATTGAGAAGAAGGTTGAATCTAACTAAGAAGAAAGCCAAGAGAAAGAAAATAAAGAGGGAAATAAGAAGGAGGACCCACCATATGTTCCACCACCTCCATATGTTCCAGAGATTCCATTCCTACAAAGGTTGAAGAAGAATCAAATGGATGTACAATTTCTAAAGTTTTTAGAGAAATTGAAGAAATTTTAAATTAATTTGTCCTTTATAAAAGCCTTGGAGTACCCGAAGTTTCTCAAAGTTATCTTATCAAAAATTTAGGAGGACAACCAAACAATCTCTTTTTTTTCGAAAAAGTAAATTTAATAAATGAAGAAATTAGTTATAAGAAGTCATCCATAGTGATACATTTTCAAATACACCTTAAAAACTGTAATCACTACATTTTAGTTAAAAATACTAGGAGCAAGCAATATAACACATGTTTAAAATGAAGTAAGTTACAAAATTTTTGGAAGTATTAGATTTCTTTGCAATCTAATTGATAATTAGCTACCTCCTTATGCTCGCTTTTGTTGGCTCTATAAGAGTAGATAAGCTTCTAACCTTCCCTACAAATCTTTTGGAGTTTCTTTCCTCTCAAATCTCTTGAAAAAAATGTTGTTATTGCCACGATGTATACTTTATTGTCCTACTTGGAATTTGACATATGTTGTATCCTTTAGATAATGTCTACTAGCATGCTTTGGTTGAAACTGTATTGATATAGTGCTGAGATCCTCTAATATTAAACGTGTTGCAATTAAAAAACAAATAATCCTTATTTTCATCCTCTAGATTGTAAAGAACACAAAATTTAGGCATGGATAGGAACTTTAATCTACCTATTATGCTAAGCATATTCAACATTTCTAACTAAAAGAAGAAGCTGGCATTAAGCTCTAAGCTTCTGCTCCAAACCAGTCTGCTCCACTTAACTATTGTATCAGTCCCATAAATCAAATCCTTATTTTTCTTATTTGTTAATTATGCAATAGGTAGTTCATGCTAGAGGTAAATGTCTTTATCTTCAGTATTTGGATATTAGGAAATTGACAAGGTCCTCATCAACTTTGGTGTTAGAGACCAGTTTCCATTCTTTGTTAGGTCTCAGACTTTAGCTTTCTTTAGGAACTTGGAGAGTGAAGTCCTTGCCTATTGATTAAGGAAAAATGTTATCAAAGCATAGGGCAAGAGTACATGTCCCTATTTTACAAGTTACATACTGTTGTATCATTTCCCTTAATTTTAATATCTGATTAACGAACCAAAAGTAGGTATCTTTAGGATTCAGAGCCCAAAGACTATTCCCTTTTAGAATGTAGCTATGAATCTATTTGATCCATAATGACTCCTTCTCAACTAAGATTCTCCAAATTCATTTCAGCATCAAAATTTTGTTCATACTGCTTATTGTCTCCAATCATATCCCTCATACTTCTTTTGGCTAAAAAATATCTTTGTAGCTCACTTTTTCAACTCCTTCTTCACCTCCCCCTTTTCCTCAAGGGAATTGCTTCATCATCATTTCCACATTTTAAATAAGACCTTTTGATAAGAAAATATAGGAGCATCAGTATGTTTGCATTAAAGAGATGACAAATTTCAGGAATTGGAGCTTCCCACCATATAAAAGAGACATATTCATCCATGAACTCAATTTTTTGTGAAAATTTCTATCAGATGAAAGCATTATCTATATATAAGCCTTCTTAATGAGATTGGGAGTTCGAGATATAACAAAGGAGGGATATTTTTAGCCATTCCAAGAATTTGAGACATTAAAACTGACAGGTGTACAACACCTTTTGACAAGATTAAGAAGCTCTTTTGAAGATTAATTCCAACGTTAGAAAGCTCCTTTAATCTTTGCAAGTTACCCATCAATATGGATATTGAGTTGGCATCATCCATTCTTAGTAAAATAAGATTATCTATAAAACATAAGTTTGTTAGAGAAACGAACCTGCATTTAGAGTGATACTTGAAATTTGGGGTAATGGAAACATTATGCTTCAGCATTAGTGTGAGAACCTCCATATAGATTATAAAAAGGTTGGGGGGAAAGGGGATCCCCTTGCTAAATTCCTTTAGATCCCTTTTGAGATTTTAGTAGGATTCCAATTAACCAAAATGCCAAAGGAAGTAGAGTTGATGCAAGCTTTGATTTAGTTTATAAACATTTAGTGAAATTTTAATACTTCAATTATCTGTAATAAGAAATTATAGTAGACGCTACCAAATGCTTTATGAAGATGCACCTTGATATCATAGTTCTATGGAGAATTTTTCCTTGTATAAACTTTCATAAGTTCTTGCATGATTAGAATATTGTCTCCAATATGTTTATTGTTCAAAAAAGCTCCCTTTTTCTCACTAATTATAAATTTCAAGACTATTTTTAGCCTATGTACTAAAACTTTAGCAATGATCGTGTAAATAAAGTTGTTGCAAGAAATAGGTCTATATTCACTTAAGGAAACAAGATTTGGGAGTTTGGCAATTAGGCATAAAAATGTTTTATTAATCTTTTTCAGCAAAACCCCTTTTAAAAAGAATTAATGCATAGCTTGCTTGATAATATTTCAAAAGTTAATCCAAATCTTGTGGTAGAAGTTCCCATTAAGGCCATCTAGTCTAGGAGCCTTAAACTCATTTATGTTGAAAACCATAGCCTCTATTTCATTGTCAATGATCGGTCTGAATAGGTTATTAACTTCTTCCTCAGGTATCCTAGAGGAGATAAAAAGTTTTAGATCCTCCATAGATGTTCTTGAGTTCCTCTCAGTTCTAGTTTTTTAAAAAACTCCATAACTTCCTTTATGATTTCTTATTTTCTATATATTATTTCGCTAGATTTAGATTTTATATAACAAATTCTATTTATGTTTCTTCTTGATGAGACAACATTGAAGAAAAATTTTGTACATCTATCCCCATCCTTTATCCTGTTGATTCTAGTTTTTTTTTTGTAAAGGAGTTGTGATCATCTGTTTATAGGTAGTGCTTAAGAGCATTTCTCTCTTTATTTTCCAAGTTCTAATCACTACGATTGATTGCTAGTGAGCTTTGGATGGTGGAAAGTCAAATCCTGGCCTCCTTAATCTCCTTTTTTATGTTCTGACTTCTACTATCATTCAAAAACTTTAATTTCTATTTTGATAGCTTTGAGTTTTTTCATACAGCCATTTTATTTTGTTACACTAACAAATACTTCCAATACTTTATCTATTGCTTCTTTAAATCCTTCCACATTAACTAGAACATTTTTAAACCTGAAAGGATGTTTAATATTGAACTTTTTGGAAAGATTATCAATCTTGACAGGGGAAAGATCAAAGAAACCATGATCTAAGAAAATAGATTTGCTTTTAGAGAAATTAGTTATCCATTCCACATTCCCTAATGCTCTATCTAGCGTCTTACGGATGAACCATCTTAATGTTTGTTTGTTTCTCCAAGTGAACCTATGCCCCTCATATTTAAGATCAGTATGCTTTGCATCTTTGGTGTATTAAAAAAGATCCATATTATAATTGAGTAAGTTACAATTTCCATCTGCTTCTAGCTTATCGAGAGTAGTGTTGAAATCACCATATACAAGCCAAATGCATGAGGATTTTATCCTACTCAGAGAGCTCTAAATCTCAATCCTTTAAAAAGCAGTATTGAAACCATAGAAAAAAGTAACTAAAGTAGCAGTATTTTCCATTTTAAAGACTAATCTCAAGTGAATGAGTTACTCATTGATTTCTAAGGATTACACATCCACTATTTCCCCATTATAGACAATAATAATTCTTCCATACTTGTGGAAATGATGATTTGAGAGAAGCTTCTATTGATTTCCTAAGAATCTTAACTTATTCAGGTTTTCTTTTTTGATTTTAGTTACTAAAAGACAAACATAAAGGGTTCTTCCCTTAGAAATCCCTTAAAGCGTTAAGCTTTGATGGTTTATTAAGACCTCTCACATTCCATACTATAATAATCATTTAATAATGCCTTTAAATTTGGAGCTTTTCTTATTACCCCTATTGCTTCTTCTAGACTACACTTTCTCTAAATTTTCATCTTAGTTGTCTACTTAATAATGATCTACCTTTAGCTATATAGGTTTTGGGGTTAAGGTAAGATTTGAGTCCTTTTACTCTCTGTCAAGTTCTTGGATATGAGGATCAATTTGCTCCTCAACTAAGTAAGTTTCTATATAATCAATTGTTTGATTTTATACTTCTATGTTCTCATTGGCTTTTTATGAAATGGATTCCTCCAATACCATTAGCTCCATTTAAACTCCCCTTTTAAACATTTTTCTAGTGGCTTTCCACTCCTTTCCTTATGCTCTTAAGGAGGGTGCCCATTAATAAGTTACTAAGACTTTGTCCTCTGGTCTGATTATAGGGATACTCTCCTTCATTTCTTTTGAAATGTCCATGCAAATACATAATCTAGCAAATTCAATTCTCTTTCTCATGGAAATGTTTTCATCCTAGCATAAATGCTTCCTTAAATTGCCAACTAGTAAGCTTAGGCCCTTAGTGGTCCAATATTTCAAAGGAATATTGTGAACATTCACCTATAATGGAATGTTTTTTGTTTCGATTTTCGCCAGCTCCATTCATGTTTACCAGCTTTGAAGAAATAAAGGGAGCTAAAAAAGTTTCATATTCCTTTCTCAATAACCTTTTGAGCTTTTGATTTTGAACTAAAAGTGAACATTAAATTGTCATCCTTCATCAGTATAACTTCTAGCAATCCCCTACCCTTACAATGTAGCACCCCACTCTTATAGGGCATATTCCAAAACATACCAATGGTATTCAAGAACATACTTTACGAGGGTGGCACGCCAGGATAGTCAGTCAAACTCATTGCAAATTTTTTTGAACATCACACGTATATTTCAAAAAACCAATAATCATTTTCGGTCTATTTCATTTATAAACATCACCAATCACAGCTGTTATTACATTCATTGGTCTATCTCATTTACAAAAATTTCCAATCAGAAGAGTCATTACATTTCAGAATTCATTTATACAAATATAACAGTTGTGGAATAAAAATCTTAATACAAAAAGACTGAAAATATATACAGATGCGAACTGATCCTGAGCTCTATCTCTTATTCGATTGTAGTGGCTATACTCCAGTTTGTCTAACTGGGTATCCCTTGAACCTGAAAGACAACGTTGCAATTTTGGTGAGTTTTGTGAACTTAGTGAGTGAACCATCCTCGATAGGATCACTCATATCAACACATAACAATTCACATATTCACATTTACGGACAAATCACATATTCAGAATTTGCACATCGTTCCACACTTTGGTTTTGGAACAGTACATATAACTCATTTCAACCCTTCACTTAGTACACATCAATTTATAAATAGGCAATGCACATATGACTCACTTTCATTTGTTACTTTGTTGTGACCCGGTGATTTTAACTGTCCCGTATCCATTGTGGATACTAAGCTCATTGATAACTATCCCGTATCTATTGGGGATACCGGGCTCATTATACATAGTGAGCCTTTGGTTCTTAATCATATTATGAGCTTTAGGCTCTTTTTCGGTGGCTACTCCGGTCACAACTGCCTTTATTTGATCATACATATCATGTAATGAAATGCATGAATTCACAAAAATGCAGTCAATCACATTCATTCAGTACACATTCACTTTTTTTTCATTTTCATCAGATCTATGTCTAACATTCAACGAAACGTTGAGAACACTTATTTCTTTCTCATTCACATTCATTGAAGCACTTCCAATACATTCACATTTATCAAACTCTTCAGACTATTTATATCCAGAATTGTCTCAATCACATTCACATCATTAATAATTCAATACAGAAATTAAAAATAGAAAAATCAATTAATGTGAGATCATCTAGGTTAACTCACTGTACGCTCTAGATTAGCATTTGCTTCTATGATCCAGAAATATCTGGACGTTAACATTCAATCCTGTGTATCAACTTCATGCAATACACACATTGTACACATATTACTAATTTACACAATCACATAAACATTCAATCGTACACATATGTATCTGTGTAATGTATAATACATGCTCATATTGACTATTCTAGGCATATTTCTTTAATCTCATATTTTAATCACTCAAAGAATCTCACTTGTATATGTCTAACTTGCACTTAAGTTCATATCATACTTCAATCATTCATTATTGTTATTCTAGCATTGTATGATCACATAATATCCAAACTCTCATTAATTCTTACTTAATACACATTACTCATCTTCTTTGAATCACATTAGCATTCACAGGGTCACTTTCATTCTTATAACATCTCTTAATTTCCATAATTTGTTTCATTGATATCAATCATCCATGCTTAAGTTATAACCTCAATTATCACCATAAGCCTATCGTACATTTAGTCAATTAATCCATCATCAACTAGGTTCATTTCAAGCCTTATTCAAACCTAAATGTATTATAGGAAAGTACCCTAGCATTTTTGTTCCAACCATCAAATAAAAGAAGTGTAACTCACGTAAAAGCTTGACTTCCCAAAATTGTGGGTTTCATTAACAGAAAGTTTCGACTCCTTCATGTATTCCCACGATCATGGGTTGTTCACATTCAAAAATCCCAGCAAAAGTTCTTCCCATTTTCCATCTTTTCCATATCCTTCAAGTACATCTAACATATCTTATGCATAGTTCATCATTCTTAGCTTAATTCCACATTAATTTCATCTCCATTTTAACTTTAAAAATGTTAGACCCCGAATTTTCTTAGAATTTATTTTATTAAACTAACAAGTATGAATATAAGTTAGAATTCATGAATTAGCAATTTTTGGAGTTTAATTAGATATATTATGAATCTCATGTGGTTGCATGAATTAAAAGAAAGAGTTAGAATTAAGTTAAGGAGTTAGGAGGCATTAGATTAATAAGGAAGGGTAAGCTTGGAAAGAAAAAAAGTTATTCTTAAACTAATAGGAAAAGAAGAGAAGAGATTCGTGAATATTAAGAAAGAAAAAGAGAGAAATTGTAGAAGAACCTAGAAGAAGAGAAGAACTGAAGCATAAAGAAGAGAAGAAGGAAAGAAAGAAAAAGAAGATACGAAGTGGAAGAAGAAGGTTCAGTTGAGTTTTAGGTAACCATTTATTATTCTTCTCGTTTTGATAGAAAAAGGAAGCAGAGAAGATTGGTTATGTGCTGAAAATGAAGAGAGAAAGAAGAGGAATAAGAGATTTGTGTTCTTAGATTTTTATGAACCTTTAACTAGATCTCAGTTCTTTTAGTTAGATAAACCAAGAGTACATGAAGTCTAATCTCAATTTTGGATATTTAAAGCTTATGGAAGTTTTATTCATGTATGTTGATTGGCTGAAAATATGTTTGTTTGAAGGGAACCAAGAACTTTGAAATCATGAGCAAGAAGAAGAACAAACTTTAGCTTGGATTTATAAGTAAATAGGTGGGTAATAAGGTTATAGTTTTTGTGATGATGGGTTGTATTATTTGATTTTGTGTGTATAAATGTTTGTCTTGAATCATTGTGAATGTGGGAAAAATGTTATCTGAATTTAATATCGCGTATGCCTTGCAAGATTATGCTACTTTTGTATTGATGAAAAACAGAAAATTTAAGAAGCATGAAATTATGATTAAGATATGAAATATTGTAAGCATTGGAAAATCTGCTTGTATGGGCAAGAGAGATACCATTTTGTTCATCACGTACACGTTAACCTAAAGCCTTCTCCTAGCTGCTCATTTGTGGCACACGAGCTCCGAAAAATGGACTCATTCTGTTCATGGTGTAAACTTTGGTTTCGTCATTCTGTTTTATGAAATTCTCTTGATCCATTATGTTTGTGCATTACATCTTAGTTTGTTGAATATAAAGCATAATTAAGTGTTATTTTGTGATGATTAAATGAAACTTATGATCTGATTTGTGTGGTGATGTATTTATGCTATGTAAATTCTTAAAATTTAGAGTATGGATAGTGTGATCTGCTAAGTCTAAAATGCAATAAAAATATATATTATATGTATATATATGTACCTGATTGTGTGTGTTGTTTGCTATTGCTGGCTATAAATGTATTAACCATTGAGCGTCACAACTCACCCAATTATTTTTCCACTCATTAGGTGAAGAAAAAGCATATCATTACTGAACCTTTGCAAAGCTTTGGCAACTCCAAGATTTCAGTCTTTTGTAATTATGTTAGTTTAGAAACTTTGGTACTCTAGAAGCATATCAAGCGTGAGCATTCTTAATTGTTTTGTAATATGATACTGAAATGGTTTCTAATATGTAATTTGAAGTTATGTACAATCTCTACTTTTGTTAGAGAAATGATGTGAGAACTGCAGAAATTCTCTTTTGTATATTTTCAAAATTTCTTCTCTGTTAAGTAGGCATTGTGTTGGGAATAAAATTGTTAGATGTTGAAGGCCTTGGATAAAATTTTCTGAAGAAATTGGTTAAGTTGGGAGTTTTTTATGTATGGTTTTGATTGTTAGAATCGGGTCTTTTGAAATGAATAGAAGTTATATATATTGACAGTAGAGAGAAAAGAGGAAAAAGGGAATAAAATGTGTTTTGAAACTTTAATGAATAAACTGTATTGATCTAGGTAGAAATAGATAAAATTGTTTTCATGAAAGCTGTAGATCTTTCTCTTAGCTTTCTAACGACATAAAGTTTATAATTTTTGGACATCGATATTGAAAGTTATGATGTTTTAAAGTTGGTGTGTGCAACAAGTGCACGATCGTGACAATCCAAAATTTTCATGAAAGCACGATCGCGACGAATCGTGACTGTTCATTGAAAGTCGCAACTCTTCTTTGTTTTAAGCTGCGCGTTAACAAACGGCCTTAAGAAAAACTCACTGTCGTGACTTTTTCCACTTCTTCTGTTTCTTTTTAATTCCCTTATTCATTGTTTGTATTTTGTCCAACTCCCACTCCAATTTATTTTCATGCCCATTTTATTTTATGCTACTTTATTTTAATTATTTGTGTTTTTGTTTTTACTCCCATTATGAATTATTTTTATCTTTATCATAGTTTTATTTATTTATTTTATTTTAAAAGTCTCCTAATTTGGGCGCTTTGTTGCCACAAAATAAGGACCGAGACCTGGGGCTAAATCTTTAGTATCAGAGCCCACTGTTTCTAAGGATTCCTAAGCTTAGAATACGTTATATTATGAAATTTATAATGTGTGATAAAGTGATTGTATAGTTAAATTATTTGTTTGCATTGCTGAGTTTATTGATTGCATTAAGTGATATGCATATCATGCATACATGAAGGAAATAGGATTAAAATGAAAAGTAAGCTAAATGATAATATTTTATTGAAGGAGTAAAATGCCACCTCATAGAAGAACACGAGGAGTTTTGCAAGGATTTGCTGCACCTGATTCTCCACTGAGAGAGGAGGGTATTGACGAGTCTAGAGCCCTAGCAATTACTGAGGTGACTGTAGGGCAGGATAGCGAGCCCTTTCAACCACAAATGCCCGAGTCATCTCTTTCTTAAGGACAAATGCCTAATTCATTTGATCCTAGAATGTTCCAAGCCTTTGGCCAGGCTTTTGTTCAGGTCATGGGCCAGATGCCATTAACTTCCACTCTAGCCCCATTTGAGAAAGAGAAATAATTTAATAAGTTAGGGAAGTATAGCGCAGTGGATTTTTATGAAACAACTGATCCAGAGGAAGCTGAGACTTGGTTAAGTAAAACTGAAAGAATATTGGAACAAATGAATTACAAGGATGAGGAAAAGATTGTGTATGCTACAAGCTTACTACAGGGAGATGCCCTCTATTAGTGGGAAAGTATAACAGGGAGCCAGTTAAAGTCGCCAGTGTTAACCTGGAAAAACTTCCAAGCTGCCTATAAGAAGAAATATCTATCTAAAGTATAGATCTAGCAAAAGCAGAGGGAGTTTTAAGTCTCACGCAGAGGGAGATGATAGTGAGTGAATATGAGCGTAGATTTACACAATCTAACTTCAAAAAAAACAAAACATGAAAACTCGAGTGATGCCTTAACTCTTGACTCGATCACTCGATATCTTGTTCATCGCCTGAAGATGGGAAGGAGGGGAGGGGTGAGCTTGAAAGCTCGTGGGTAATAGTCTTCTAATCGGTAACAAGCAAAACTATTGAAAACTCTCATGATCATAGCAATTCTCATGAAAATCCATAAAACGCATATTTCTCAAATTCTCAACTTGTCAAACTAATTCACAACTCATGTAAGTCAAGCATTCATTAAACTTGTTAACACATATAAACATATAAGCACATCATTATAGTTTAGGTAAGTCCAATTCATGACGCACTACACAGTTCCACATAATGGTCCCGTGTAGTCGTAAACTTGAGAGAGTCCTTGGAGGAGCTCCGTGCCACTAGCAGGCAAGCGGGAGAAGCCTATTCTTGGGTCAACGTGCACGTGACGGTTCTTGAGGAACTACCACAAACCCACATAACATGTCATTCATGAATTGAAAATATGTTGCCCAAATGGCACATTTCGAAAAACTTGTTTTTCATGAGCATAAACTATTTTATATGCAATTCCATCATTATTTCACACTTTATCAACCAAAATCTCATACCAATCATATAACCATTTCTCAAATCATCCAAAAGGCACAAATACAACAATTATGGAGCAATTTGAGATCGTTCCCATATCACTCAAAATTCATTCACAAAATTCATATACAAAAACATATGGCAAATGCTCAAACCATTTTAAAGAACAATAAATGGACATTTTCAAGGTAGTTGGAAATCATTTAATTTTATTTATTTAAAAGAAACTTTAATAGCTTATCAACTCAATTATAAAAATGTCACCCACCTTAATTTCCTTGCTCGAAAAGTTACTCAAATGTGCCTCTTCTCTTGCTCCTCTTGCCTCTCTTGAATTTCTTCAACATTTTCAAAAAAATCCCAAATCAATAGACATTCAAATTGGAAAACCCAAAGAACCAAAAGCATGAAATTGATCTTAGAATACTTAAACCCATTCATTTCCCAAGCTCTTTGAACCAAAAACCTTTCAAAACTCCAAGAGATTAAAAATCAACTTACCTTGAATCTTCACCCAACAATGATTTTTCTTAGCTCTAATGGAAGCTTTAACCTTCCTCTTCCTTTTTCCTTCTTGAACTACTTCAAAAATCACTCTTGATGGCTAAGAAATGAAGAAACCCTAGCTTAACTCTCCTTTTTTCTCTCAACCACCGAAACTCTCTCCCTTCTTTCTTCAATCACGTTTTTCCCTCTTCTTCAAATGAAAGACACCACATTATCTTCCCTTTTATACCCTTAGTAATTGTACAAGGTCCATTTTGCCCTTACTTAAAAACTTATGTTCTTTCATCCTTAAGTGACTTGCCTAAAACACCCCTTATGCAAACTTACCACCTTAAACTTTAATTCCCTTAACCTATATCATATTATCTTACCCACATTAACATGCTAATTAACTCCAAGAAAAAATAATATAGCAAGACCCAAAATTAAAAATAATCATGCTTATTTATCAAAATAAATAAATAAAATTTGAGGGCCAACAGTTTGGATGCTGACGATCAACTTATGCTTCTTTAGTCATGCAATTACACACATATTTTACACATTACTAAGTTGATCGATCATATGATTATTCACTTATGCACATGTATATGTGACATGTTCAATGCATGCTCAATTGACTTTCTAGGTATGTATCCTTATTCATAAATCTTGACCATTCAAACATCAATATAGGTTCATTTCAGGCCTTAATCAAGTCCAAATACACCAAAGTAAAAGTAACTTATCCTTAGTAGATTAAACAATCACACAAAATAGAAATTTTTCATTTCGAAACATTGCCCACGATTATGGAGGATCTTCCCATGATCGTGGGATGAGTGAACCTAATGTTCACTCTCCATTTTCCTTCAATTTCTCCATATTCTAACACCTTCATACTAAATTCAAAACATCTTCATATTAGTCTGTTAATTATATCTCAATTATACCTTAATTATACTTCAATTTCTCATCAATTTCATCTCCAATTCCAACTCAAAACCATTCAATTGGCAGCTCATAAACTATTTATCTTTCATGCATACGAAAACAAAATGTAAACTTTCATTCACTTAATCTCATCATATATGTAGTCCTAGCTTTTTCCAAATTCAAGAACACTTTACTAACACCTTTCTTTAGCATAAATTCACCTTCATTTAAACTTCAAATCTCAATCTAAATCATCCATAAAGCAACATATAATCCACAGTTCTTATGCATCAAAACCAAAACAGAAAATTATCCAATTCATGTATCATTTTTCCAGCACACTTCATCATCAACACTACATGCTATCCATCCCAATTCAATCATCATAAGTTTTCTATTACGACTTGCCACAAAGATCAGTACTTTACTTACTTGTTTGGTTCAAGTTCCACCTCAATTCATCAAGTCTACTTTGCCTTATATGCATGCAAGATCATCTCAAATACAAGGTGGACATTGGATGGATTGTTAGTAATAAGAAAATAGAAAGATGAAAGGCAACAGCATATAGCTTGCTTGATACATAATCTTATCAAGATTTTAGAGTGGTTATGAACAAAATAGAAGCCAAATTTCAGAGCTATAGGAAGGTGGATAATTTAGTGGTGAAAGGGAAAAGAGGAGAAGAATGAACATAGCAGAACAACTTCTACATTAGCTTAACTCATTAGGTGCTAGATGTCACCATTTTATAATGACATTTGTCCTTATGCATGCATTGCATTTGTCCTCTCTATAAGTTGCCAAATGTCACAATTATGCTAGACCATTTGTCACTCAACCTCTAAGCCATTTGTCACTTAATTATTTATGTCAAATGTCACTCAATTTTACTGCCATGTGTAACATATTTCATAGGCATAGTCATCTTAAATTTTCATGTGTCAATTTGACATTTTTCCTAAACTAAATTTACATTTTAAGTCATCAATTTTCCAATTGTAACAATTAATTCCAAATGTACTAATTATAATCCACCAAACCAAAATTCAAGACATAAGCAACACACAATTCACATCATGATCATTTTAAACCTTTCATACCCCAGAATATGTCAATTTAGTGCATATACAATCTTGGCAATGTTTACTAAATCATGATTCATGTGTGTATGCAAATATTATGCATGTGAATGAAATGCACTTCATAAATTCTCAAATAATATGACTCAATAGTCTAAGATTCTAATCCTTAGTAAGTTTTGGAACCCAGGCTATTACAATTAATGCCCTTTTTAATGACAAACTGTTAAAAATGTTGGAAATAGCAAAACTCCCTATATCTTTGGCTAGCTCGAACAATTCCCCTTTGAGGAAGTAGGAACACTCCGTACTTAAGGTCACTACTAACACCTCATTAGTAGTTTCCTTACTTGGTTCCTCCACTAGTTCTTCCTCAACCACCTCTATCCACTCTTCTTCTTCTTCTTCTTCTTCTTGAATAGAGATTTCAGACTCATCTTCTTCGATTACCTTTTGCCACTTCTCTACTTCCTTTTCTTGGATGAAGACTTCTTCTTTTTTTGGAACCTTTTCTTGTAATATCACTACACTTATGAAGCCAAACCTTGCATTATCTTCACTTGACTGTGTTAATAAGCCCAAATAGTATTCTACGTTATGCTCAAGAAATTCAGGTGAAGAAAATCTTTCTTCGAATTCACGTTATTTAGCTTTAAGTTTTGCAAGATATTCCATTATGCTATTTGTAATGCTTCCCTTTTCTTCGTCTTTTTCTCAAGAAGCTCGTTTTGGAATGTCCCTCCATTCATGAAACCAACCTTTGTCTTTTCTTTACTCTCGAATTCATATTGGTCAGTTTTCATTTCACCAAGGGTTTCTATTAATTAATCTCTAAGACTTGCTTCCTCTTCTTTTTCTACTAGGTTTTTTTAAAACCTTCCTCTATTTATGAAGATAACCATTGTCTTTTTTTCACTCTTAAATTTGTTTCAGTCAACTTTCATTTCAGTAAGGACTTCCATTAATTTATCTCTAAGACTTTCTTTTCTTATAAGCTCATAATGAATTTTGAGAATTATTGCCCTTCCATGTTCTTCAGCATTTGATTTAGTAGCACTAGGTACCCTCCCTTGGATCTTGTCAGATAATATCTCTGCTAGTTAGTCCATTTGATTCACCAAATTTTATATTTGAGCCTCTACTTTGTGATGTTTCATGATTAATTCTTGAATAAAATCATCCATCATATCTTCCAAAGTTGGCTCGTTAACTTGAGACACTTGGTGCCATAAATATCCAGTTGGAGTATAATCGCATCCATAGGCATAAGAATTACTCCATTTTGAATTATAGTTGTTCTCGTATGCTGCACCATGACGTTGATAGCATATGCTCAATTGTTCCCATCTACATGTTGGTGCTCGACATTCATAATTGTAGTGATAACTCTCACCAATGTCGTGACATGGCCTAAACATCGGTTATGGTTCCAAAAATATATGAGAACACCTCTCTCTCTAATATGGTGATGATATAGATCACAAAAATATATTCTGACTCCCACAAAAGTCTTGTCTGCTCCATCTTCCATTGTGAGTTGTGGCTATGACAATGAATTGTAATTCCTACAATAACTATAAAATCAATATCAAGTAAAGAATATCAAAAGATAATTAAATTAATAGGCCTCAAAATACAGGAAGATACAATAAATAAAATAAAATAAATACAAAAGCAAAATTAAAATTAAAATAAGAGAAAGTAAAAATAAAAAATGAAAAGAACTAGAGTAATAGCATTTAGGCTTTCTTAATATAAACGTCCCCGGAAACAGCACCAAAAACTTGTAATAACCGCAAGTGCACGACATAGTTATAGCTAGAAATGATAAGTACAGGTTGATCCTATGAAGACTATGAATACTAGTGAATACCCTTCTCCTATTATCTAGCCTTGAGATTGATTTTGGATTTTAAATGAAAGAAAATAAAACTTAAAACAATTAAAATAAATGGGCATTAATATTGAACAAATAAATAAGGAACCACCTAGAAAACTATCGAGATTGAAAATTAGTATCTAGGCTCGAATCCCCCTAAATCCCTTAATAGATGGATGATAGTCGTAGATTGCATTATGCTTTGTAAGTAGTTTAGGAAGTGAGTGGTTAAATTTAATCGATTAGTGTTTGTTTAGGTTAGAATTGTGTTAGTTAGTTCAATATTTGTGTTTTATGGGTTAGAATATGCTTTTGAGCTTCAATGTTGTGTATTTAAGGTGCCTTGATGAGTTTGCTATTATTTTAGAGCTAATATAGAAGAACGAAGGAGTTTCAAAGGAGGCCTGTACCAAAGCAGAGATCGTGGCTAGTATACCACGATCATGACAAAAGGCTAAACAAGGGCCCACAATTGTGGCCTACGCGACAGATAACGCACTCTGACTTTCTAAACTTCATTTTTCAAGGACATTTCAGACCTTTTGGGCATGGTAAAAGCCCTAGATTTGTCCTAATTAGAAAAGACTACTTAAAGAAAGAGAAATGATCTGAAAAGGGAGCCTCCATTTGCTACATTTGAAAAACCTTAAAGAAAGAAGAGAGAAGAGGAAGAAAAGGAGATAAAGGAGTGAGATGCTGCAGCTGCTACATTCTCGAGCCATCCCGATCCTTTCCAAGTGACATTTCCATTTCATCTTGTTATTCTTTTCTTTGAATGTAAATGATGAATGTGATGATGATGGATGGATTTGGATTGGATGATGTTCTAAACTATTTAGGGATTTTGAATTGATTCAACGTTAATCTAGTTATCTTTTTTTTGATTGATTGGGTGTTGTGATTAATTACAATGCTTCAATGTTTCAATAATAAACTGAAATGGTAAGCTGAATTAAAATGAATGGGTTAGATTAACAAGAGTTAAGCGACTCGATAGACCATGGGATTAATCAAATCGATAATTTATATGGAGAGAGATCCCGTGTGAGGACCCAGTTGTTCATCAGAACACTTAAGAACTAATTAGGTTGTGGGCTGATCATTAATTGAGAGATTACATTTTCAGTTACTTAACTTAATTAAGGATTATTAATTAGAGCTTAGTGATTATAACTCGAGAGAGAGTAATCCACCCCTTGATAGTCCAGAACTGACACCATATTAACACATAAGTGACTAGATTAGCATTGATGATAGGATAAATCCCACTCCTTTATAATCGTTCAATTCTTCTTGGTTGATTTTCAATTGTCAAATTGGTGGTGCTTAATTTATTTTCCTTGCTTAATATAGAATTCTTGTTTATATCATTCCATATTCACGTATTTACTTTTCTGTTTAGTTTTTCTTTGCATTTTAATTATCCTTTACTCCTTAGACAACTTATAATTCAACTGGTTCACCATCTCCTTGAGGGATCGACACCTCTTATACTACACTTATGACCTATGCGCTCACTGTATTTTGAGTGTTTTAAACATATTAAAACTTGCCTCAATAATGGATCTTTTATTATGCAATTGTTTTATTGATTTATTGGTCATGGAGATTCCTATGGTATGCTAGTAGCTGACCTTGAGTCTACTAATAACTAATCATAAGGTTTTCAACCGAACTACTCAGGTTAAAGTTTATAGGATTGCTTTACCGATTTATGAATCCCTATATCAGTTTTAAACCTAATCTAGAAGATTTATGTCATCCTGTCTCAAGGGTTACAATCAAATCCTTCAAATTAAGGTATATATATTCAAACCTAGGATTTCCATTTCTCCACTTATGAAACCAGTTAATGATATAATATTCCCAGGTTTATTAGAACATAGATAAACACGTAATCGAGTCACAATAAGATAATCAAACCAATTGCATTAATAAAAGAATCAAATCATATCAAAGCATCATTTAACCTAAATACTAACTGGAAGTTTAATTACACATAATCAAACACAAAATTGACCATAAACTGAAAGAAATACAAACAAAAAACAATGGGATCATAATTCTAAATCCCCCTGGTTGTCTTCTATAGAGTATTCTTGAGATGTAGAAGTTTGATCTTGCATTCTGATGGATATTTCGATGAAATCTTTGTGTTTCCCTCTTTTCTGGACCAAAATTGCCCCTAGAGAACGAGTTCCACATATAGAATCGCCTCCCCACGTCTGCTCCACGACTAGTCACCTCTTTTTTCCTTCAAACTTGTCCTTTATATTAAAATTTAGGTTTCTAGGGAGACACGCGGTTTGATGCATGATGCAAAACCAAAAATTATTATAATCATGAAGATGCACGACCTTGGGGAAATGTACAACCATGCATCCTTTCTATACTTCAAATCTTCAATTTTTGCAATGATCTCTTCCGAATTCTTCTCCTTTTAGCCCATAAAGGTAATTATGATGTGTAAACACACTTAAAGCAAATTAAGTACCATATATACAACAAAGTATAAAATATCAAGCAAAAACACATTAAATATGGTGTAAAAATATGTTCAATTATCTATCTATCAACAGAAAATATTCTATACAAGGCTTGCACGCCCACGATAAGCAATATTTCACACAAAGCTTGCATGATCTTCCAAGCATGGATTTTAAAACTCCCAAAACCCTATCCTATTTAAATGTTTCTTTCTTCTTTCTTCCTCCATACATGCTTTTCTCTCTATTTGGTAGCCCCACCACCTTTTCCCTTAATTTCACTCAATTTTCAAGTAAACTTCACACATTTCTTCCACTTTCTTCCATTTTTAGCCATCTTACCTACAAATCTAGTGATTTTTACACTAGAAATCATTTTTTTGGTGTTGACAAGCATATTTTTCTGTAACTTTTTTTTCCTTTTTTATGTTTTATGTTGTTATTTTGGAGGTTTTCACATAAAAGATGGTGCTAAAAGTGAATCAACTCACAAGAAGGTCCAAACCCAAAGGAAAAGCGAAGGCATCTGGTAGTGGTGTACATAATTTGGCTATAGATTTTAGAGCCCCATTCCTAAGCTTCTCATAAGAAGTAGGTGAGAAATTCTAGAAACTTTGCTCTAAAATTGTCGTTCCTTGTTATTTTAATTTCTAAATTTTGGAAAAATTAGGGTTTAAAGAAAAATTGGAATCTGAGTATTGGAATTAACTAGGAAAATTTTTTTCATCACGATTATGTTGTGCATAAAGAACTACACTACTCATAGTTATAAACAAATTAGACAATTTTTGGATTAGGCTAAAGGGGGAACCAATCAACTTGGATTAGTATGTTATGGAGGAAATATTTGGATTCCCCAAAATTGAAATTGTTTAATTTGATCAAGATTTTTAAGCAAGCACATATTGGAAGAAATTGACTAACCTAGAAGTGTTTGACCATCACAATGCACCAAATAATGTAATTAGGAGTCTGGAACATTTGTAATGCATAAATTCATGTGTCATACTATTTTTATGAAAAGTCAAAGTAACATGTTATAAAAAGGATATATTTTTACTTTGATGCATGCACAACAAAGTTAACATCTACACTTCTACACACATCTTCCGCACAATAGTTACTTCAATCACTAAAAGGAGAAGCTATTTAGGCATGGGATTCTTGGTCACTGCATTAGCTCCATACTATGATATTAATATTTCTAGACTAACCTTTATTGTTCTTAAGTTTTTTAATAATACACCCTTCAGGAGGGCAAAAATCCTGGAGTCCTATAGTATGGAACTTCAGGATCCAAGCTCTAGATCTACACTTAAACACAATAGAGGATATGTGGGATCTAGTTTAATACTGCAACAACAATAGCATTAGAAAATGTCAAGTAGAGAATTCAATAAAGAGGAAAAAGGCTATGAAAGGATGCTCAATAAAATGGAGGAAAACAATAAGAGAGTAGAAGGAAGAATGGACACCATGGAAGTGCAGTTAAAGCATGTAGTGAGACAACAGACACTACCAGATGAAGCAATTAATAAGTATTTTATGATACAAGGTGTCTAAGTTCCTTCACCGCCATAATCCTCATAAGTATTCTTGTCCTTTTCTTTTATTAATTTTTATGCCTTTTTTGTTTGTTACATAGTTACATGTTTTTTATTTTTTTACCATTTCTATATTGAGAATAATGTGTTGTTCAAGTTTGGGACATATATACAATTGCATATCAATTATGTGCGACTTTGCATTTCAACTGTTTTTAATTTTTGTTTATGTTAGCTTTGTGTAAAATTTTGTTGCATGATGCTGCAATGTGTGCTTTTGTGTGAATTTGTCAATGACATGAAATTGGAAGGAATTAGCTTATCTATGAACATGATCACTTAAATTGTGAAGAAACATTTGCTTGTGAAGGTTGTGTTTCAAGTATCTTTGAGGTGAATATGAATGTTGATTAGAATATTATACCTATTCTTTCATTTTATGATTCTTTTCTAGATGTACCTATGAGTGAATGAATTTAATTTTTTAGGCATCATTAATAGCTTTTCATGAAAATAGATTGACTAGGAAGAAATGATATAGCTTAGTATATATATAAAGTTGAATAAATATGTTAAATAAATTTCCTATTTTGTTGGACCTTTTTAAAAAATGTAGTTTAAGAATAGAGCTAATATCTAGTTGTGAGTTGTGGTATAACTCAGTAATCAAGGGATATTCATGGTAAAATGTTTGCCTTTATGTTAAAAATCTATAATGACACTCCAATCAAGCATGATAAAACATAACCTAGTTGAGTAACCAAAGGACGTTCATGACAATGTCTTTACCTTCACGTTAAAAGACTAGGTGATTGTTAAATAAAATCTAAAAAATAAGGTGTTTTAAATAAAAAATGAATCTATAAATCTTCTTGTGATATGTCAAGAAATTTCCATGAGTGAATACTTAGTGAGGACTTACCTTTTTAATTTGGTAACTAATTAAAATGAGTACATGCTTACAAGTACCATAGATGTATGAATAGGGTGACAATATTTTTGGTCAATAATTTATTTAAATCAAAGCACTTAGATATGAATTGAAAAAGTTAGGGTGTTAGAACTTTTTGATTGATTGATTTTTGTGCCAAGTTAATTTCATGAAATTTACGTCATTGTACCATTATTTCATTGTTGCATGATTGTTTGATTTATGTTTGATGTTTTGTTTGTTTTATGGTTTTAGATTTGCTTAGGGTTAAGCAAAGATTTAAGTGTGGGAAAGTTGATAGGTATGATTTATAGTGTGTTTTCTTGGTTAAAGAGTGTATTTTTAAGTGTTTTCTTAGGTTTTAGTAATGTATTTAGGACTTAGATTTATGTATTTTTATTATGTTTTGTTTGATTATTTTTAATTAGGGTAATAATTTGATCTTCATACATGCTTTAAGGGATATTTAAAATGTTTTAATGATGAGAAAAGATAGGAAATTCCAAGAAAAAATTAAGAAGCTGGATAAAGGAAGTAGTCACGATCATGTATGTGTATGAAGGTGCATGCACAATTATGAAAGAGAGTGTGTGGAGCAACCACTGCAAGATCATGTAAGAAACAGTTTTCCAGGTTGCCAAATTTTTTATATTTTTTATGATTTAGGGCTTTTTAACCCTAAAAAGACCCTAGAAGGATCAAGAAGAATAAAAGGAAAAGAAAAACATAAAAGAGGTAGATAGAAACATAAAAGAAGAGATCAAAGAGAGAAAATTCTTGAAGAACATAAGTTGCAGACTTTTCCAATTCAAGGACAAAGAAAGAGAAAACATATAGAATTCAAGCTTCTTTTCTTTTCTTTTCTTTCCTTATTATTATTTAATGTTAATGATGAATCCATTGGGATATATAGTTTCATTTCTGGATTTCTAAACTTATTTTACATATTACTATTGAACTGTTTATTAAAATTTACATTTTTTATTTAATAGAGGTATAACTTGTGGTGTTTAATATTTTATATTTGGTCTGAATCGACAGGCTAGATTGAATTATCTTTGTTGTGTTGTACAAAGAAAGCTGGTACCCTTAGGATTACTTTAAATACAATTAGATAGTTGGGAAGAATTTTGATAAATCGAAAGGTTAGAATTTAATTCTTACCTATTTTAATTGGAATTACTTAGCTATAACTACTGGATATCTAGGGATGAGTATTATTAAATCAAGAAGGTAAAGTGAGATAAAACAATGATATAAGTAATTTCTAAATTTTAATCATTAATTAATCAACAAATTCACTACATGTTTAATTATTCAATTGTCAATTTTCTTGTGTTTAGTTTATTTTCTAATTATTTTATCATATTGTTGACCTTGAAAAAAGTGTATAAGAATTATTAGGTGACTAATACAATCCTCATGGAAATGATACTTTTTTATATTATAAGGTACAATATGTATACTTGCGGTATAAATAAGTTTAAATTAAACTTTAAGACTCAACTCATCATGATCTTAGATAAGAAGCTATTAACTTCTTTAAAGGCACATTGAAAAAGCAAGATCCTATTAGTTCATGCATACTGATTCTCAAATCCTTTTTATGTTATCAAATGAATAATGAGGATAGGGATATCTTAAATAGGCATTTAACAACTCAAGATATCCATAAGGAAGTTTTTTTAACAAAATAAATATAAGGCACTTACTCTTGATGTGCTCAATGGTTTTTTCTACTAGAGGGCTTGGCCATTAATAGGGAATAGGGTAACAAAAGAAGTGAAGGAGTTTTTTTAGGAGAAACAAAAGCTATTGAAGGAAATAAACAAAACCTTCATTTTCTTAAAACTAGTAGTATATATGCCCAGTGAGTATAGGTCTATCTCCTATTGTAACTTCTTATAAAAGATTATCTCTAAGATCTTGGTATCGAGGTTAAGGGAAGTTTTGAAATTAATAATAGGAGAGACACAAGGGGCTTTCTAGAGGCAAACAAATAGGGGATAATATGTTAGCTCAGGAGCTCCTCAAAGGATACATAAGGAAAAATGGTCCTTACAATTGTGCCATAAAAGTTGACTTAAACAAGGCCTATGACCTTATAAGCTAGGAGTTCATACTAAATCAACTTAAAGCTTATGTCTTCCGTAGAAAGTCTAAATTATAGCTAAGATAATGCCTAACCATAACTTCCTTTAGTGTGTTAGCCAACGGGTAACCTATAAAAATCTTCAAAGTGAGAAAAAGGTTAAGGTAAGGAGACACAATTTTTCCTATATCTTCTTCATATATATGGAAGCCTAGTATAGATTCTCCAAACACAAAATAACTATAGAACTAGGTTTCGAATTCCATATTAGATGTAAGAAAGTTGACTTAGTTGATTTATCTTTTGAAGATGACTTAATACTATTCATAAGAGCTTAGGAGAAGTCTTTAAGGCTACAAATGAACACCCTTCATCAGTTTAGGGGGTTATCAAGGTTGGAAATAATTAAAGAGAATAGTCAATTAATCTTGTTTTCAAGTGCTCAAGCTTTGAAAGCTAGGCTAGTAGATATAACATTAATTAAAACTCATAAGCTTCCTATCATGTACCTTGGAAGTCTCTTAACTTCAAGAAGAATTAATTTAAGAGAATGTATACCATTAGTGGAGAAAATCAAAGAAGACTAGGAAATTGATGCAATAAAGACTTGTTATATGTAGATAGAGGTTAATTGACAAAGATAATTTTGAATTCCCTACATATTTATTAGACATCACTTGTCTTTTATCGAAGAGTTTAATCAAATCCCTAGAAAGGTTAATGAGCAAATTCCTATAGAGGGGTAGGAGCAAAGGGAAATATCTTGCAAAGGTGAAATGGAAAAAGGTAAATAAACCAACATAAGAAGGATGAATAAGGATAACTTTTATAAGCTTGAGTAATAAGACATTAATAAGGAAAAAGCTATAGAGATTGGTATAAAACAAAAGGTCATTATGGACAAGGTGGATCAACGCTTATTCATAAAGGGAAGAATCATATAGGAAATTAAGCCAAGGGCATCACATTCATTCTTTATGTTCCAACTATTGAAATTAAGAGGAAATTTGACAACCTACATCAAATGTATTATAGGAAATAGGGAGAAAGCATCACTATTCTATGAAAATTATAATAATATTAGTCCTTTAATAAAATCCACAATGTTGAACCATTTATAGGATTTTCCAAGAATTATAAAGGAGAACAGATGGATTAATAATGATTAATGGAGTAATGTCCCTTTAGCTTTGATTATAACCTTACTTAAATATAGTCTAAGTGAGAGAAGACATACTATATCTAGCTAGAGAACAATAAAGAGGAGCTCACTACTAGTTACTGCAAAGAGATCCTAATGCCTAAAAGAGTAGTAATTGGGTGGAAAACGGTGGTTTGGTATACATTATTAATCCTTAAGGAATCTTTTAGCTTATGAATGATGGTATTGCAAAGACTGCCAACCATAGACATATTAAATTTTCTTAAACATATCAAGATAACATGTGTTATACAAGTAGGACTAGGAAAGCCATGAACATTTATTTCTTAGATGTCCTTATTCTCAGGATATATGAGGAAGTATACAAGCATTATACCATGTACAAAACTCCAAATTTACATATATGAAGTTCATGAAATGGATACAAGGAAGAAGGAGGCTCAAAGATGGTAATGTCCCTGTATATATAACAAGTAAAGGAGCCTGCATGTATAAGTTGTGGAAAGAGAGAAACAAGCATTTCTTTTAGGGGCTAAAAACAAAGAAGGAGGAACTACAACACAACATCATTTAGTCCATCCAAATGCAACTAGTGTTAAGGGAAATTGATTCAACATGTAATCAGGAAATAAAAGATTCATGAAGCCGATGCTAGCAAAATAATTAGGCATATGCCTATAATTTGAATAGCATTTTCATATATCAAGTTGCTACCAATCATAAAAAGGAAGAGGACAAAGGTGATAAATTACAGGAATAGTCAGAGAAAACACAAATCAAGTAAGGAAGAAGCCTTTCCATACTAAAGGCGATCGTTGCTTAACTATAAGAACTCCAACAGCAATTAAAGATACCCATCTTAGGAATGAGGCTTGAGAAGGAGACATAAAGAATGGAGGTCTAAGATGACATGTAGATCGAGAAAGTAGGAAAGGACGATAAGAGACTCACTAAATAAAGCATGCAAAGAGAAAGTAGTGTAAGAAATTTATCAAGGCTTCACTAAAGCAATTAGAAGAGTTGAATGATGATAATAATGTAATGGCTTATCCATATGAAAGATTTAGGGGTTAGGTGAAAAGTTATAATGGCCTTACCCAAGGCATTATATGAGCAACAACTGGTCTATAACTAAAGTGATGGATGCTTTTAGTTTATTTCATATTAAAAGCTGGTCTGGATATTGTATAATAATGCCACCAATTCTCAACTATTTTTTTAAAATTTTAATAAATATAATGAATACTTAATAATCTAATCAGTTTAACACATAAATGAGCAATAACTTATAATGTTTAAAATTTATGTAAAATAAAGTCCATTATATTATAATTCAATAAGTAGTCATGCCACTCTAGACATTATATTAAATTTTACATTTAAATACTTAAGAAATTTCTATGGATAGGAATTGGTAAAAATAGATTTAAATAAAAAGATAAATTAAAGAAACTTTGTAATCTTAATTTAGAAGGAGGCCTTGGCATTCATCCAAACAAGCTAACTAATAGAATTCTTTAAAGTATGAGAACTTTACTATTGTTCATAGGTAAATAATTTTTTAAAAAAATTGTGTATGACATCATATTTAATTTTTAGAAAATCAAGACCATTTAGCAATATAAACCTAATCCAAAAACCTCATGGAGTTGGAAGAAACTATTAAAAATCAAGAATGAATCTGAGTTCTCCATTCAACCTATAATTGGTCATGGAAAGGAATTTCTTTAATTTGGCAATTGACCCACTTTGAGTCCTCTTGACAAATTTCTCTTTAATGATAGTATAATATATGCAATTGCAATTATTGCCAAATTTGATAAGGTTATTGGAAAGCACAAACTCAATCCCTCTAAAGAAGATAAAGCTATTTGGTTAACTCATTCTTCCTATAGCTTCACAAATACATAAGCCCTATATCACCTTAGACATCCAAATCCTATCTATGACATAACTCGGTGTAGGTTAATGTTTGCATCCCTAAGGCTAGTTTTTCCTTTAGCTAGTAATTAGAGAAAAGTTAAGATAAAAGACAAACTACAAAACCTTAATATATCCTTTACAAATTGTTTATTTTTTTAAGAGACTCAAAGAGTCATGTTCATCTATTTTTTTGTCTGTCAATTCATAAATTTGGTATGAAGGAAACTAATTAATCCAAGAAAAAAGTGTAGTTTGGACACGCTCATATAAAATAAATATAGAAAAAAAATTGAGAGTATTCAATTTCAAGTCCTAATTAAACTAAAATAGAAGTTTAATAAAATATTATAATAGACTTCTAATACTAATATAAGTCTTATTAACAAAGTACTTATAATAATGATAGGCACTATTAACTTGGACTTCTTGTTTTGTCTATGATTTGAAGTAAGTCATTTCCATTCTCTATTATTCTGCTTGGGTTGAAAAGAACTTGGCTTCAAAGAGTGAGATGGAAGTTATAAATCCAACAAGGACAAATCCAAATGGTAAGTTCTTGATATTTAATTAAAGAAGCATCATAATTAAGATGACCACCTCTATTTAATAAGAAAGAAACAGAAACCAACTCTTTTCAAATACAAATGCATCATCAAGAGTGGTCTTAACCACCTTTTAAAGATACAATAGATAAGTTATTAAAGGTGTAGTTTGCCAATTGTATATGTCAAAACACTAGTAGGAAAAGTAAGAGGCTGGAAAGTGTCTCGGTAAGGTTTGATATTCTTTATATTGAAAATAAGGCTAATATCTATGTCAATAGGAAAATCTAGAAGATATGCATTATATCCAAGTTTAAGAATGATAGTGCATGAGTCAATGGCTCAAATGTAATAATTTGTTTCTTAAAATTGTCTTAGAATCCTCTGAGGGAAAATGCGAATCATAACACAATTCTTAATATTAATTTTCGTGAATCATCAGAAAAAAAAATTATATTTTCATTGTTTAACATAACATTTCTCCCGATCTCAACAAGTAGTTACGAATATGCTATAAAATATTTTTAGTAGTATCATAGCTTTTTTCTTTAGGCTTAATGGGTCTCAAAATATACAAATTACTTTGATGAATTTGAGATAGGTTAATTCTTATTTTCTTTAGGCTTAGCAAGTCTTAAAATATATTTCTTTGCCTTATGCTCGAAAGAATAAGGGTTATCTCTACTAAATTTGATAATAATCAAGTCATAAAGCAAGGATGACCTAAAACAACATGAGCAATATCCATGAACAAAACATCACAATATATGTCTTTATAATATCCCATATAAATAATAAAAATGATTTCTCACTCATGCTACCAACCACAGCCATCAGAATATAAATACCAAACAAATGAAAGGAAACAAATATTATTAATTTGTTTGAAGTAAACAAGTATTAATACCAAAATAAACTAGGGACCTGTAGTTTCATATATTAATAATATATTTTCACATATATCGTATATGTAAAAAACTAAATTAGGGAACACTCCACAAACGAAGTGTGAAACCATAAAGGCAATGTTCAGTAACTTCATCTGTGCCTCACCGGAATCGGTGCTTCACCACACCCTGGAAATTCCCATCTAGCAATCACACCATCCCAGGAAGAGCTAACAAGAATAGGGTAGTAAGGATGCCAATTACAATCCCTCACAGGAGCATCATGAAAATCAAGTCTTGCAACCTCAGCTCCGGTGACCTGTCAAAACATTTATATTAGAGATCAACTCAATATAAAAGCCCAATATGATTGAAAGAAAATAACCACTCATAGAACACGTCTCCAGGCTCTGGACATTATTCATCATTGCAACCGATATCCAATACCCACTAAAACCACTTGTATGTTTGATAATAAGGTCATATTGCTATGTCAAACTGATCCAAAATTTAATCCATCACTGTCTTCTTTAACAATTTCCTCCGATACTCGCGCTATTGACTACGGTAAAATATTGCTCGTGATTTATAACCTTGAATCTGATGATGAATGGAAAACTTATACACGTACCAGATCATAAATATAAACAGATGCATCGCTAGATCCGGTGTAGATGTACCTCTGACCCGTGCTGCAACAAGTTATTCACCAAATTAAGCATCAAAGTTTTTTAAAGCTTAACCAAATCCATTTTAAAAGATGTAATGATCATGCTATAAGCAAATCCCCCAAACTGATGAATCATTTCAACTTAACCAGTAGTCTGCCTATCAACTACCTGATTGATCACCAACATTTATTTATCTAGTGTCATGGGTCAAGCCAGCACATACTCTACCTTTCAAAAATGCGGTAACAATTGAACCAAGAGATGTAAGTGATGCATTTGGTAGAAGTGACAAGTACCTATATTCTGGAGAGAAGTGACAGCGAATCAGAGTGCGCAAGACTGAATGACCCTTGTATGTGGCCAATGACTGATCACGAGGATGTTTCAAGGTCCTAGCATGGGGTGGATATTCCATCCACCTGTAATCCCATTCAAAATCTCTAAGCCTTGTATTGCTGGTTCAGAAGAAAAAATTTAGTGACAATGTCGTGTGACCATAGCAGGAACTATGATGAGTCAAAAAGTGTAACTTTTTTCTCATTTAGCTTCTGGAACCAAATAAAACAAATAGTACGTATAGTGCAAGAGGAGTTTTTTTACAAAACCTAGTAAAAGCAATGCATAGGAGATAAAAGTGTAACAAGTTGGACTTGAACTGAGTACAAATATAACAAGATTTCATCTATCAATGAACTGAGTACAAATATAACTAGATTTCATCTATCATCCAAACTGTCCTCAGAATATGCACCTAAAATACGTGCATGCAAACACTGTTAGTATTACGAATGAGTTAAAGGAACAGAGTGCTTGAGTGCGCAACTAAAATGATCTTCCTCTTTTTGATACAACAAAACAGCTCATTTGTACAAGGTCAAACTTACTTTGTCAAGAAAAATCTATACATGGTTCTCAACCCAAGTTTGTCTCTTAGATCAATATGAGCCTCTTAAATGTTTGTATTTTCAAAGAAAAATAAATTTAGCCAAGGTATAAAAGGAAGGTGAAGGACAAGTTTATAGAGCCCATAACAATTTGAGATGAGTGCATTACTAAATACTGCTTAGCACAAGCATCTGTTGGGGAAAAAAATTAGGCCAAGTATCATTCTTGAGAATAACAATTACTACCATGTAACTCAAAGCTATATGCAATTGAAATGATCAACTACTATCGAGAATAGGTCAAGAAAGAATCAGATATGTAGAAACTTAAAAAAGGCTATAGGGCAAGGTGTGCATTTTTATTTAGTGGAAATAAGGACATGAAAGCAATAGTGTTGGTAGTACTACGCAGTATTGTAGCCCATCCTTCGTACATCCCATAGTTTCGTGGTCTGATCTTTCCCATTTGAAATGAAGTAACGGCCATCTCCACGACTGTCTAGAAATGTAATGCCTTCAAGATGTCCCATCAATACTCCTGCGGCTTGTCCTTTTGTAATAAAGCAACGCCTATCCCACACCTGCATACATTGACAAACATAGAAATTTGATAGAAAGCTGAAAACTTTCATATTTTTAAACTACATTTATGGCTATTATGAATCCAAATATTCCAAGTTACATTAATAGTTGGTTCAAAGCCAACAAAGTAAAAATGGTCGTCCAGCCTAGAGCAAGCTATCTGTGGACAAGGATACCATAAAAAACCTCAACTACGATTATAGTTAGAGATTATCCAAGATTCTAGAAGGCAAACGGACAAATATACCTTACAAAGGTTATCATCACTTCCAGAATATATGAGATGGCCAGACTCATCCGCAAAACACACTGTATTGACGTCATACTGGAAGAAAATGGAAATCAGGTTTTAGTATCTTATGCATGATAAACCCAACTGCAAAAGTTCAAGAAATTATTAGAGAGTAAAACTAAACCTAAAATGAAACCACTTTATTGACATGAAGAATAGCATAAAAATTTAGGGAGAAAGTGATGGAAAACAAGAAAAGGATAAATATGGTCAAAAGAGGATAGTGGATTAGAGGAGTAGAGGCACAGATAATTTGATTTTATCGAATGGATCCCTCAAGGAGGACATGTAGCCCCTATTTATGAACATATAGGATAGTTTAGGCAAGGTATATCCTAGCAATAGTCAGCTGGTGAAGACTTTACATCTTGTTTCCAAAGTGGAAAATCTATTTTATATACGACAAAAGAGATTCAAATACTGAACACTTGTACTTAAACCTGTTGCATTATGAATACATGGTACTTATGCAGGTAACAATTGGACACCAAACAATTCCAACTTTCCAAGCTGAACTGTATTTCACCATGGAAATGGTTCTTTTGAACACCTGAAACATGTAGAAAGTTGTTTTCAACAATTGCCAATACTAGTACCTTATGTGCAGGTATTCGGAGGCTTCGCCTGTTAGCTTCAAGATCATAAACATAAATTGAATTATCACTACTTGCAGCAACAAGTTCACGCCCATCAGATGAAAACTTCAAGGAGAAGATCCCAAACTCATCATCATCATCATCATGGCCAGTGAAGTCCAAACCATTATGAATTTCCTGCATTACAAGACTTGAAGTCAATTTCAAATGGCCAGCCAGTGACTAACAATGTCTTTCTATACAAACAAATATTTTTATATATACATATACCTTAACTCAGAGGTTGAATCAGACTATAAGTCAACAGATAAAATGACACGTTCTATTACAACACAATGACAACTCAGTGAGGCATGAAACTGGGTTGAGACACACAACACAGAGATGTGCAATCACAAAGTCAACCCCTCATATATAGCGAACAATATGATATCAACATCACATGTATTGGGTATCACTACCAAATTACTGGAACTAAAGCATCATAGAGAAGACATAGTGGCCAACATCAAATGGACCATAGTTCACACTAAGTAATAGGTACATGAATTGCACAAGATTCTTTATAATTCACACGAAGTGTTAGGTAGATCAATTGCAAAAGACTCCAATATATCTGTAACATAGTGTAATTAAAGGACACAAAAATAAGACAGCAAAAAGATCTCCAACATATCAAATGATGGAAAGTGAATTATTTGCAACATAGTGACAACATAATTCTCTACATATTTGAAAGGAGCATTCACAAAATCAGTTGCAGCACATACTGTTATATTTGCCAACGAATCTGTCACAGCAGACCCAACAGTCACTATATGGACAATGGGTGACATACTAGAATACACCTGCACCATTTACAATCACATGAAATGGAGTCAAAACAGAGAAAGTATTGAAGCAGAATTTTTCCAAAACGAACAAAGATAAAGATCATAGTATGTCTCAGTGATATTTGGCAGATAAAACAAGTATAAGCTACAGAGCAAGTGAAATCCTGAGAAACTTTTTAATATCAAAAAAAGACCCAAAACAAGATGCCACCTTCAATTTACATATTAACTTCAAAGTCCCATATATCTAGCAAATCTAAGTGACATTATCTTTATCACAAATAGAGGTTAAACAAAACTTTAAAACTGAAACTGATCATGTCATTGACCAAGATCTCAAAAGTTATGGACTTTGTATCATAAACTAAATCACAAAGAATCTCAATTGAATGATAAAAGTTCTCCAAATTCATTGGATAGCAAAATAATTATTCTGGTGCCATTTACTAGTTTGCTTATCAATTTTTTTCAAACTGACTTCTTTTATGGCACATACCTTTCTTTCGAACTTTGATCACAAACTTACAAGATAACGCTGATCTGGTGAAAGACATGTATCAGTGATAGTCCATCCCACACCTCTGGCTAAAATGTTCTTCTGAAGTTGCCATCCCTTTTCCACATTATATATCCTAATCTGGCCTCTCTGTTTTCAAATAATATGAATATTATATCAATCAGAAAATAATACCCAAGCAGTCTTCCAGTTCAACGAATCCACTATCTCTATGAGCAACTAATTTTGCTTTGGAGTCTGGATTCGTATAGCTCAAATATGAGAGCAACATACCTGAAATCCTGCAATCAAAAGCGTACCATCAGCAGAAAACTGAGAAACATAAGCCCGACTTTTCATTTGATCAACCTTCCAAGGACCGCTGACAGGCAAATATCTACTCAATACATGACAACTATCCGCCGAGGAGAATCTCCCTCTTCCAGAGTAATTTCCCTCTCGACCAACCAACATCTTCACAGTTGAGACAGGCAGCTTGAGCTTGCCAGGCATGTCCCGACCCAAAAGTGCATGCGGTACTGACCTAAGTTTTGTAAGCTGAGCAATCTCATGATCAAGATGACCAGAATTCTCCTTCGACCCCTGATTCCCACAAGATGAAGTGCCTTCACTTTCATCATCACAAACACTAACCTGCTTCCGCACCCTACTCATATTAAACCCCACTCAATTTTCCATAAATCATAAGCATTCAATAAGCAACCGCCAACCACATTAACAAAAGGGACATGCTTCAACAGTACAACAAACCACTTGAAAAGTAATCGGCATCAAATCAGTCAATCCTGCAAACCAAACCCGCCCAGACCGTCAAGGTCACAACTTTTTAGAGTTGCAACAATTGAGAAATTAGGAACAATCACTACAGTTAAAAAATAAAAAGTTCGAGCTTTTTGGCAGTTTTGAACAACTTACGATTCAAATATTGGGATATCAACGTTCACAAAATGAAGTGAAACGCTATTTGCATCCAAAAGAAAACAACTATTTGCATCCAAAAGAAAACAAGGGGTGAATAGCTGTGGATTAAAGTTACCTTTAAAAGTTTCTATGGTGACCCAGTTCCGTTTAAGATCTCAATAAACGAAAACCCGTAAAAGCTACAAATACTAGATAAGGAAACTATCAAAGGTCATGATTTTCTGGGGAATCCATGAGCCGGAGAGGAAAGAGTCAAAGCAAAGCCGCAGTTTACATGATAACACTGTTTGAGGTTACCAAATATATAGTCTTTGGGTGGCGGATGACTTCTAAGCTAGACACGTAGTTGGCTTTGATCACCCACGATGGCTTGCTGGTAGATGAGATGAGAGGATACGATTTTGTTTTAGGTTTAATATTTTAAATTTCTTTTCAATTTATAAAAATTTTTACTGTTTCGAGCAGTATTTTAAAAACCGAACCGAACCGGCCGGTTGGACCAGTAAATCGGTGAACCAGAGCATGAAACGGTCCGATTTAGCCCTTATTTTTTGTGAGTGATTGACCCGTTCATTTTGCGGTCGGACTGGTAAAAACCGCTGAACCGGTGAAAGAAAAAACCGGCCGGTTCATTTAAAATGAAGAGTTTTCCTTTAAAAATCAAAACTTTTACAACT
>JAOQMS010000179.1:22397999-22410042 GCA_027563885.1 Erythroxylum longipes
ATAATAATCATAATTAATATAAAAAAGATTGTTTAATCATTTTATATATATATATATATATATATATATATATATAACTAAGAATAATACATATATATAAATATAACTAAGAATAATACAAAATATTTAAAATGTCGCAACTTATATCATATAATGAAAAATAATTACATCAAAACAGTATATAGTAAGAATAATAATGGTCTATGATTTTATAATATTACAACAAAAGTTCATGTTGAAGAACAAAACTAAATAAATATGAAATATGAAATAAAAATATCTACAGATAAAAGTTTTATATTTATATTACATGTACAGAATTTAACGTATGCATCAAATATAAGTGAAACTAAAAGAAATGAGAAGAAATGAAAAATTGGAACTTTGTTCAATCAAATATTTGCTCAAATTACATTGACCTCAAATACTCATCATTTAAAGAAGTCTTCTCGTCACCGTCATCATCATTATTCAAATTCATTGCACCAAATATCATGTCAATACTTTATGATCCATAATTCTCTTACAAATCACTCTCATATATCAAACTTGATTTCTTAGAAACCTAATTTACTAAAAGATTGATATGATCAAGGCAAAATGGAATCATAGAATTACTCATTCTATTAAAAGTCCAAATAAACAAATAAAATTAATTTATTAAAAATTGCAAGAAATTATAGTCAACTTAATAATGATAATAACATATATTTCTCAAAGCTTTAAATTGATAACATATATTTCTGGAAGCTTTAAATTTTATCCAACAAAGACAAAATTGTTCAATCTTTCACATCCCAATCTATTCATTTTCTTGGAATGGAAGAATCCAAATACGCTCTAGTTCCTTCCACTCCCTATTACACTCACACATTGACTCATAATTCAAATTACAAATCTTTGCAATTTTAGAATTTCACTTTTAAATTGGTCCTACCAAGCAATTGTAAGACAACATAGATAACCTTATAAACAACTTAAAGCAATGCTTAATTTTTAACAAGTAACAAAAGTGAAGAAATATATACCTGGATTAAAATTTTCTTTTTGATGAATTACAATGGGCATCCTAAAATCACTAGAAGCAACATTATAAACCTTCATTTTTAGCTTAGAAGATCTTACTTTATCTTATGGGCTACAATTGTTATAATACTTAATAACATTCCCCTATTAACTTCATCTTTCTTTGTAAAACTTGGTCTAAAATAAACACTATGATTCAAAAATTCCTTAACTGTAAACTACGTAGAGTAAAAGTGCATTTCTCAGCTTTCATTAATGACTGTAATAATAAGGTGTATATAAGGAAGAACTATTTTGTATTATTTTTTATTGCTTCCTTCACCCTCTTTATGGTGATGTGCTTCAAATACACAAGAAAGTAAAACTTAACTCTGCACAATTAAATTTGTAGTAGTGATGAGTATGGACTGTATCACAAAGAGTGTGTTTTTAACATTGGAAATGAATAAACTAGTGTTTAGGCTTGGGGAGTTTGGTTGAAATTGATAAACAAAACAAAATAAAACTAAACTATTAATGATAAATCAAATTAAACAATACAAAAGTGATAGAATTAACCAATGGGGATCAATTCCTAGAATTAACCAATGGGGATCAATTCTAATTTGTGGTTCAATCTCAACCTTTACACGAGTGAGCACAATTAATCATCATATTTTCTTGTACCTCTTCTCAAAACTATTAACCATAGATTAACAATAGACTTTATTAACTTCATTTTTTCCTTAGGTCATATTTAATCAAAATAATATCTTTAATTAGGTTTAGCTATTAGGTAACTAAGCAATCTAAATTTAGTGTGACAACTGCATTACATAATAAGAAAACAGGTTAATTTGGGCAACAACCATACAGGCTTGGGTCATTTAATCTATGTTATGTTATCTCATAATCATTAGTTTACCACAAGTGAATCAGAGTTACAACGATTACGTATTGTAATCTAGATTCTAGCAATGAGTTCATACATGAATAATCTATTTGAGAGTGAGAACATTAATCATTCATACATGAATCCCAAAACATTAAATAAAGAATAACACAATCAATTCCAAAAGAGAGTGAAAAAAATAATACTAGATTAAGTAATGTCCAAACATGTTCATCGGTCTCGATATCCCCTTTGATTTAGAAGGATGAAGGTTAGCTCCACATAGCTCTCCAAGATATAAGAAATCGGCCCTCTTTCATGTCTCTAAATCCTTTTCTCTTTCCATTTGCCGCTAAATGTCCTTTTATACTAAAAATTAAGGCTTTATAAGACACATGGTCAACTATACGGGAGTATACGTGTGTGTCATTTTTTCCCAATTTTGTGAACTTACACGGTCTTGGTGAACTTACACGGTCTCAGATTCAAGCCTTCACACCACAAACCATTTGAAGCTTAAGAAATTAAAAGGAATTACTAACAAAAATTGGTGATAAGCAATACATTATAACCATAAGGAGTGATCCTTCACAATAAATTCACCATTTTCATACAACTCTAGGAGGAAGGACTAATATGAATTGCTTTCCAAAACAAATGATTTTCCTTTATAAATTTTTTTCTTTTATTATCTTTTTTCTTTTCTTTTCTATTTTTCTTTTTCTAAAACAAGAATCGAAAGAAACTATATCAATAATGGAATTCATCGATAAGAGTTAAAATCACATTCTATCAATTATAACCAACCATATATATGCGCACCCCACATTTGTGCTCATGTACATCCACAAACATCAACAATCATAAATTTTCCACTAGTTTTAAGGCTTGGGTAAGAAATTTGGTTAGGTTAAAGGCTCTTAATGTATTTAGCACAAAAAAGTTAATAAAGCTTAAGGGGTTTAACAAAAGAAAAAACGTATCATTAGGTAGGCTATTTAGCTAATATAGCTCGTAAAATGAAGAATGTCTATATCATTTGAGTGTTAATGCTTATGTTAAAAATGTGGTCTCGAATTGAAAATCAAGGAAAAGCCAGGATGTACATGTCATGAAGGCCACATATGAACAAAAGATTATAAGACTAATATAGATGTGTCAGTCTAAAAAGGCTCAAAATCTCACTTGCTTGTGTCTACCCACTCGTTACTACTCTTATAAAGCTAACATACATTGACTGTAAGGCCCTAACATATACTCTATAAGTAGTATAGCATGTATGGGGGGTATTAAGAAGTGAACATAACGAATTAAGTGCATCTTAATAAGAAACAAAATGGTACTTAATGTAAAAGACATGGGTAAATGGGCATTAGTTTCGACATGGATATACATACTTAGACATGAAATATGGATGGGAATTTTTGATATTTTTGCTTGGATTTATTAGCTTGAAGTGAGGGGAACTAATAAAAGATGTATTCCATAAGCAAATGGGATGTTGTTGGTTAAATTGGATGTGTTTTTGTATTACTCTTGCATGATAAGACTGAAGTTAGTTGATTTGGAATATGTACCTCGCTGGATAGATAGGTTCCACTGAACAGACTTCTATAATTTGATAATTTCAATTGGACAGTAAACTAGATAAATAGTTATAAAAGTATTATGAAGGAACTAAAATGTTATTCTACCTCTAAGCTTTTTGAATTCTGCTTTGAAGTTGAGTTCTGGTTGCTTTCCTTATTTTCGAATAGTCTGTAGTTTTTTGGGTATAACTCTCGCTATAATTTACCAAATTGCATAAAATTTATGCCATTAGAAACTTAAGACGTATAGTAATGAAATTAACTGATAAGATTATAGGCCAATTTTGGAATTAAAGGAAGAAGAAGGACCAATATGTGAATTTTTCTAAAGTTAACGCATGGACCAATTTTTGTAAAGCATGTGTGACTAATAAGATTAAAGCTTATGTGTGTCTAATATAATTGTAACACATGTTATAATAAAATTGTAATACATGGTTCAATAGAATTGTAACACGTGATCCAATATAATTATAACACGTGACCCTATATGATTGTAACACTTAATCCAATAGAATTGTGACATATGGTCCAATGGGACTAAAACATATGTCTAAGACTAGAAAATTCAGAAAAGGCATATGGAGAGTGGAGATGGATGGCACTTAGGGGGTTTTATCTTCAAAATTTTCTCGTCTCCATTTCACCTTCTTCATCCCATCATTTTTCATTTGGTGAATCAAGCAAAGCCAAAGGGGAAGGGAAGGAAAGGCATTAAAAGAACTACTTTGCCAATTTTAAGGTTTAGGAATACACTTAGTTTAAATTCTTTTTGTGTGTTCGTTTTAATGGATACAAAGATTCGTTTGGATATGGAATGGTTGTTGGGATGATGCTTTGGTTCTATTTTAGTGATACCTTATATAGGATTGGTTGAATATGACAAAAGCGTAGTGAGTAGTGGAATTATGTCTATGGTTTATTTGAATAAGTCACATTTTTTGAGTCATAACTCAACCTAAATACCTCTAAATTGGTTATTTTAGTTGAATATGAAACATAAGACATAGAAATAAAAATATCTTGGAGAGACTCTAACTTAATTCTAGCTTTATGACGTTGTAAATTGGGTTCAAAAATAGTAACCTGATGCTGCCCCTATTTTTAAGCAACTTGTTATATTTCATTTGTATCTCATGATTTAAAAGTCCAAATGGTCTAATTATTGGTCCTATTGAGTCTAGAGACATAGGGAAACAAATGGATAGAAGACTTAAAGCCCTAATTCAAACGTTTTCTATATTCATATTAAGGAACAACTGGAGTCTGTCATGCAATTTGCTTCTGGAGTGATTGGTTGCTTATTTTGTTGATCACCGTGGGCTTGCCCCAAATTGCACTATTTTGAGTTTTTCTTCATTTATGATTTTTACCAAATCTTATCCAAACCTTTTTTAATGTACATGAAACTTTTCAAACACCTAGAAATAAAAGAAATAGGATTTACCTTATATGAAATGGGTGATTGAACATTGGAATTTAAGAGTGAGCACAACTAAAGAAAATTTACATGTACATAAATGACTTGTATGCATATTTATCATTCATATGCGTATAAAATGATTATACAAGTGTGATTTTGACAAGATTCTAATGGTGGTAGGTTATGACTTGCATGTATGAACACAAATACAGATTTTATGACTTGAAATATATATCATGTGATTTGTCAATATATGAATTGTAAAATTGGAAAATGGTTAAAGGAAATGTTACAGTGCCTGCTTTATTGTCTTGGTAGTGGATAGATAGGTGTGCCTATAAGGTTACAGTGCAGTTGCTACAGTTTGAAACCAATGGTTTCTTCCTTTTGAGATCATAATGTCTCTACAGTTTGATGTCTTTGGGTATCCACAGTTTGATACTTTCAAGTATCCACAATTCTGATATCTTTGGATATCCATAGCTCCCATTATCCACACTCACAAGAATGTGAAGGCCTAACACAAAAAGTAAAGTAAATGGTTATAAATAAGAAATACAACATGACAACATAAATAATTGGAATTAATAAGCATTTGCATTTGTATTGATAATTTGTATCAATAAGCGTTGAATATCAATATTTGGCTTATAAATGTGCATTTTCGATATATGGATAATATATTAAAGCATATTTACATTATGTACTTTGCTTAGGTATGCCATCATTGTTTACATGAGCATTAAATATCAATGTTTGGTTCATAAATGTGAATTTATGATACATGAGTTTATTATAATTCTGAATGTGTGTAGTTAGTGGATGAATGTTATGAATGGTCATCCAAACTAAGTGTTTTCCCTACTAAGCTTTCAAGCTGAGCACAGGTGTTAATCCATGTAGGTCCAGGTTATAGGAGTGAGGTATAGTGAATATCTGCAGGGACCAAGGCCAACAACTATGAGTAAAAGTACATTTAGATCTGGCTTTTGATTAAGGAATGTTTGCATATGTAATAAAGGAAATTGTATGTTTTCCTTTTAGATTAACATGTAAATATAAAGATGTAATACTACTTTTTGATGATAATGTTAAATGATATGAAATTTTGGATATGTATATGTATAGCATTGAACAGAAAGATGTGTGGTGAGAGTCCCTATAAATGAATAGAAATGTGTCGTGACTATAAATGAATAGAAATGTGTCGTGACTATTTGTACAAAAATTTGGTTGCCGTGTATGTGGATGGTTGTAGGTTCCATATAGGGGTGTTACATTGACCAATCATAAGAGTAAAAATACATGCCCAAGTTACCATGAATTTTTTCTAGTTAATTATACTTTCTAATTATAAATATAAAGCCTTAAAAGCAAGAGAAAAGGAGATAATGTTTTTTTACAAGCAAAATAACTTTGAAATACCTAAGAAATAAACTTAAAAGCACACATGATAAACAAGGTCCCTAACCTCACACTTAAAAATTTCATTGTCTTGAGTGTAACATTAAATGTAAGAAATGGAGCATTCAACACAAACAAAATATATGAAAATGTAAAGGAAAACAAGGAAACTTCCCTTAGATTGTCTCCTAAGTAGCGCCTTTGTTTATTGTTGTTAGCTCGACTTTATGTTTTCCTCATCATGTGACAAAATTATGGTCTTTAGGTGTCACCAATTCTGCATTTTCCATTTGAAATTCTTCTGCATAAGTCTTGATTCAATGATCACTCACATTCAGTGTCTTCCCTATTTTCAAACTCTTAATGTCTTCTAGATTCCTACACTTTAGAGGTATTTTCTTTCTTGGCAATTGTTTAATTGTAGTTAGTAAAGATATATTCACTTATACCTTTAAAAAATCTCCAATATCTCTTTACCCTTTTCCTCCTTGCTCGATTTTGCTAACCTACTAAGGAAAGGTTAATGGTTAGTTTTAACAATAATTTGGGATTCAACATTTACGTTCAAGCTAGATGATATATTCTTTTCTCCTTCAAGCTTCTTCTCAATTTCTTCTTTATTAGCCATCTTTTGAGCAGTCCTCTCAGGATACTCAAGCTTCTTACCACTGGTTAAGGTCAACACGCTAACATTCGTTGGATTTACATCGGGTTGGGATGATAAATTTCATCTGCTTTGTGATTCTAAGTGGTTAATAGCTACCACCATCTAACCCATCTAACTCTTTAAATTCTGGATGTTAGACTTTGTATCTTAGAATTGAGATCTTGTCTCTTATAGAAATTGCTTTACTTCCTATTGGAATTGTAAAGTATTAGTGGTAAGAGACTTAACTATATCTTTTAGAGATGTACCCGAATTGGAATAAGAGGTTTATGGTCTATGTGGGAATTGTTGTACACACTATGGCCTATTCGGGACGCAATTTTGTTGCCTATTCCCTCCATAACTTAGGTTTGGGTGATCTCTCTAACTTGGGTTATAAGATTGGGAATATAGGTTATAGGAAAATTCCCCTAATAGTATTGACATACTCCTTTTATATTTTCCTTTTGATCTCAGAATCAAAATGTGGACTTAGGGGAATTTTTCCCATAACCTATATTGTGGAGATCTTGTTGATGAGATCTCCATCTCCACAATTTGACAAAAGGACAATATGAAGAGAGTATGTCAATACTATTAGGGGAATTTTTCCCATAACCTATATTGAGGAGATCTTGTTGATGAGATCTCATCACTACTATATATAAGCACTAATAAACGTAGAAAGATAAGGAAATAACTGTAAAAACTAATTATAATCAAATATATATACAAAACACCAATTAAAATCAAAAGTAAAAACTAAGGGGGGCGGTTGATTCGTACAGGAGAATGATAATAGGAATGAGAATGAATATAGTGAGCAATAAGAATGGATATTATCATTATAATTATGATGGTTGGTTAAGAGGAATGAATGATTACCATTACCATTGACAGTGGTTGGTTTGTAAAAAATATTAAGAAGTAAAAACTTATTATATTTTAACTAATTAATTAATTATATTTTAATTAATTAGTTAGTTGCAATATAATTAATTAAAATTAATTACAATATATTGATTAATTAAAATATTGTAATTAATTTTAATTAATTGTATTGTAACTAATTAATTAATAATATTTTAATTAATTAATCAATTAATTATATTGTAATTAATTATATTTTAATTAATTAATTAATTACAATATTTTAATTAATAAATAAATTATATTTTAATTAATTATTTTGTAATTAATTAATTATATTTTAATTAATAATTAATTACAATATTTTAATTAATGAATGAATTATATTTTGATTAATTATATTGTAATTAATTAATTATATCTTAATTAATGATAATGTAATTAATTAATTAATTATATTATTTTAATTAATTATATTGTAATTAATTAATTGTATTTAATTTATTAGTATTAAAAATATTTTTAAAAAAAGAACTACTAAGTTGTTCATAATGGGGCACTTTATAAAACAATAATACTCATTCTTCTAGATTATGAGAGAAATAGGGTATTACCCAAAAATGGGTAATCAAAATAATAACTCTATAATCATACTCCCTTACCAAACTCAATCTTTCATTCCATACCCATTCCTCTTTTTTCATACCCACTAAACAAGCACAAACTAAATCACTTCACTCCTCGACAATGATGCCGAAATTCTTACTATGGATAGAACACACCTGAAAATAAAACTTAACTCTGCATAACTAAATTTATAGTGATGAGTAGGGATTGTATCCACGGAGAGTGTGTTTAGCTTTTGAAATGAATAAACTAATATTTAGGCTTAGATGATATGGTTGAAATCGATAAATAAAATAACGTAAAACTAAACTATTGAATTTAAATCAAATCAAACAGTACAAAAGTGGTAGAATTAACCAACGGGTAGGATAGAATTAACTAATGGGTTTCAATTCCAGTTTGCAGCTCAATCTCAACCTTCACATGAGTGAGAATAATTAATCATCATGTTGTTCTCATACGTCTCCTCAAAACTATAAATCATAGATTAACAATAAGCTCTGTTAACCTCAGTTTTTCCTTAGTTCGTATCTAATCAAAATAAAATCTTTAATCAGATCTAGCTATCAGACAACCTAGAATAAGCTCTTTAGATTTAGTGTGACAATTGCATTATGTAATAGGAAAATAGGTTAATCTAAGCAACAACCATGCAATCTTGGGTCATTTAACCTATGTTATGTTAAACTTAATGATGCACAACTATTAGTTTACCACAAGTAATTTAGGGATACAATGATTACGTATTGCTATCTAGATTCTGCAATAAGTTTATACATGAATAATCTATTTGAGAGTGAGAACATTAATCATTCATACATGAATCCCAAAAAACTAAATAAAGAATAACACAGTCGATTCCAAAGGAGAATGAGAAAAGTAATACTAGATTAAGAAATGTCCAAATATGTTCATCGACATCGATATCCCCTTTGAACTAGAAGGATGAAGGTTAGCTCCTTATAACACTCTAAAAGGTAAGAAATCTACCTGCTTTCATGTCTCTAAACTCTTCTCTCTTTCCTTTTGCCACTTAAATGTCCTTTTATACTAAAAATTAAGGTTCTACAAAACATATGGTCAAACACGGGCATATATGTGATCATGTGTGTCATTTGTTTCCCAATTTTTGGTCTTGGTCAGTTACACATCCACTTACATAGTCATGTAGCTCACTTATACTATCGTGTAAGTCCACACACAGCCATGTAGGTTGTAGAAGAGTTTTAAACTACATTTGTACACTCCTACATGCTTCTAGTAAGTTACTCAGTCTCATACATGACTATGTAAGTTGTTATAACTTCATTTCTTTCATTCTTTGTCCCATCTTCATTCTAATTCATCTCTTTCTAGTTCCTCAAAGGTAAATAAGATTAAAAATCAATAAGATAACTCCAAGGATACATTTTTAGCTCATTTTGGTTCTTGTTCTTCCAAATTGTACGTAAAACAAAATATGAACCAAAATAAATATTTTAAGCACATTATAACTTTAATTACTAAGCATTAGGGAGTAAATATATAGTCAATCAAGAATTTATTACATGGAATCATAAAAATAACTTATTGTTTCCTTCTCATAACTATCATCCAAATGAAGTACTTTCACTAAATACTCACAAAATCGGATGACAAATTGATATTAGGACTAAAAGTCATGATCTTCAAGTATAATTCTAGAAACCTCCCATCTAACATTAAATCTAGCATGCTGAGATGTAACTCACTTATCACTTATAAACATTGTCCCAACTCCTTCACCAGAAAAAATTTAAAGTGATAAGAAATTAGGTACAAATCATGTAATAAAAAGATGACACAAATTCTTACCACTGGTGAATCTTTTCTCATCAAATTCAAGACCTATGCATAATGTTAAATGAACTTGGTTACTTTTCTTGCTTTTTGCATAGTCTTATGAATGATAGGAAACTAACCATCATCTCCTATATTTTCCAACATCAGGTCAATATAATGTGCAGTGCAAGGAGTTCAATAAAAAAGAGTTAAACTTGCTTTGCAACCTTTTTCTAATTGCTTCATAAGCAAAATCCTTGTTAATGATGAACTGTATAATATTTCCAAGCCTAACTTCATTCATAACTTGATATGTGTTTAAATGTTAATTCATTTGATATACTACACTTAGTGATTAATTCCTTAGAAATGCTTAGAATACTCACTTTAGCTCATATTTGATCTTAGGTACGTTTCATAAATGAAGGAGCTAAAATAAGTTGAAAGCATGTCCATTGAAGCCATCTTCTCAATTTCTCTATTCTATTGATTCATAGAGCATGAAGAAGAAGAGGACTGAAAGTAAGAGAAGACAATTAAATTCCAAGAAAGATGAGACATATACTGGAAATACAAAGAAGAAAAATATTAGAGCTTGAAGACAATAAAATGAAAACACAAAGAATAATATTGCATTGTAACTCACGGCTATGCAGTATTTTAATTCCACAAACGTTTAAGGCATAAAGAATACAGGTGTGTGACATGAAGAGAGGATGGAAAAATAAAGAAGTGTGAAGTGAAGATGGATGGCAATAGGAAAAAGATTAAATGGTGTCAGCTGTAGCATGACAACTTGGATAATAAAACAAAAATTAGACAACTACACATTTAGAAGGCTCTCACTTACAACTACATGGATTGCATGGGACTACATATGTATCACGTTTGTAACACCCCACTCCCATCTAACACATGCATATGTGCTCTACGAATACATATGCATATGCTTGATAGAAGTGGCGTGTTAACTATCTTACCTTCACTTTACTACATGGCATGATAAGCAAAATAAAAGATAACACATTATTTATAGTTCACAAATTTCCTCATTTCATATCATAAACCACAATTTACAATGTAGCATTTCATATGGATAGATTTTCAGCCTATCAAAGCTCACAATTCAGTTTACAAAGTATGCTACATAAATGAGAAATCACAAAAGATAACGCAAACTATTCATAGTCCCAGCTGATCGACCTTTGAGCTATATCTTGTCTCCACAAGTTATACAAAATCGCTTCTATGCAATCTTAAAAGCTAGGTCATCACTCTCTCGAAACTGAAATTATCAATGTTGCAATTTTGGTGAGTTTTGCAAACTCAACAAAGTAACCATCCTTGATGGTTCACTCTTGTCATACAACACACAGTAAATCATGTTATCATGCAATTCACATCAACTTGATTTTTGTCAAGTAATCTCACATAACACCTAATCACATTTGTCAAATGTCAACAACAAAAGTCCAACATTTCATCATTTCAGTACAATTTTGCAGAGCATACACATTGACAAATTATTACATATTTCATACACAAGGGTCTCAAAACATTGCAATCATTCAATTATTTAGATCATATGTATATGCAATGTTATGAGACTCGATTTCATTTATTTTATTATTGTGACCGTGTGTATTTTATGCTGTCCCGTAACCATTATAGGGCTCTTTAATAATGTCCCTTATCCGTTGAGGATACAGGTGTCGGCCCCCTGAAATTTTTTTCCATCAACTTAAGCATAAGAGCTTATGGAAAGAATGCATGAGAAGAATTTGAGG
>JAOQMS010000179.1:22421014-22438561 GCA_027563885.1 Erythroxylum longipes
CAGTGTCTACTCTTATCATCCAATCATGTTCGTTCTTGCTAATTAGTGATTGATTTATAATTGAAATTTGAAAACACAGGTAGATCATTCCAGAAACCTAAAACCCAGATATTCAAAAGAATACAAATAATGTGAGCAAAATTGGGTGCGGCAGAAAATTGGTTGCGTTTTGTTTGAAATCCCCAATCAGAAGACAATCCGATTGATCCATGTATTAATGAAGAAGCACATAACAAAGATAATATAGAGAATTTCAAGTGGTTGAGGAGATTCCAACTGAAAATTAGAACCTGTTCTGGGCTAATAATATTGGTGAAAAAGTTGATAATACTATTTCAAATCTTCCTAGCAATGTTTTAGAAGAAAAGGTATTGCATCAAAAAGGAGTTGAGAATTTAGTATTGGCTGAGCCTTTCATTCCTACTTCTAGCAAGTCAGGAAGGAAAAAAAGAAAACCCAAGAAGGGTTGGTAACTTTCTTTTGTTATTTTGGAATATTAGGGGTCTTAATGAAACTCACAAAGGTCAGACAGTGAAGAATATTTTGTTGGAAAATAAACCTTTAATTTTGGGACTGCTAGAAATAAGAACTAAAGCTTAGAATTTGTAAAAGGTTATGAAGTTTTTGCAAATGGAATGGGAGTATGGTTACATTCATAACCAACATTATAATGGAAGAGTTATATTTGCTTACAACAAAAAAGAAGTTCAGGAATCAATCCTATGCTCTTCATATCAATTTATACACTTGAATTGCCATATTATTGAATATGGTATTTGCTTCTTCATTTCCATAATTTATGCTGCTAATTTCGAATTCCAAAGGGTCAAAATTTGGGATAACTTGTGCTCAATTCAAAAGCCTTGGGTCATTGCAAGTGACTAGAATTGCATCTTACATCCTACTAAAACAAAATAGGAAAGAATAAACACTTCTACTCTTGGCAAGGAAATGGAGAGGGTGCTAAATATCTTGGTGGTTACAAACCTTAATTTTACTAGGAATTTCTACACTTAAAGTAAATAATAGCTCGAAAACAACTTCATTAGGAAGCAATTGGATAGGATATTGGTCAACAAACATTGGCTGAATAATTTCCCCTCCTCATATGCATGTTTAGGCCCTCCTCTTTACTCTGACCACTCTAGTATGGAAGTCAAGAATTTTCTGCCAACATCAAGACTCAAAGCACCATTCGGGTTCTTTAACTTTCTATCATACAAAGAGGGGTTTATGAGTTTGGTGAATGAATTATGGAGTTATAATACATCTAATTGTAAAGCTTTTTAGCTCATGACAAAGCTAAAGAGGCTCAAATATAGACTAAAGGCCTTTCACCAGAAGGATCAACTGTCTACTATTGAAATGCTTATCCATGCTAAGACTTGAGCTAGGCTTAACAGAAATGCCACCAAAATCCCAATTACCCTAAACTGAGAAATGCCAAGGTTAAAAGGTGAGAGTGTTATAACAAAGCTCTAAAGGACCTTCATACCTTGTTAATGTAAAAGGCTAAGATTAATTGGATAATAGAGGGTGACTTTATTTCTAAATTTTTCCACAACTCAATGCTATCTAGGAGAAACACCAATAAAATCAGTGGAATTCTGAATGATGACAATCAACCAGTGACTGAAAAAGTCAGAATTAAAGAAATGATACTTAACTACTTCAGGAATATAACTGGGGATCCTAATAAATCTTATATTTAAATGCTTTAGGAGTTGGTAGCTTTAATTGGCAATCAGATTCATCTCCTAGAGGATGCAATCTCTACAATTCAGAGTCCAGTAACTCCCCAAGAAGTAAAATTTGTGCTATTTATACTAAATCCAATGAAGGCCCCAAACTCAGATGGCTACAATGCTAATTTTTTCCAATCCACATGATAGATCATAGGTTCATTACTTACAGTTAGGGAGGTTATGGTTTCTGGGAAAAGGCTTAAGGAGATTAACTCTTCTCACATTTGTCTCATTCCAGAGTAACCCAATGCTAATTCCCTTAATGACTACAAACCTATTTCTTATTGCAACATTGTGTATAAACCAATCTCAAAAGTGCTTTCTGATAGGTTAAGAGACACTTTACAACATTTTGTTTATACTTAATAGGGGGCTTTTAGTCCCAGCAAGAAAATTTTCAAGCAATATCCTTCTTGTGCAGGAGCTATTAAGGGAATACAATACAGGCAGATCAATTAAAAGTTGTTGTATCAAAATTGATTTTTCCAAGGCCTTTGATGGGTTGAACTAGAAATTCATCACTTCTAAGTTGGAATGGTTTGGTTCACCTAGATTTTTCATTAAGAGGATACACTCTTGCATTTCAACAACCTCATTTAGCATTCTTGTAAATGGTTCTTCCACTAAGATATTCAAGGGCAACAATGGTATAAGGCAAAGAGATCCCTTTTTTCCTTGCCTTTTTGTTGTTTATATGGAAGTGCTCAATAGAATTATCTCATTTTCGGTGTCTAGTGATCGATTGCAAAACCAATTACTTTTTTTACGCTAAAAACTGCAAGTATACGGGTCATTACTTGTAGTAAAAAGCAAATATCGTCCTACAGAGATTGTGCTTAGGCACCACTTAATTCAGGTTGTGCTTTGTTTAAGACTCAAATTCGAATATTAAACTGCAAAGTAAAATAAATCAAAACAAACTAGTAACAATTGAAAAATGTAACAATGGAAATCTGTAAAGAGAATTAATCAAGTTATGAGAGAGGGTATTCTACTTTTCATTAATGCTAATCTAGCCTTTTATGTGTTTATGGGTGTTGGTTCTAGATGATCATAAGGTTTATTAATATCTCTTGAGTTATAATCATTCCCTAAATTGTAAACCCTAATTGAATTATGAAACTTGCAATCTCTCGATTCATAAATTACCTGTAATTATAATTAGTTTTAAAGCTCTTTAATAAACAATTGGGTCTCGCATAGGATCTCTCTCCATGAAATTACCGACTACATTAATTAAATGGTCAATTAGATTGCCTAACTCTCGTTAATCCAATCTAATCATTTTTATCTGGTTTACCCTCTCAGTTTGTTACCGAAATATGCAAATACATCAATCAATCACAACACCTAACTCAAGTAAACACAAATAAACTAGATTAACATTAAAGATAATCAAAATCCCGAAGGTAAAGTTAGAACATCATCAACAACTCAAATTTTATAACCATACAACTCATCTCAATCTTACACATTAATGAATAAAAAAGTAAATGGGGAGAAAATGAAACTCAAGTTGGATGATTTGGGAGAGCAACAGCATCAGAAGATCACCTATTCTGGGAAGCTTTGACGTCAGAATCCTCTTCTTCTTCCTATTCTTCTTTTCTCTCTCTCTTTTGGGTTTCCAAATGTAGGCAGAATGTAGACTCCCTTTAGAGTTATATCATAATCCTTTTATAGTCTCTACCAATTAAGGAAACCCTGGTGTCTTTTCAGAGTCTAAATTATCCCTTGAAAACTCGAATCTGAAAGTAACTTCGTGTCTGTCTGTACATAGGCCATGATTATGGCTTATAATGCACGATCGTGGTCGATTCATCTGCTCTCTGTCACGATCGTGGCGGATCCCCCACGATAGTGGCCTTATGTTTGAGCTTCTGTCACGATCGTGGCATATTTGCCATGATCGTGGCAGGTCCCCCACAATCGTGACCTTGTGTTTTGATTCGAGTCTCCTCTGAAACTCTTCCGAATGCCCTGAAATATTGAGAAATTCATCACAGCACCTCATATATATAAAATTGAAGCTCAAAAATATGTTCTCACCCAAAGAACACTTGAAAATCAAATGTTTATGAACTAACACATTTCTTAAGCTAAACACACACTAAACAATCAACTTAACCACTAAACATATATTAAATTACCTATAAAAATACAATGCAGTCTATACCTATCATCTAGTAACCCAGATTTTAAATTTCACCACAAATGCATGGAACTCTCTATTACACATCTTTTTTTAAAAGATGATCTACTACTTCTTAGTGGTGTTGACTATTCTTCAATCTCCACACTAAATCGATCCCTTTTGGAGTTTTGCAAGCTATCTAGTTAATCATCAAATACATTAAGAGTTGCTCATATTTCTCATCTAATTTGAAATGATCTAAAAACTTGTTACAAATCTTTAGGTTGAGGAATCAAAGCCTTCCCTTCAAGTATCTTGGTGTGCCTACCTCTTCAGTGAGATTGAAATACCAAGACTATCTAGTGTTACTAGAAAGATATAAAAGAAAGATCAGTGCATGATAGAATAGAGCTCTTTCTTATCTAGGAAGGGCTCTACTTATCATATTTGTGCTAAGAAACTTGCATACACACTGGAGTTCACACTTACTTCTTCCCAGGAGATTAATAAGGAAATTGAAAATTGTATCAAAAACTTCCTTTGGTCTAGAAGGAGTGATAGCTCCAAAGGGGCTAAGATTAAATGGGACCAATTGTGCATGGAAAGGCAATAGCAAGGTCTAGGATTCATATTTATACAAACATTTCAAAATATGAAAACCAAAAGGATTTGGAGATTTTACAAAGATAAAGAATCCCTGTGGTGCAAGTGGATGAGTGATTCTATAGTAAGAATGCTAGCATATGGCAATTATCCAAAAATAGTGAATACTCCTAGCCTTTTATACAATTGTTAAGAATAAGGAAAGTGGTATATCCATATATTGAAATCAAAGTGGGGAAAGCGGATAACCCCTAGTTTTGGTATGACAATTGGACTTCTCATACTTTATTAATCCTAAGAGATTATATTTCTTGTCTCATCAATAGAATCCCTCCTCAAGATAGAGTGAATAGGGTGATTAATTCAATCTCTTTGAGCTTTTTAGGGAGAGCTGCAGATAGAATACTGAGATACTTTCCCAAGTACTTGCCTAATGATTCTATCAGTGATCAACCTATTTGGTCCCTTTGCAATAAATGGGATTTCTTTAATGCTACATGCCTCAAAGTACTTTAACCAAGTTTTCCTCTGGTTCCATGGTTGTCTGGAAGGGTTCTCTAAAGCCCAAGGCTTCATTCATTACTTGGCTAGCAGTAGGGAATAGATTGAAAACAAAGTATAGGATTTTTGGTTCGAATAATGTCTTATGCAAATTAGGTAATTTGGAAGTAGAAAGTACTGATCATCTTTTCTTCAAGTGCCATTATACAACTTCTTTATGGGCTAATATTCAACACATTTTAAATCTCATATGCTTTGAGAATGAATGGGAAAATATCTTGAGATGGGCCGAAGATAAATATCTCTATATGAAACAAGACAAGATTTGTCTTAGCCTCAATTTAAATTGTGCAGTTTACTCAATTTGATTTGAAAGAAACTAAAGAATCTTCAAAAAACACCACAACAGACAAACATGTATTAGCTTATATATTAGTTTGCTGGATTAGAGAAACATTGGTAGCTCATAAGATGGTGGAGAAACTAAGTGCACAGTAAGAAGACAATGGAATCTATAAACTCCTTAGTTTGTATGTTCCTACTTTAGTTGACTACTGTGTAAGTGTATTGCCTTACTACCTTAGTAACCTGTTGGTGCCTTTCATGGCTATGAAATGAATTATTATTTAATTTTTAAAAAAAATCCAGGTGAGAACTTTTGTGGCAGTGGATTCAAACTCTAGTCAGGCCAATCTAGGTCGTACATGGGCAAGAAGCGACTGCAACTTGGAAAAAAGGGAAATGGTTAATGTAAGACCGACGGTTGTGGCTCTTCCCTAGGATGCAGAGCGTTAGGAGAAATTTCTTCATTAGCTGAAATCGCCCTATCTAATATGGACTAGTATGATGTTAGCGTCGCGGAATGGCAAAGGAAGTTGCAGTATTACCAATTGTGATTTGGATTTACGGTCGAGTTTCAAGTCCAAAAGGAATGTGGTAGCTCGTAGAAGGCTAGAAGTTCACGTGAATTGTTGTAAAGGAGTTAAATGGAAATCCAATAACTGTTGGGAATTTTGAATTTAGATCTTTAGTAGGTGGAATCTCAATTTTAAAAAGTGAATAAAATCATAATTTATATCTTTACTTGAAATCATCAGCTCCAACTAAGTCATTTTGTTTTGGATGATCGGAGGATTTATTTAATAGATTTCTTGATATACGTAATCATATCTTATGATATTTTAAAATTAATTTGTTTAGATATTCAATTGATATAAGTCAAGAATTATTCACTACAACAAACGGGTTATTTGGTGACGAACTTATTGGCGATGAAACCATTTTCGTCACCAAAACGGAACATTTCGTGACGAAAAAAATAAGTTGTCACTAAAACTTGACATTTACCGACGTAAAAATATAGCGTCGCAAAAAGAAATTATTTGGCGACGAATATAATTAATAGTCATAAAATGGCAAATATTTGGTGACGTTTAACGCTATTCGTTGCGAAAAACCATCTTTTACGACGAATTATGACAATCGTCACTAAATATGTTAATCATTTCGCGACGATATGCATGAGCGTCACTAAAAGTCCTTATTTTGCGACTAAAATTCTTTTTAGTCATAAAAACTTTAGCATTTTGCGACAATTTTTCTAAGCGTCACGAAATGTCCAGTATTCAGCGACGATAGTTTTACAATCGTCGCAAAATGTCCGACATATAGTGACGAATTACATAAAACGTCATTGAATGTTTGCAATTGGTGATGATTTTGTAAATCGTTGCTAAATGATTTACAGATGCAAAAATTTTAAAGCTAAGTTTTTTATAATCTATCATAGTTAATTAAGATATGTCTTATTTGAGATTTTATTTGAATGTTTATAACATATTATTAAAAAAAGTGAACATAATTTTAAGTGTTTAAACACTTAAAACTAATTAATTTATCATTAGTATTTACAAAATTTGCAAAATAAGTTATAAAAACTTAATTAATTTTATGAATATAATAATATGATATAGTAGAAAAATATAGTTATAGAACAATACAATACAAAGTTATTCCTAGAAGTTTCCCAAATCATATAGTTATAGAACTAGAACAATAACAGTCCATAGTCAATAGGTCGCAAGTTGACCTCTAAGTAGTAGAGATGTTGTTTGACAAATTATTACAGATACAACAATAAATAAACTTTAAAACTGAGTTCAGTTGATTGACTCGCTAACTAATAATGATATATTTATTCTTTTGGATTCCAAGTAACATGTGAGTCGATAAAGGTAATGTTAGGAAAGTAAATCACGTTAATTACGTGATCTAGTCAAACCCCTGTAATTGTGGAATCCCTGTAATCCTGCCTTAGGAGAAGAAACAGGAATAATCGCATTAATGTGATTGATCCTTGTAATGCCTATAAACACACATGTAACAAATCGTTTTTATCATCAATGAAAATATACAGAAATTACATTGACAAGATGGTATCAGAGCCTCTGTGACCAAGTGGTCATGAGTTCAAATCCCACCACCCACCTATTAAATTAAGCACAAGGTAAAGTAGGCCTGTGCAAGTTTCAAGCCCAAAGAGCTTTCACTTAAGGAGGTGTGTTAGAGAATATATAAAACCAATTAAGCTGGCCTCACACAATAGCTTAAGCTATTGTGATGAAATGGTCACTTAACATGGTTAAGGGTGCCGGATGTATAGATTTGTCTCCAACTCTTAGACTTTCAAATTGTTTATATGTTCCATCCCTATCCCATAAATTGTTGTCTATTAGTCACGTGACAAAAGAATTGAATTGCACAGTACTGATGTATCCGACGTTTTGCTTCTTACAGGATATTCAGATAGGGAAGATCATTGGGCGTGGCTCTGAAAAAGGAGGTTTGTACTATCTAGACGAAGTGGACCAACAAGGCTCCGCAATGCTCGTTCATGGGACGATGGAAAGGCAAGCTTGGTTGTGGCACCGACGGCTTGGTCATCCATCGTTAGGGTACCTTAAATTATTATTTCCCCAGTTTTTCATAATAAAAGTCAGTTTTCTTGTGAAACATGTATCTTAGCCAAAAGCCATAGACAAGTGTTTCACCATAATAATACTCGAACTGATAAACCTTTTTCACTTATACATACTGATGTGTGGGGACCTTCTCCTGTATCTAGTCATAATGGTTTCTCGTATTTTCTCCTGTTTGTTGATGATTATACACGTCTCACCTGGGTATTTTTTCTCAAACATAAATCTGAAGTGCCAGAAAAATTTATCCTTTTTTACAATCTCATCAAAACACAGTTTCAGCATCAGATTAAAATACTCAGATCTGATAACGGGGGGGAATACATTAATCATACCATGCAAGCTTTCTTCAGGGATAATAGGCTCAAACATCAGACCACCTGTCCACACAATCCCCAAAAAAATGGGGTGGTGGAAAGGAAGAACCGAACAATCTTGGAAATAACCCAATCCCTAATGTTAGAGTCCAATGTACCTAAATTTTTATGGCCCGAAGCTGTCGCAACTACGACTTACCTGATCAATAGATTACCCACAAAAATTCTTGAGCTTAAAACACCACTTGTTGTCCTCTCTCAATAAATCAAGATCCCAGAACTTCTTACTCTTCAGCCACGTGTGTTTGGTAGCACAGTTTATGTTCATATACCTAAAGTCAACCAAACCAAACTTGATCCATTTGCTATCAAATGTGTGTTCGTTGGGTACGGCGTACACACAAAGGGTTACCGCTGCTATGATCCTATCACCAAACACATGTACACTACCATGGATTGTGATTTTCTTGAAACAGAATATTACTTCCAAAACCCACCCAGCAGTCAGGGGGAGAGTGAGCCATCAAACTTCTTGGGTTGGTTTCGCAACCCAATCTTGCCCGACACTGTCCCAACAGAGATAGCAGGTGCGGCCACTGTGTCCAACAACGAACACAGAGAACTTGCTTCCCGAACAGAGCCATCCGAATCATCAACCCCGGCTGAAAATCCTCCTAAGGTAAGTACTCCTAAGCTGGAAGATGTTCCTGAAGTTACTACTACAGAACCTTCTAACAATCTTGCAATACCGGAGGCTATAGAGAAATACACTCTACCACACAGGAGCACTAGAGGAGTTCCACCAAAGAGGTACGAACCGGAGTATGAACCACGGGCATCCAAGTACCGAGTCTATCCAAGGTAGCACAAGCTTTTAATGCTGCACTTTACTCTGAGGACATTCCCAGGACAGCAGAAGAAGCTCTGAAAAGCAAGGAGTGGAGACAAGCTATGTAGGTCGAGATAGATGCATTAGACAAGAACCATACATGGGACAAGTGCAAGCTTCCAGCCGAAAAAAGACCAATGGGGTGCAGATGGGTGTTTACCATAAAGCACAAGGCAGACGGTACTATTGAACAGTATAAGGCAAGATTGGTGGCAAAAGGGTACATATAAACTTATGGGATCGACTATTCGGAAACATTCTCTCCGGTGGCCAAGATTGACACGATCCGGGTACTCTTCTCTGTTGCAGCCAATTGTGACTGGCCTCTACACCAGTCTGATGTCAAAAATGCCTTCTTGCATGGGGAATTAAAAGAAGAAGTGTACATGGAAGCCCCTCTAGGGTTTTCAGGAAGCTTCAAGCTAGAAAAAGGGTGTCGATTAAGAAAAGCACTCTATGGCCTAAAACAGTCACCCAGAGCTTGGTTTGGGAGGTTCACCTTAGCAATGAAGAAGAATGGATTCTGACAGAGCAACTCCAATCACACCCTAGTCTTGAAAAAAAGAGGGAAACTGGTTACATGTCTCATCATATATGTTGATGACATGATTATAACCAGGAATGATCAAGAGGAAATTGCAAAGCTTAAACAGCAGCTCTTTATAGAATTTGAAATGAAGGATCTTGGAAGATTAAAGTACTTTCTTAGGCTTGAAGTACTAAGGTCAAAAAGGGGGATCTTCATCTCTCAGAGAAAGTATGTTTTGGATTTACTAGCTGAGGTGGGGATGATTGACTGCAAGCCAGCAGAGACACTAATAGTAGTAAATCATGGACTCAAAATGAAAGAAGGGGTTGAGGCAGCTGACAGAGGACGATACCAGAGATTGGTTGGGAAGCTCATCTACTTTTCTCATACCAGGCCCGATATCGCTTACGCTGTGGGAGTAATCAACCAATTTATGCATAACCCCCAGGCGGATCATATGGAAGCATCGCTCAGGATTGTACGCTACCTTAAAGGAACACTAGGTTGAGGAGTGCTATTTCAGAAACATAGACATCTGGGAATAAAGGCTTATACCGATGCAGACTGGGCCGGCAACCCAGTAGACAGGAGATCAACCTCTGGTTGCTTTACATTGGTCAGAGGAAATTTAGTAACATGGAAAAGAAAAAACAAAAGGTTGTGGCTCTGTCGAGTGCGGAAGCAGAATTTCGAGGAATTGCTCGAGGTTTAGCAGAAGTACTTTGGCTTCGGAAGTTGCTAGCTGAAATTGGCTTTCCTATTAGAGACACGTGCCAGTTGATGTGTGACAACAAAGCAGCAATAAGCATTTCAGAAAATCCGGTGCAAAATGATCGCACCAAACACATAGAAGTGGACAGGCATTTCATCAAAGAAAAGATCGAGGCAGGAATTGTGAGTTTGCCATATCTTCGTTCAGAGGATCAGCTTGCAGACATGCTGACTAAGGCTGTTCTGGCTCAAGCCTTCAGTAACGCATTGGGCAAGTTAGGCGTGGAAGATCCCACGACCTAACTTGAGGGGGAGTGTTAGGAAAGTAAATCACGTTAATTATGTGATCTAGTCAAATCCCTGTAATTATGGAATCCATGTAATCCTGCCTTGGGAGAAGAAACAGGAACAATCGCATTAATGTGATTGATCCTTGTAATGCCTATAAACACATATGTAACAAATCGTTTTATCATCAATGAAAATATATAGAAATTACATTGACAAGAGGTAAATGAGTCCCCGATGTCTGGATTCCCCAAAATGGTCCTTGTACCTTCGAACGCACCAATTGAAACAGTAAAACTTGCTTTCTCAACTGTAGGGTTTTTCACACCCTCTTGCAACAGCTTTTTCGCTATATCTAAATTTGTAGAGGATGGAGTGAATAAGTCGCTAGATTTAGTACCTAAAACACAATCAGTATAGAAGTTAGATATTGTCATATTAGTAAACCATGAAATGAAATAAAATTAGAGTGACATACGTGCATGAGTAGACGAAGTATTCGAAATTGATGAAAATTCCAAATCAACCGATTTTCCTTTACAGACTGTTGTCACATCACTCCCGCTTCCATGGGCATACATGTCACCTTCGAGCCTAGAGGAAGTTTTAAACAAGCATGTAGTATAAACCATCAAATGTGAATATATATAATTGCTTCATAAAACGAAATGAGATGTACATAATAAGGAAAGTGACATAGTTCGAATGATACTAAAAATCTTGAAGCAGAAGATCCGCCATGAAAAGCAAACGATGATTTCTATAGATACTAGAGATTTCTTTTTCAGTTTTGGTTTGCTTAGTAGGGACAATTTTTCCACATTTCTTCCAATGGTATGAATTAGGGCCATTCGAAACTAGTCTCCATGTCGACATTCCTTGATGAGATGAAACATTAAACGTGGGTGGGAAGAAGACAGACATTAAATCATCTTCCAAACTCAACCATAAACACAAATCATACATCAAATTCATGTGTTTCACAAGACTAGAGGAGAGCCCAAACTCACATATGGCAAGCAAGATGCATTTACATTAGTTGTTCAGTACGTCAAATCCAGAAACACATGAGATACGAAAGTTTAGTAATAGTGAGGTAAAAAACATCATTATACACAAACAAATTAATAACATGAAAATTAGAAAACATCATATACAAAAGACAAAGAAATAAACTTTAGGGGGAAAAAAACAATGTACAAATCTACAAAAAGAACGTCCAGATCTACCATAGAAGGATCAAAATCACAACTTTTTTATTTAACAATGGTTAAAAACTTGTATTTGTTGAAAATGTTGTGTTGAGAGCCAAAAGCAAATATCACAGAGCATTTACCTAAAAGTAAACTACAATTTGTGACAAACCTATTTTCACAAACAAAGACCTGATCTTGTCATATAAAGATATAGAAAACCTTTATAACAGTACATGAAAAAACAATAGAAATTAAAAAGAAGTGCCAAGAATACCGACCGTGTTTTGATGAAGTAAATGCTTTTGTTATGTGAGAAAGGCATCGGTGATCGGTGGTATGTAGGAGAGGTTTTTGTTGATTCGGAAGGATGCTTCAACGAGAATGCTAAGAAGGCTTTTATGTTGTGTTTATTTGAAAACCTAATACAAAACGACGCCGTTTGTGTAGTGAAGGTAAACGACATCGTTTATTGTTTGTTGTAGTTATTTAGAAGTAGTCTTAATTTATTTGCTACAATTTGTTGTATTTAGTCAATAATCGTCGGATGGAGTGACTAATAGATTGTTCTTCGCTAAAGGTCGGTGGTTCATAAATAATTTTAAATAAATTTATTTTCCTATTCTAAAAAAATAATTTGGCTTAAAAATTTAGTTATTCAATTCAAAACTATTCGGATATTAATAGGTTGACTGTTGAAATAAAATAAGATTGTCTTCAAATTATACATTTTCATTAATATATTTTTTAAAAACTTATTTGAATAAAAAATTTTAAATTTTTAATTAATATAATAAGACATTGTAATATAATTATAAAACTATTGTAACAAAATAGTTTAAAATATTAGTCATTCCGATTCCAGAAATTAAGCAAATAAAGAATAATTGCATATATAATTGACAAGATTAAATTTTAAAATTGTTATTGGTATTAGGAAAAACTAATATAAGAAAATAATTGGGTATTTGCGACTCGTTTATCAAAATTTGTAGCGAAATCTTTAAGATTAAGCGACGATTTAGAGGATTAGTAGGGAAATGTATTATATGTTGCGACGATTTATAATTTTCATCACTAAAGATTCGATTTTGCGATGAATATAGTATCGTAGCAAATTGTGCCCCATCATAATAGTCGTAACTATGTCATTTTTGCATTATGCCAAACCTTTTTGCGACAATTTGTATATATCGTCACTAAATGTTTAGGTTTAAACAAAGATTAATGGTATCATCGCAGAATGTTGCAACATTAAAAAATTTAAATGGGATGACGTCGTTTGTCTAACGACAAACGACGTCGTTCCACTATCATCGTTTAAACCTGCCGAAAGCTCCTCTGTTTCTCCCTCGTTTTTCCTGCGAAATTTCTCTCCTCTTTATTGTCTTCTTCCCTAAGATTTGTGTTTGTTGTTGTCGATTTGGAGCTCCATCAATGCTTGCGTTGTCTTGTTCACAACATTGGGTAAGTTTTGTTTCATTTTTGTGGGTTTGTTTTAAGTTTTCGAATAAAGGTACCAAACGTGTGTTTATTGTTCGAATTTGTTGGATTTTTTGAGTTATTTGTGTTGTTTGATGACAGATATTGAGGGGTTTGTGTTGTTTAGTTTTAGGGATAATGAAGAAAGAGAATTGAAATGTTGAATACGTGTATTTGCTTGTGTTTTATGTTATGCCCACAATGTGTTCGATAAAAGTCCTAAGTGAATTTTTTGATATATTAAACCTAATTTACAATTGCTTTCTTTGCATAATTTCAACTTCAATTTTAATGTAGGAATTGGACTTCAATTCGAAATTTCCCAAATGCTATAGAATTGTTATAACTCTAAAACTGAAAATGAGTAAAGTAATTTACTTTATTATTACTTTATATTTATATTTTAACAAATTTAATCAGTTCAATGCTTATAATTTTAATGCTCGAAATCAGGTTTGATGCTCGAAATTAGGTTTGTTGATGTAATTATTATAATAATTATTATTATTATTCTTAGTATTATTATTCGTATTATTGTTATGATTTTAATTATAATAATTATTATTGTTAGTATTATTATTAGTATTATTGTTATGATTTTAATTTTGATTATTATTATTGTTATTATTTTTATTTTTATTTTTAGTATTATGTTTGTTATTATTATCAAAATTTGTTAATTATTATTATTATTATTAGTATTAGTATTATTAGTATTATTATTAGTATTATTGTTATGATTTTAATTTTGATTATTATTATTATTATTATTATTATTATTATTATTAGTATTATTGTTATCATTTTAATTTCCCATTATTTTTCATTGTTATTTTGGTTATTAATTAATTTTTATTATTGTTTTTATTCTAATTGTTGTTAACCAATTCCATGCCCATACTATTTTACAGATTCAGTCTTCGTCTTTTTGCTTATTCCATACAAGTACTATACATCTTTAGGTATGTAAATTTTTATTACCCTTCATTATTTTATATATCAGTTGTCGATTCATTTTGTTTTATATTGTTTACTTAATTGCTGCTTATGAACTGGAACAACGTTGTTTACTGCATGTAAAATTAAACAAAAGTTTTTTAAAGCTAACATAATATCGAAAATGCATGTTATAACTTTGTTATCTTATTGTATTGTCTAGCTAAATGGATAAGAGTTAGATGTCTTATCGAAAATGGTCAACTGAATACGTAGAAGGAGTTAAGAGTTTCATGCAATTTGTTAAGGATCAAATGGGTGAAGTTTGTAGTATTCGTTTTCCATGCATTGATTGATTAAACGTGGACTTCCAAAGTCAAGATGTGGTATATAATCACTTACTTATCTGAGGTATAGGCAAATTCTATAGTCCATGGCTTTATCATGGTGAACGTAAGGAAGCAAGTTGTAGTAGAAGTGTCGCCACATCTTATGATGTTGATGATAGTAATGATGTTGATTGTGATGTGAATGGATGATGGTGATGATGGGATTGATGAGATGTTAAATGATTGTCAGAATTATATAGAGACTATGAATGAATCAGGAATTCCTAACATAATTGACAGTATGACCAAAGATAATTTTGGGAAGTTATTGAAAGTTGCTCAAGAACTATTATATTCAGGATACTCTAATTTTTCTCAACCTTCATTTGTTGTGAAGTTATTGCATTTGAAGTTTTATAATAAATGAAGTAACAAGTCGTTTGACATATTAATTGACTTATATAGCCAATGAATGCTTGACTTTTTGCTCAATGTACTTAACTGATGTGGAGACGAGATTTAATAGACCAAAACGTAACTTTAATTTCAATGACGATGGTGGTTTGTCTATTTTCTCCCAAAAGGTGAGGCCACTTGGTAAGGGTAAATATGTCGAGTTAAGTAAGGACAAGTTCAAAATTGCCCATTGGTATATTTTGAACAATTGCAAGAATATCGATACATACATGGAGTACGTATATTCCTTTTCATTCAAACAATCATATTACAATTTGCTGCATTAACTCATCGATGTTACTATGTTTTTATTTCCCAATAGAGAGTACAAGGATACAATTCGAAGCAAAGGGATCGTTAATGTTGAAGAAAGACATAAGCAGAAGTTTATATCATGGTTTAGAAATTGAGTAAGTTTCATATTAATAACATATTATGTATATATGAGAATATGTCTGATCCTCATATTTATTTTAAAATTATCGTACAGATGATATGATTATATAACCGTAACGTGCAAGAAGCAACAATAGCATTATATAGTTTGACATATGGGCCTCATATTTGTGGGAAGAAATACACAGGTTGCATCATTAATGGGGTGCAATATCACATACAAGATCGAGATAGTTGATTTAGAAGTCAAAATAGTGGGGTTGTCATTGAAAGATGTCATGACGACGAAATAATTGACTTCTACGGTGTCATATATGAAATTATAGAGTTACACTACATCAAAGATAAGAAGGTTATTCTACTTAAATGAAAATGGTTTGATCTAACTGACATGAAAGTGAACGAACATGTTACTAGCATAAATGTTAGTAAGACATGGTATGATAATGATCATTTTGTCCTTGCAACTCAAGCCAAACAAGTTTTCTACGTCAACGATACTGTATTGGGTCACAATTAGAAGGTTGTTCAAAAGTTTCAACAAAGGAATGTCTTTGAGTTTTATGAAAGGGATATTGGTGAATTAGATGAAGATGCTAATGAAGTCTATCAAGATAGTAGATTGTAGATCAATAACGAAGGCATTACAATAAAAGATACAGATATATCTTCATTCTATAGGAGAGATGTCGAGCCAAATATAGTTCAACTGGATGAAATCTAACCTCATCTTATCTTACAAACAGATGAGCACTATACTCAAGATGACTTCAATGACAATGACGATACTTTTCTGGAATATATTAGTGATGAAGAATCAAACAAACATCTACTTAATGATGATGATTTTCTATCACTTGATGATGATGATTGAATGTAAGTTTCATTGTTTATATTGTTTCAAATATTAATAACATAATTATAGGTGTTATGTTGTTGATGTTGTAGTTATGTTTATTTACGATGACTAAAAGCATATTTTTAATGTTTTAATTCAGTTTTTGCGGTAGTTGATGATTTTTTGTATTTGTTGTCTATTTTCTGATATTGTTGATGTTGTTGATTTTTACACAGGTTGATTACAATAACAATTGGTCGTAACAAAGGAAAGAGGGTGGTTACAGGTGATGAAGTTTCTCCAACAGAATAACCAGCAATTGCATCATCGCATGAGGAAAGTCAGCAACAACAACCTTTACCAACATCGTCTGGTAGTTATGAGGGATCTTCAGGTTTGTTAATGATAACCAATCATATATACATTTATGCTCTCATTGCATGTTTAGCGTGTTTTAATAATTATGTTATTTTTTTAGGTTCCAATACTGGCCTCAGAAAATGAGGTAAAGGAAAGATAAAAGGCATTGAGTTGCAACGGATGAATGTTGCAATGAATTCCAAGTTGTTTATGACTATTGACCCAACATAAGGGTGCCTAGTTGATAAGATCCAAGTAGCAAAATTGGCTAGTGAGTTGGGCGTTGTTGTTCGGAATGAGTTGCCTTGCCTTCAACATGTAAGGCAGTTGAAGGAAGATAACTTGCAGCAAAATGCTTTAAATAAAGTTTCGGTATTATTTCAATTCATTTTATTATAAGTATTGTAATTTTACTTAAATAAATTAATAACTTATCTAATATGTATTTTTACAGATGAAGCTCAATATTGTAGATATCAAGCAGCCTGAGGTTTCAAGCAGTGTTGGTTCACCCCTGAAACAAAGGGTGAAGGATCACCGCTATTGACTGCATAAATATTATCAGTCTTTTCCTTCCGATGAAGGATCACTGCTATTGACTGCATAAATATTATCAGTCTTTTCCTTCCAATGAAGTGGCCAGGAGACATGTGCCTGACACAACCCGCCCTTTTTGGGCTGTGTTGGCACTAGGGAATGGGTAGGCTTAATGCCAACAAAACCCGTAGTAAGCCTAACTTTTCTATATTCTACCGAAAATCTGGCGTGACTTATTCGTTTGTCTGGTTAATCCTTATACCTACTTAATAGGTTGTAAGAAGTAAGGACCCAAATCTGCAATTCTCACATACATTAACTACTT
>JAOQMS010000179.1:22465124-22491966 GCA_027563885.1 Erythroxylum longipes
ATAAGATGTGTGCAACGTGGAAGAACAAGGTAGGTTTATTTAAAGTGATTCATTTATTGTCTTTAAATGATAAAAGACAAAAAACAAAAAGGTTAGTAAGATGTTTATAATTGTTTTAATGGATTTGAAAAGCCATCTTCTTCATGATTATCATCCATCTCTCTTCATCTTTCTCATCTTCTTCCTCTTCATTCTCTCTACACGATTTGCTCTCCATAGAAAAAAGAAAATAGTTAGCACTCTTGTCTTTATTCTAACCATTTCTGGATCAAAGAGTTTGATTCGGTTAGTTTCTCTAATCTCTGCGTAGATACCGTTGGAGACGGTTTGTTTTGATCGTTGTGATTTACAATAACCTGACAAGTAGAAGATCGAAGAATGAAGGAAACTACTCATAAAGTACATGTTTATTATATGAATGATTGATTTGTGTAAATGCCATGAATTCCTACATATATATGTGTTATGAACATGTATGTGAATTGTCAATTTTCACCTAGGTTTAATGGTATTTCTTTATATAGGCATATAAATTCTAGACTTCGAGAAAGTCCCGGAACAATTTTTTTTTATTTTTCTGCACCACTTGTATTTAATGCATGCACTAGGATTTTCCTACGGTAGTATTAGAGCCACTTATGCCCCGTATAAAGGAGAAACCATAACATGTGTGATGCTGCAGATTGGTTATGACAGTTGTGCATTCTTATTGTGTTGAATTCGAAATCAGTATAGAGATATTTTTTTTGAATTTTTCTTGCTCATATTTTCTCATGAGGTATTTTTTAATATGTCTGTAGAAGGAAAAAATTTATCAATGTGGTTTGATATGTTTTTTTCTAATTAATTCCCTACTGTTATGGTTTCTGTGTTTATGTACATTACATGAACAAGCATGCTTGAAAATTCGAGAATAAATTATATTAAATTATTTTTTAGGAATTTATTTCACCCCTTTTTATAAGATGATTATAAATGACTATGAAGATGGAAAATGTTTTCTAGGTAATTGAATATTTATTTGAGAATTTCTTGTGTGTTGTTGGGAATCTCTGTGTTGAGGAACATAGATTCTGGATTGGCTTGGTTGCTGAGTTTGGTTAAGTTTTTATTAGAAATAAATTCTAAAAAATTTCATGGAACATGTTGGAAACATGTGATAGCCTCTATAATTTTCTCAGCATTTATTGAAATTGTTTCGATTATTTTTTCATGCAAAAGACAGAGCTGGATAGTTTTGAGAAAACTGATGGACCTGGTTTGTATGAAGTGGTGATTGTGTGTTTTTTGGTTTCAATGCCTTGGATCATTTGTGTGATTAGAAATATGTTACTTTGATGTTGTATTCATTCCAAACTGATTTGCTTGAAATTGGGTTTCCAATAATTTTCAAATGTCAAATATGTCAAATTAGTGTCTCATTGGTATATTCAGTTGTCTTGATTGTTTTGGCCATCACAAGTTATGTGAAAAGTGCCGAAGTAGTCTTGATGAAGTGGAGATTACCTAGAGATACTTAGGGTGATAGTTTGATGTTCTCAAATTATTTGGAAATCTAAGAGATTACTATTGTATTAATATATTTCGAGTATTTCATATCTAGTATGACTAGATATGGCAAGCATGATATAATTAAAGTGTTTAATTGGTACATTAGAGTAGAGGGTATTACACTTGGTATATTGGTATTTTGAATTTGAATTGAAAACATACGGATTGAGAAATTAGCCGATTCCAACATTAGAAAATAGTTCGGTTCAAGAGTTGAATCGAACGTCAAATCTTTAAATACATAACACGTCACAACCTATACAAGAAAACCTTATGAGATGGTTGCATTAAAGAATGCATGCTAGGGTTGGTTAGGTGGGATGATGGATGGTTATGGATATAGATTTAATGTGATTTATGAATCGTCCTAAATCATACCATATAGTCATTGTGACTATAATCCTACTATTTAGATGAGACCAAAATATGAAATCCCTCTCACATAATACTAAAACTAACGCCTTTCATTAATATGGGGAGAACCAGAATTCTTTTAGAGTTAGGGTTATTGGGTAAACCTAAGCCTGCTCTCTACAGATATGTTTGAACCATGGAAATAAAATTTTTTGATTAATGGGTCGGTTTTCACTAGAAGCGTTGATTTGTTGAGTAAACTCAAGGTCAACGTAGATAGAGGTGCAATTGGGTAGCGTACATCAAAAGTACACTCATCAAGAGTTGATAACCCAATATGTGTGCATACATAACAAATTGATAGCACTAGATGATAGTTGCAGCTATGATGCAATTGATATGATCAATATCTACCAATTGACCTAAGGTGGCTTGTTGGGCCCAAGGTCATTCTTAGTAATGTCGAATATCAACCCACTAGGACACTTTGTCATAATTTTTCTTGGATTCGTAGTGAGGGCTATGGATTCTTTGAAACTAGTGGGAGTTATATGCATGTCATGAAAGTCTTTATAATCATGCATTTATTTATATTCTAAAATTCTTACTCTCTTCACATTTAGGTTGATTGAAGATGTCTTCCAGTGTGAATTTATGCTCACTTATGGATTCTAATAAATTAAGTGGACCCAGTTTTCTTGATTAGCTGAGAAATCTAAGAATTGTTCTCAGATCTGAGGAGGTAAGCTATGTCCTAGACGTTCCACTTCCTGATCCCCTTATTGCTGATGCTCTGATGAGGATTCGAAAGCATATCGTAAGCATATCAAAGATAGTCACATGGATACGTACATTATGCTAGCCTTTATGTCACCTGAATTGCAGAAGTAGCATGAGTTTATGGATGCTAATACGATAGTGTTTCTTCTTAGAGAGCTTTTTGATATGCAAGCTCGGTTTGAAAGGTTCGAGACCTCAAGGCTGCTCTTAACAACTAAGATGACTTCGGGGACATCTGCAGTGCAGTATGCACTGAAGATGAACGGTTATATTGAGAGGTTGGCCACCTTGGGTTTTGTTATAGACTATGAATTAAGTATTGACTTAATTATGGTTGGATTGTCTGATAGTTATTCACAGTTTGTGTTAAACTATCGGACGAACCAAATATCCATGACAATCCCTGAGTTGATCAATTTGCTCAAGACAACATAGCAAGCTATCAAGAAGGATAGCAAGCCAGTGTTAGTGGTGGAATCTTCTTCTTTTGGTTCAATAAAAAAGAACCTAAAAAAGAAAAGGTCCAAGAAACCAAAAGGAAGTGCAACCAAAAGGAAACCTAACGGGACTACGTCAAAAGGAACTTACTTCCATTGTGGTAAGAATGGCCACTAGAAGCAAAACTGGAAAGTCTATCTGAAGTCTTTGAAGAAGAAGCAGGGATCAGATGCCCCAGCTGCTTCAGGTATGTTTGTCATTGAGGTTAATACTATTTCTGATTATAACATATGGGTATTAGATACTGGTTGTGGCTCACACATATGTAATGATATGCAGGGCCTCAGGGCCAATAGATAGCTCATAAAGGGATAACTGGACCTGCGCGTGGGCAATGGAGCAAGAGTTACTGCATTAGCTGTAGTTACTTATTTTTTGTCATGGATGGTTATTATTTTGTACCTGTTTTAACCAAGAACATATTGTATGTTTCTTATTTAAATAAAGCTGGTTTCCATTTGAATTTCAACAGCAATGGTTGCTCTATTAGTTTGAATGGAATGCTTTATGGTACTGGTACATTATGCAATAGAATTTACATATTAGATATGTCGCATCTAATTATGAATGTCAATGACATGAAAAGACATAAATGAGATAATTTAAAATCAACTTACTTATAACATTGTCGTCTTGGCCATATAAATGAGACACGCATAGCTAAGCTCCATAAGAGCGGTAGTTTAGGGTCATTTAATTATGAATCATATGACATGTGTGAATAATGTTTATTAGGCAAGATGACTAAGTTACCTTTTAAGGGAAAGGGTGAATGAGCGACTGCAGTATTAGACCTAACATATTCACAAGTATGTGGTTCGATGTCCATCCATACTAGAAGTGGTTTTTTCTTTACTTCATTACTTTAGCGATGACTATTCTCAATATGGGCATTTGTATCTGATGAGATACAAGTTTGATGCATTTGAAAAGTTTAAATAATTCAGAAATGAAGTAGAAAACTAACTTGGGAAAGGTATTAAGACACTACGATCGGATCGAGGTGGGGAATCTTAGACCAAGAATTTTTAGATTATCTCAGAGATAATGGGATTTTATCTCAATGAACTCCGCCTAACACACCACAACACAATAGTGTGGCTAAAAGGAGAAACCAAACCTTTTGGACATGGTACAGTTGATGATGGGCTTTGCAACTTCACCAAAATCCTTTTGGGAGTATGCACTCGAGACAGCTGTTTATTTGCTTAACAGGGTTCCATCAAAGGTAGTTGATGTTGCTCCATATGAGATGTGGACTAACAAAAAACCCTATTTTTCTCATTTGAAAGTTTGGGGCTATCCCGCTTATGTGAAGCGAATACAGTTAGATAAGCTTGATTCGAAGTCCGACAAGTGTTTGTTTGTAGGATATCCTAAAGAAACAATGGGATATAAATTTTACCATGTTTAGGAACAAAAAATGTTTGTTTCAAAGCATGTTTTCTTTTTAAAGAAAGAGTTTCTTTTAAAATAAGACAGTGGGAGCAAAATTGAAGTTGAAGATGTTCAAGATGCTCGAACAGACGCCTGACAGGCTCCTGTCGTTTAACAGGGTTCTATCGTCTGACAGGCTCTTATTGTTTTTAAATTTTAACATGCCCTTGTCTTTTTTTGAATTGAAAGTAACTTGTAAATTTTTTTAAGTCACACATAATTCACCCCCTCTTTCATGTGTTTGCTTTATCATTTAGTATCAGAGCGAGGTTTCACATTTATTATGTTTTACAGCATGTGATAGATCATGGCAAACAATTTGAGAGGCCTTGAAAAACAATCTGTTTCAAAGACTCCTTACTTCAATGGAAACAACTACTCATGTTGGAAAGAGATAATGACAATCTATCTCTAATTTGTAGATGTTGAAGTCTGACAAGCCATCAGATTTAGGTCTATACTTCCCACTACAGAAAACGTAAAAGTATGGTCTGGTGCTGACAGAAGAAATGCATAATTAAACATTAAAGCAAAACATAATCTGATTTACGCACTATCTTTAGAAGAATATTAGAAGATATCCTATTGCTCTATAGTAAAGGAAATGTGGGATAAACCATAAGTCACCTTTGAAGGAACGAATGAGGTAAAGAAACATATAATAAGCTTTTTAGTACATTAATACAAAACTATTGGCATGAAAAAGGAAGAAACCATAGATGAATTCTTAGTACGGTTCAACAACATCATCACAACTTTAAAGAACTTGGGAAAGATATATCCCAATGATGAGCTTGTAACGAATACTCTAAGGCCACTACTAAAGGAATGAAGACCTAAGGTAATAGCTCTAAAAACTGCAAAGGATCTAGACACTATTTCACTCGACTAGCTATGAGGAAACTTGATGATCCATGAAATTGAGCTTAGGCGAGATAAAGGATCCTCCTACATAAGAGGAATGACACTAAAAGCACCCTGGCCAGATGACAATTTTGAAAGCTTTGAAGAAAAAGAGACTTAAGAAGTCAGCAACGTTTGTCTTATGGATAAATTAGGAGATGATGAGATATATTATTCTGACTCTGATATTGAAGTTTATGAATTGAAAAATGCATATGATGAATTGTAAGATCAGTACAAAACGTTGACAATGAAGTATTTCAAAGAAGTTGAGAAGTCCAAGAGCAATGATGCATCTCTAAAGAGTAAGATAAAATCATTGGAATCTGTGACCGAGAATTTGGCAACCAAGAATGTGTCTCTTGAGGTTGATTGTAAGCAAAAAGGTCTTCGAAAAGTAAGTTCTGGAAGAACGAGTGGCTAAGTTGGAAAATAAGTTGCTCAAAAATGATTTTGAAAAGGTGAGACAGTTAGAAGAAAAAGTTACCGCCTTAGAAATTGAGAAATAGAGAAGTGTTTTAAAGATCTTATCTCTACAAAAAGATACAGCAAATTTTGTTGATGTAAGGAATAACCTCGATGCATGGCTTGGTAGTGGTAAATGCGTTTTTGATAAGGCCAGAATAGGATACAATGAAAAAAATAACACTATGCCATACAAGAACTTCTTTGTCAAATCCAGCAGTAGTTATAGCCAAAACAACAGGAACTTGATACAAGGTAGAAATTATATCAATTCTCATTCATCTGTCATGTGCTTCTACTGTGGTAAACATGGTCATACTAGTCATTCTTGTAACTTTCATAGAATGAGGAAATTATCTTAAATATATGTTTGGAGACCGAAAGGTCAAACTACTAACTTAAAAGGACCCAAAAAAATTTGAGTACCCAAAATAAGATAATACTTTCTATAGATATGCTTCAAAATAGAGACAAGAGAAAAATCAATGGATAGTTGATAGTTGGTGTTTGACACATATGATAGGTGAAATATGACATTTTAACTACATTGAAAAAAAGATGGAGTTTTACAAAAAAATTCAGATTGAGAAAGGGTACCACATTTCATCAATTCGGACCAATCATAGAAGCAAATTTGAAGATTTCTGTGACGAAAATGGTAAGATGGTAAGAAACAAAGCTAAACTTATAGCTCAAGGTTATAATCAACAGGATGGTATTGATTTTGATGAGACTTATGCATCTGTTGCTAGGTTAAAGTTGATTAGAATTCTACTTGCTTGTTATAGAAATTTTAAGTTATTCCAAATGGATGTCAAAAGCGCCTTCTTAAATGGATATATTAACAAAGAAGTGTTTGTTAAGAAACCCCTAGGTTTTGAGAACAAAGATCATCTAGATTACGTGATGAAATTATCTAAAGCCCTGTTTGATCTAAGCAGGCTCCTCGAGCATTTCATGAAAGGTTAAGTAATTTTCTACTTGAGAATAGCTTCGAAAGAGAAAAGGTAAATAAAACCTTATTTATTAAAGAGAGAGGAGAATGAATTACTTATAGTACAAATATATGTTGATGACATAATATTTAGTGCTACTAATCCATCCTTCTGTGAAGAATTCTCAACTTTAATGCAAGGGGATAGTAGATATATATTTTTATAACAACAAAGCAGGACAGTTAAGAGTTAATGATATATTTTCGCCTTTATATTTTCGCCTTGCTTAATTTTGAGCATGACATGTTATATATCTCTTTGATAACTTTGTTGCTATTTTTCCCTAATTCATTCTTTTCCCTCCACTTTTTGGTAATGACAAAGGTGGAGAATTAAGATGACGATATATTTTGCTGAAAGATGTATGATATACTTGCATGACTTTTACTTGCATGATTTGAGAGAATGATGAATCTATGATATATATTACTAATTGAATCTGTGAAGTTTTAGTATGTGATTTGTAAACGATAGGCTCCTTACTAAGAAAGGAAAGGCTCCCTCTAATTAGTAAGAATTTATAAAGTTTACAGTGGTTTGAATCCTTCATTATTAATTGAATTTTGAAAATATATATGTTATTGTTTGTCATCATCAAAAAGGGAGAGTTTGTTAGCTCAAGGTTTATTATTAATGATTTTGATGATAACCTCATAATATTTTAAAATTCATATTGTATTTATTTCCTTGTACAATTAATGATATAATTCTTAAAAGGAAATAAAATCATAGAATAAATACTTCCTTTCTTGTATGAACATGAGCCTTTCTAATGAACTTACCTTATTTATTTCACAATATCTAGAAGAATCTTGTTATCATTGGAGTTATTTCTTTTTATTGTTAACGGGTTAATTCTCAAAAGGAAATAAAATTATAAGAAATACGTTTCCTTTCTTGCAGGAGCCTTTTTTATGAACTTACCTTATTAGAAATGATTTATCCGAAATGATCCTACTAATTATGAAGGTCATATATTAGCTCCGTGATTACTGGAAAATTTTTGGTAAAGATGACATCAAAGTTATTCAGATTTAAATCCATCTAATTGACTAATGATGCAAGTCAAGCAACGACTAGTTGAGAGAAATGCCTACTTAAGAAAGAGCCACTGTTTTTGCGAAAACAGATCAGGCTTTTGAAATACACCTATAGCATCAATTCTATTGAAAGTGATATCATTATCAAATCTTTTGTGCTTTAGAAAGTGAAAATTCTTTTTGAGAGAGATCATTGAAGTTCTTATCGAGCAAATTACATTTTCATCTGTTGAGAGCTTGTAGAGGCTTGCTAAATACTACTAGTTTGGAAGGTTATAGAACCTTGAAAAATATGTACTTGTGAGCTTGAAGTGGCTCGTCAAATTACTACTTGAGATTTTAATGAAACACTCAAGTTGGATACTTGGAGACTGAACATAGGCTTAGGTTATAAGCCGAACTAGCCATACGACGTCATTCATCTCTCTCTCTTTTTAACTTTTAAATTTCCGTAATATATTGTTTGTGTTTTCATTTTTTTAAGAGGCTTCTTCACTTTTATAATAGGCTCCTTTTGTTTTCAACTTGAAAGAGGTTCTTTTCAATTTTAATAGGCGCCTTCTATTTTAAATTGTTTTAACATGATTTATCATTTAGCAGCCGCCTATCTTTTAGCAGGCTCCGATCGTCTACCAGACTCCTGTCGTTAAACATAGTTATATCATCTAATAGGTTTCTATTGTTTTTAAATTTTAATAGGCCCTGTCTTTATAAAAATTGAAAGTGACTTCTAATTTTTTTTAAAGTCACACACAATTCACCTCTCTTTCATATATTTGCTTTATCAATCTCAAGGTTAAAAAGAAAGATAATAATAAATAAAGTGCTTTATATAAAAAAGTTATATGCGGTAATGGAGACCCCAGAGTGTAGTGCATCACAGAAGCCACTTATAGCCTTTAGGGGCAGTCAAAGAAATGCATTATCGTAATCTTTGAAGATGATAGTCTTCTTCCAATATAGTGTTGATGATATTCGGTCAACCCAAGATGTTTGAAGATTTACTAATTTAAAAACTTATTCTCATCACAAGGCTTGCTAATAATAGGGCTCCATGACAAGCGCACATACTCCCTGGTTTTGCATTAACACAAGCTCACTTATGGAATATTGTGCTTTGGATTGGGGAATGGAAGTGCCTCCCACTTACACAATCTCCTATTGGATAATACACTTTGTGTGCTTATAACCTGCAATCTTGTGAGGAGTTACAAATGGTTAAACGGTGTTTGAGTTTATTACCAGTGCTGTCCATGTAATGCACTGGACTGCCTTCAATCCTAGAGACAATATGTTGTATTTTTGTAGGGCTTGGTCCCTTATTTCTTTAATATATATATCGTCATTTACATTTTTAAAGAAAAAACAGGGCTCCAAGTTCTTCGCATGCTCTACGTAAATGAGATCTCCTCCTTGATTACTAAACTTGATTTGCAGAGTTTCTCAATAATCTTGAAAGCTATCAGGTTTCAGGGCTACAATATCTGAACCACATTGTTGTTTCCACACTCTGGGGACCACTTAACACAATTCAATACATGGACAAGTTGTTTCCACCCAGACACTATTTTGCTCTTATCAACCTGCCAATTGGTTCACCTTGGAACGACAATTTTTAAAGAAATGCTTGAACTTGTCTCATATCATTTGTCAAAACTTGGAATATTTACCTCTCTTTTATAGGCCTCAGGCACAAGTGTCACACATGCATCACAGTGTTAACTAGTTGAGAAAAAGAGGAAATAAGATTTAAGATTGCCATCATTATTCATTTTCTACTACTCCTAACAAGTACACTTATTTTACATATGCGTTCTCTTAAGGTGTAAAATGAAAGAATGTGATTATTAAGCACTTTCTGTTCAGTTTAAGAGAAAACTTGTATGGTATTTGTTTATTAAAATTGAGTTAAAAAACAGTTATACTTCTAAGTTCATTTAATAAATGCATTATGTTTAGAATAGTATAATTCATTCATTTATATTCATGAATAATTCGTTTAATGTTTACTTTAAACATTGCTTAAATTTAAAACGACTACGAAATTTAATGAGGTTTTAGATAAGAGTTTTGTTGAACTTGAGTTCATTTTGTAATAATCAAACTGATCCTCAACTGCAATCAAGCTTTGCGTTTGTTAGACATGAGTTTGAACATTTTCTAAAGCAAAATGAGGCTTCAATTTCACTCCTGTTACGGCCTTGACTTTATTGTATAGAGATGGAAAAAGTTGGAACAATTGTGCTTTCTCTAATCTTATATTTCTTTCCTTTTCCTATCTATCCAGTGCAAGTTACGCAACTTGTTACAACGTTTTACTTCTACTAGAAAAGTGGTTCTGTTGGCTTAGTGCCAAACCTAACAAGAACAGAAAAACATCAATTCATGTGTGTCCGGGAGGGTAACAATAGCAATAATAGGAAAGTGGCAGGAGAAAAGGAAATGAAGCGGTAACGAGAAGAAAAGTCGAGTGGTGGCAGTGGTAAGGAAACGACAGTCAAAAAACATATGTTGGTCATCTTTCCAAGGACCTACTCTGTCGTTATCACTGTCCCATTCCACAGAGCGTAGACGTCATGCTCCACCACACCCATAAAAATAAAATACACTCCTTTTTCTTAAAAAGAATACAAATATATATAGAAGAGAAGCTTTGGAATTTGCAGATTCATACAAATAAAGCAAGTGGCTTTTATTAGTCTTATCTATCTCTTTGATTGATTCTCTTGTTTGTCCATATTCTCTCTTCTTCTTACTTTTTTCTTTTTCTTCTTGGCTTCACGTGTACATTCTGCTTGATCTGTTGACACTGGTTATACCCTCTTTTGAAGATTGTTCAGCAACCACCCTTTTTGAGATCTGAGGAATCAATGCAAGCGGCACAAACAGTCACCAATGGGGTTGCGGAGGTGCGCCCTCAGCCTCAGGTTGTGTTTCTTCAATTTTCCAGATATTGGCTTTCCATGTTCATCCTTCATCCGTTTCCCTTATTTGGTAATCTTGGATGATCAAGGCTTTGCTTGCTTTACTTGTTAAAAGGCAGCTGAAAAGTTTCCAACTTTGATTTAAAAAAAAAAGTTTCCAACTTTGTCGTTGTTTAGACTAACAGGCTTTTCTTTTCCCTCTTATCTGTCCATTTCTTTCCAACAAGAAGATGGGGTGTTCTTGTGGGTTGGATTGACAAGGATCGACGTGAAATCAAGCTTCTTGCTTCTGAAAATTTGCATAGGTTGGAGTTTGGTTAGGCGTTTGACGTTTCAGTTTGTCCTAATTTATTTAACACTAAAATTTCATGTTAAGGGAGGCCTATAGTTGGAACTATTCCAGTTTTTGCTAGTGTTTAGTATGCAATGTGCACATCTTTCGTATGTCTAGCTGGGCGTGAGAACATTTATTCACCTTTAAGCTGGTATAAGCTAAATGGAAATTTTGAGAATTTGTTAGGTGTTATATTTTTCTTGGTTTATGTAAAACGTTTGTTCACGTTTAAGCTAGTAGGATTTAGAATTGAATTCTTTGTGGAGTAATTAAAAAATAAAATATATTGATGTATGAGTCATTCGATCGGGTGTATTTGCTCTAGCGGAAGCTTTACTGTAGCTAAAGACAGTCACAAATTGCAACCATCCTCTAGGGTTGATGACTTTTTGTTCTTCCCACCCATGTATTTGGAGAGTTACTTGGGAATGTCATATGATTCAATCTGGTTGGCACATTTCTTGAGATCTTAATTGACCAAATGTATTACTGCTTGTTATTTGCAGGCTGATCTGAATGATAATGGACCCTATACTGAGGAAGGTTTGAAATCAGGACCAAGTGGAAGGCGCTTGGATCTTTCCCTGCAGATCCCTTCTAGGCCCCTTGGTTTTGGCACCAATTGTAGTGGAAAAGGTTTACTAGAGTCTCAAAATTTGGCCAAAGGTAGTTCATCATCAGGAGGTTTGTTAAGGGGTTTAAGCTTCAAGAAAAAAGTCAGTGCACCTGATGCTGAGAGGAGCTTTCTCCTCAACTCAGACCCCAAGGCTGTTCCAGATAGTCCTGTTATTGCCAGGTTGAAGTCTGCATTCTCTTGGCATAGATGTACATCTCTTCCAGTTAGACATGAACCGGACTTGACACCTTCAATAACCACACCTGTTTCAGCAAGGCTGCCTGGTGAATCTCAAAAGGTAAATGTAAGGTTCAGTATGTTTTGCTTCTCCGTGGTTTAGAAACTTTTGGTATCCTTATGTTTCAAAATTATTTGCAAACCCGCACAATTGGGGCGCACAACTTCTTGATTGAAGATCATATACTACATATCTTTAAACACTCTTATCTTGCTTATAAGAAATAAAGTTGTATAGAACTACTGTATCACAAATCTTGCTTATATTGTAACTATTTCAGAAAGTGGAAGCTCATGCAGTGGTTTCAAGGTCCCTATCAGTTCCAGGAAGAAATGTTGTCATTGTACGAAGTGCATCTTTTGCTAGTCGCAAAGATCAAGTTAAATCAGATCCTAGTGATGGTTGGTAGTAGCACATCTTTCTTAATTCTCTAGTATTTTCACTATTTTTCTTGCTTATTCAACGTGTTGAATAACCAAATTTCCAACATGCCAAGTACAATTTTTGGCACTGTAAAATTTGGAACTGAATGCTGTTACTTACAGTCCTATTTCAAATTTAGATCAAAGCAAACATTTATGCACCAAAAACTAAACTTATTAATACACATATTTGACTTTTGTTATATGAACTTCTATGCTTGTACAGTCAACTAGACTTGCAGGTTTTGAGCTTTGCCTTAATCTGATGAAAAGATTTTGCAATCACTTCCCTGTTTCTTTCACATTTTACGGGCATCAGATCAAGATAATGGCGGAACAATAACTGATACTGTAGCTATAAATGAAGAAAAGCTAAGAAAAACAAAAGCCATTAAAAACTTACTTGAACTCCTTACGTAGGCCATGCTTTCTGTTTTCTTTATGTCATCCCTTTGGTTCCCTCCCATAGCACCATATAATTCTGCTTACTGGCAAAGCAGGCGAAATAACATCCGTTCCCACAGGAGGTGATGATGAGGAAATTCCGGAGGAGGAAGCAGTATGTAGGATCTGTCTTGATGTATGTGAAGAAGGGAATACCCTTAAAATGGAGTGCAGTTGCAAAGGCGCCCTTAGACTTGTGCATGAAGAATGTGCAGTTAAATGGTTTAGCACAAAAGGAAACAAAAATTGTGAGGTGTGTGGGCTTGAGGTTAAGAACCTACCTGTTACTTTACTCCGGGTGGCAAGCTCCTCTCCAGGCATTAATAGACAGGAACGAAATCTATCACAATCAATAAGGTAATACAATTTTAGGCCACATCCATGAACTTTTCTTGCTTACCAGTATTCTTGCTCAATAACCAAAAAACGATTGTCTGAATCAGGTCTTTTGAGCACTCATGTGTAACCTAATTCTAAGAATGTTCATTATTAGAAAATAAATCAGCTAATTTAGTCTCAGGAACTCTTCTAAATTAAAAGAATGGTTCCATTGGAAAACATACTCTGAACGTGATTCTTGAATAGTGTCTGCTATTGCTTTCATAAATATCCATTTGCATACAAAACCTTATCCTAGTTCCAGCCATTTTTAACATATGGTCTCATCTACTCTTAATGCAGTGCCTGGCAGGACTTTGTTGTACTTGTCCTTATTAGCACCATTTGTTATTTCTTCTTCCTGGAGCAATTACTGGTATGTAAATTGAATAATGCATAATCATGGTAATAACCTCCGAGTAAAGAATAGTAAATATTTTAGTTGGATGAACATTATGTTGCTTTAGGTTCATGACATGCCGCCAGAATTTGTGAAAATACCGTAATGGGTAAAATAAAGTTGGATGTTGTATGAAGGGCCTTATGTATTATCAGAAACAACTAAAACTGGTACAAGGCCTGGTAAATAAAGGGAGAAAAAGGATGGTTCACGCTTGTTCTATTTCCCTCTGTATTATTTAGTACCCTTTGCTTACAAAATTTTACAGATACGTGATATGAAGGCCCAAGCACTTATAATTGCTGCCCCCTTTGCTTTTACTTTGGGTCTCTTGGCATCTATATTTGCCGTCATCCTCGGTATGTATGAACTTAAAAATTTTCAGGTTTTTCAGTTGTTTAGTCTGTTCTAAACTCAGGATATACAATCTTGCATAAATTGCAGCAATCAGGGAGTACATATGGACATATGCTGCTCTTGAGTTCGCGCTTGTGGCCATAAATGTTCACTTATTCTATACAGTGGTAAGTGACAAAAACTGGCACCTTTCTGCTCCTACTTGAAACATAACTACTGCTTTTAGTTATTGTTGAAGGAATACATGGCGTTTCGTGCAGTGGATTGTATCTGAGTGCCCTTGCACTGTTAAGAGCATACTTTGACTATCGTTGCAAAGAATAACTTATTGATAGAGGCATATATGACTCTGGAGGAATTGAATAAAAGGTGCAAATACCAAAATTAAGTCACACTATTTGTCATAGTTCGGCAACAACCAACTCAAGTACCTTAAGTAGTTCAAACGATTATTATTTACAGATGGAAAAAACGAGCATTTTAAGATCCGAATGACTTCTCTGAGTTGCTTCCTTGAAAAACCAGACCTTTTAAATTATGATTCCATTAGTCTGACCAGGTGGATCTTTCAAGAATATTAAGTTTCTATATTTTTTGGTCTCGCACTAGGTGTCTCCATTTTCTTTTCCGTTGGATGCCTATATTTCTTTATGAGGCCAATGCACAATAGCATAATACCAATTGATAATGCAACTGATTATTTTTCTCGGTTGAAATTTATCAACCAGGATATGTTACTTTTGATCCAGAAGAGGATATCATGATTCATTAGAAATCCCAGGAGCAGGAAATTACTATTGATGTCCTCTGAATCCTTTCAGTCTTGCCATGAGCAAAGATTGACATAGATATTAAAAAAGTTATTAGATATCTGAATCCATTTCCAGAAATGGCCTTTTAATATCTGCTGTAATGAGTACATGTTAGGAATTTATGCTGCCTCATCAAGCAATTTAAAATCTGAGGGTTCTGGTGCAGCTTCATCTCAAGCCAATCTATGCGATACTGATATCATCAGTGATGGGATTCGGAGTAGCTATGAGCCTCAACGCATTGTATATTCAATACTTTTCTTGGAGATCTCAGCCTTCCCAGGACCCTAGTCCTGTATGAGTCGTGTCATCTGAGATTATACAGCTTTTCCATGTTTAAGAAATATGATGATGAAATTCTTTTAAAAATTTCTGCATAAAGCTGTTGAAACTATATTGTCGTTGTCTGCCCAAATATGTTCATAAAAAAAAAGGCCAGAAAGGTCTCTAGATGTCTTTACTCCAAAGTAGTCCAAAGGGACAAGTTTTGTTCTCAATGTTGCTTTTGGTGATGATACCATCCAGCTGACAACATTCAAACGGCCCTCTGTCAATGACACAATGATCTTCATTTACCAATGTGCTATCGAAAACAAGATCTGCAAGTTGACTAGACGATGTGATGAATTCAGCCAACTCCTTTGCTTCTCATAAAAATTAGGAATGAAATTATAATTAAAATTATGAAATTGTCAGATGGGATGGTAAAAATCACGTTCGTTCGATTTTTACATATGAGAAAAGGGGGTTTTGTATATAATAAATAATAAAGGATTTAAATTTTTATAATATAAGATAACTTAAATAATTTAGATTAAAAATATTTATTGTTTTAATCTAGGTCAACTTAGATTCATACATTTACGAGGAATACAATAAAAGCTAACTCATATATACAAGTGTCACACGATACAAAATTTCAGGAAAAATAAGGTTAAAGACTAACTACTTATTTTTCATAAGAGAGGTAAAACTAAGACCATCTTTCTTTAGTCATATTTTACAAAGAGATGTGTCTACACTGAGTAATCTGAGCTTATGGTTATTCAATTGAAAATATTTTTTATTATTTTAAAAGATAATTTATATTATTAAAAATTTTTAGAAGAGATCTTTTTCTAATTTTTTCAAACTATTTTTAAAATAATTGTTATTAAAATTAGTTTAGAGTAATTATATAAGTTTTATTAACAAATCCGTTAAAAAAAATGAAGATGATGATATTTGCGTCATCATTAATTCGCTTATCATCAGAGTATCTTGTTGAATGTCTCCTCTACTCATGGATCTAAAGCTGTTCTCATGTTGCATGACTTAGCGTTTGTGTTCAGAGCCAGACGTGCACTACACCTTTCTTTTTTGAAGCCAAAAACTAGACATGCACTACACTTCAAAAGGGGAAGAGCTCTAGACGTTTAATGGTATTGCACCTCTTTTCCAGGTACTTACTTGCAAAGTTTACAGATCTACTCTTTCAAGAAATAGTTAACCTCGTCTGTACATTAATTGATTCTCTATGATGAGTCTAAATTAGGGCAAACTCTTTCTGACCTAATAGTATAAAGGAGTTTCTCTCTAATTCCACCAATTAGAGAGTAAAGAATCTTTCCTAGAACGTGCAATGTTCTGAGTGTACAGTTCGGTTAGTCTTTTTTTTCCGTCTTTTTTTGCACTAAAAAAAATCATATTTATGACTCTTATAAACTAGAACTTGAGTTTTTCATATTGCTTAGCCATTGTATTATCTTCCATATTTGTTTAAAGAAAACTTATGTTTAAAAAACATGTGAGTCATTGATTCAGGGTCATTATTGTAGATAACACAAGTAGATAGGATGTCTAGGAACCTTTTTAATCAACCCAGCATGCTCAGTATGTCTTTGGAGGCTAACCAGAGAGAACTACAAGAAGCTCTTGAATTTGCTTGCATGATCCAAACCATTTTGTGCCAATTTACCATTTTATGGTAACATATATAATTCTGTTATTAGGTGAATGGTAGGTCTAATATAAAATGCTAAAAAATAAGCCACGTATAAAAAGATGAATGTTTTATCTATCAAGAAATATTGATACAATTAGGTTTTAAAAGGCATTTAGTCCAGTAGCATGACCCGAGTTTTAGTTTTGGAAATGCCCTGTACTTCTTTTGAATGATGGTTAGAAGGATTATGTTAAGGTCCCTGGTTGTTGATCATGTAACAGGTTTGGAGACTTGCAGATCAGCTACTCTTGAAGGGCTCGAATGGAGTTGCTTATTTTTTCTACCTATTTTTGTATTTGTGATTTGGTAACTATAATTATAATTGTAATTAAGTTTGTAAAGGCTCAAGAGGAGGAACCTTAATACTCCTGAGGCTAAGTACTCAGCACTTCTATCTAGATTTTGGAATTTGTATTCTTCATTGATGATTATGAATATTTATACACAAAATTTTGCAGTAGTTACATCAATGGATACATGACTTCGTGGAGGCACACATTTCTATACTAAGGAACTAACTGAAAAATGGAATGGAAAGTGGAGGACTCCTCCTTACAATACGGGAATAATGAAAATTGCATAAGAAAAATTTAAACTAAACAACTGAATTAGTCAACATTCAACTATTTTTTGACACGTCATCTTCAGCTGGGTTCAACTCCTTACGTGGCTTTTTCTTGAGTCCATGCATGTATCGAGTATGCACCTACAGTGGTCTTGTATCTATACTTCCCAGTCCCAAAGAAAGCTTGTCCTTAAGCTTGAACTGAGGATAGCATTTTATCATCTCTTGTGCATTCTCCCAAGGTGCATCAGCTGGTGAAGTGTGATTCCAATGGATCAGAAACTCCAGCTGTCTAGCCTTGAAACGATGATCCAAAATTGCGAGTGGTTGAGGAGGGTCTTGAGCAGGTGTGGGAGGTAACTCTGGCTGAAAAGTATCGCTGCCTTCGTGGTATTGCTTAAGGGCAGAGATGTGGAATACTGGGTGTATTTTGCCTTCAGCTGGAAGATCGAGTTTGTATGCCATTGAACCAAGTCGTTCCAAAACTTCAAAAGGGCCAAAGAATCTTGCCGAAAGTTTCTGATTTTTCCTCGAGGTTAATGAAGTTTGACGATGTGGTTGGAGGCGCAACAACACCTTGTCTCCAATTTTGAACTCCAGCGGATGGTGGGACTGATCATATTGAGACTTCATCTTATTTTGATCATCAGTGAGGGTGTCTCGGAGCTGCTGAATCATTAAGTCCCTGTGTTTGAGAATAACATCAACTGCTTCAATGGTAGAACTTTCAGGAAGATAAGACAACAATCTTGGTGGTGGTATGCCATATACAGTTTCGAAAGGTGTTACCTTGAGAGAGGAGTGGTACCTTGTATTGTAGCAAAATTCTGCCCACGAAAGCCAATCACACCACTTGTTCTATTGGGCACTGGTGAAACACCTTAAGTACATCTCAATGGTGCGATTAGTGACCTCCGTTTGACCATCCGATTATGGATGGTACGCTGAACTGAAACATAATTTAGTGCCACACAAACGGAACAGCTCCTTCCAAAAATAACTTGTGAAGGTTACGTCACGATCACTGACCATAGTTTCAGGCAGTCCATGTAATTTGAAAATATTATCAAAGAAGGAACGAGCTACACTTACAGCTGTATATGGGTGAGAGACAGCTATAAAGTGCCCATATTTAGAGAATCTGTCAATTACCACCAATATCACGTTTTTGCCTCTTGAAGTTGGAAGTCCCTCAATGAAATCAAGAGATAAGTCTGCCCAAATTTGTTTTGGAATTGGTAAGGGTTGCAGCAATCCCGCAAGTTGAAGTGTTTCTGTTTTATGGCATTGGCATACATCACAAGATCGTACGAATTCTTTCACCATCTGTTTCATGCCATACTAGAAAAAATCCCATGTGATGCGGTGTAGCATCTTTTGATAGCCTTCATGCCCTTGGTTATGGAGTGCTAAAATCACCAGAGAAATGGAAGGAGAGCCTTTGGGAATGTAAACTCTTCCTTTAAAAAAAGTAGCCCTTGTTTCATACTCCATTTTTCTGTGAGTTTGCCGCTATCCAAGGAAGAGATAAGTTGTTGTACCTCTTCAGATTGTTGCTGTTCTCTTCGTATGTCATAGAATAAATTCATTTGCGGCATGGAAATTGCTAGAAGGATCTTTTGGTTTGCATCTCGACGTGATAATGCATCTGCTACGATGTTATTTTTCCCAGCTTTGTACTCCACTGTGAAGTTGAAAGGCATCAGTTTACTCACCCAGTGTTGTTGAGGTGAGGACAGGGTGTGTTGCTCCAGCAAAAACTTTAGAGTGTAGTGTTCGGTGCGTACCAAAAACCTATGTCCCCAAAGATACGCATGCCAGTGTTTGATGGCCTTTACTAGCCCAATTAACTCTTTTTCATAAGCTGGAAGACTGAAGATACGCATGCCAGTGTTTGATGGCCTTTACTAGCCCAATTAACTCTTTTTCATAAGCCGGAAGACTCACATGCCGTGCGGCAATTGCACGGCTGAAAAACGCCACGGGTTTGTTTTCTTGAAGTAAAACAACTCCCATTCCTATGTCACAAGCATCACACTCTATAACAAATATTAGTTCAAAATTTGGAAGAACTAGAATAGGTGTGGTGGTCATTGCAGCCTTCAGTTTCTCAAATGCCTGGATAGCCTCATTAGTCCAGTGAAAACAATTCTTCCGTAACATGGATGTAAGAGGTGTGGTAATGATTCTGTAGCCATGTACGAACTTCCGGTAATATCCTGTAAGCCTAAGAAATCCTCTTAATCCTCTGATTGTATTCGGCCTGAGCCATTCAGTGATTGCCGCAATTTTGGTGTTGTCGACTTGGACTCCCTCCTTTGAGATGACATGTCCCAAGTATGCCACTTGAGTTTGTGCAAAAGTACACTTGCTACGCTTCAGGGCCAGCCTGTTTTGGGCTAAAATGTGGAACACTTGACGCAAATTCTAGAGGTGCTCCACCCAAGTTTGACTGAAAACTAAAATGTCGTCAAAGAAAACTAAGACGAATTTTCTGAGATGGGTTTTAAATAACTCATTCATTAAGGCTTAGAAGGTGGAAGGTGCATTGGAGAGCCCAAATAGCATAACTAAGAATTCGAAATGGCCGTGGTGAGTCCGGAATGCCTTCTTCTCTATATCCGGTGGGTGCATGGTAATTTGATAGTATCCGGACAGCAAATCTAACTTGGTGAAGAATTTTACTCCCCCCAATTCTTCTAGTAACTCGTCAATAACTGGAATAGGGAATTTATCTTTAATGGTTTTTGCGTTTAATTCCCTATAATCCACACATAAGCGCCATGAATTATCCGCCTTTGGAACCAAAATCACGGGGGATGAGAAAGGAGAGCGATTGGAACGGATGATCCCCTGTTGTAACATGGCTGCACACTGTCGCTCTATCTCGTCTTTTTGGTCATGGGGGTATCGATAAGGTCACACCACCATGGGTCTAGCTCCCGGCTCTAATGGAATCCGATGGTCACATGGTCTACTAGGAGGCATCCTTGTGGGTGGATAAAAAAAAGTAGCATATTCCACCAATAGCTTTTTGAATCTGTGTGTCAGGGTTAGTGGACTGATGGAGTGCATGGAGCTCCAATTGCTTATGCAGGACTTGGTTTGAATTCCCTTCAATTCTACTTGTCTTCCCTGTGTAAAAAAAGACATGCATATGACATTAAAGTCCCATAAGATAGGACCCAATGTTCTCAACCAGTTAACACCCAGCACAATGTCAAAATCATTCAGCTGCAGCACAAATAAATCCACCGTAAATGTATTTGTACCCAACTCAATAGGCATCCCCTTACAAACTCCTAGGCTACTGATTTGTTCTCTATTAGCCACATTCACATGCAGGCCATCCTTCTCAGTCACTGCAACTTTTAGTTCTTCCACCTTAGAAGCAGAAACAAAGCTGTGAGTGCTTCCAGAATCAATTAAAATAAGTACCTGACCTCCATTCTAGCTACCATTCAGTCGCATGGATTGTGGATTTCTCACTCCTGTAATGGCATGGAGAGAGATCTCTGGTGATAGTTGTTGTTCTGGTTCATCATCTGATTCTTCTGTCTCCTCTAAATCAATCCAAAACAGCTTTTTACACTGATGGCCTCGCACAAGTGGTTCATCGCAATTGAAGCATAGTCCTTTCTTCCTTCTTTCATCCATTTCTTCTTTAGTGAGTCTTTTATCGAGCGGTTGGCATAGAATCTGAACTGGGTGAGGTACGTTTGATGTCACGATTGGTTTCCTTTGGATATGTTTTTCTCTCGTACAATCGAGACATGTTCATCGCGGTTACCAGGTCCTGTGGTTGGTGGAGCTCAACTTCTACTACGATGGACTCTTGTAAGCCGCTGAGGTATAGCTGCACCTTTTGATTTTACGTTAAAATTCTAGCTCTTGAAATCAGCACCTCAAACTTGTTTTGATATTCTTCAACTGAACCTGTTTGTTTTAATTTGGCTAGCTCTCCAAGCTTGTTGCTTTGGATGGGTGGGCCAAACTGGAGGTTGCACTGATGTGAGAATTCTGTCCAGGTTGGATTCGGAGTATCCTGTAGCATCTGCATAAACCACAGTTGAGATATGCCTTCTAAGTGATAAGAGGCTAGGCTTACCTTGTCTTCCTCCATGGTTGCTTAGTGTTTGAAGAAATGTTCACACCTATGTAACCATCCCAATGGATCTTCAGTTCCATTAAATCGTGGAAAATCCAATTTCGCAAATCTGGGCACCACATTACTACCTCCTGCATTGTCTGAAGATGAACCTCCCATAGTACTCTTTTCTTTTTGTGGTCAGTTTTGGCTTTCCACGCTTGGAAAAGACCTGTCTTTCTTTATTGTTTTTAGGTCGAAGGACAGATACTCCACCATGGTGAACAACTGCTCCACTCGTTCGTTTTTGTCTTGGTTGATCTTCTGCTCCGAAATGAATAAAGTGAGAAGTTTGTTAAGCTGCTCTTGAAGAGAGTCACCCATAACACCTGGATCTGATACCAGTTTGTTAAGGTCCCTGGTTGTTGATTGTGTAACAGGTTTGGTGACTTGCAGATCAGCTACTCTTGAAGGGCTTGAATGGAGTTGCTTCTTTTTTCTACCTATTTTTGTGTTTGTGATTTGGTAACTGTAATTATAATTGTAATTAAGTTTGTAAAGGCTCAAGAGGAGGAACCTTAATACTCCTGAGGCTAAGTACTCAACACTTGTATCTGGATTTTGGAAGTTGTATTCTTCATTGATGATTATGAATATTTATACACAAATTTGTGCAGTAGTTGCATCAATGGATACATGACTTCATGGAGACACACCCTCCTATAACTAAGGAACTAACTGAAAAATGGAATGGAAAGAGGAGGACTCCTCCTTACAATACGGGAATAATGAAAATTGCATAAGAAAAATTTAAACTAAACAACTGAATTAGTCAACATTTAACTCTTCTTTGACATGTCATCTTCAGCTGGGTTCAACTCCTTACGTGGCTTCTTCTTGAGTCCATGCGTGTATCGAGTGTAAACCTGCAGTGGTCTCGTATCAGATTAAAATCTTCTTAATCATTGGATAGTTTATTTTCTTTGGCCAAGTGGTGCCAATGAGGGACTTTTTTAGTAAGAGAAAACAATTGAGAGTGCAATTAAAGATGCATGGGATGGGTCTCAAGTCACTTGTGAGACAAAGGGCATCGTAATGCCTAAATTTCCAAGTAGTTGCATTACTCTTCTCAACATCATATAGATAGTCTATCTTGATGTGTATATCAACCCAAAGCAAATTTCTAGGAAGAGATATGTTAAGCAGCTTGACATGTGTAACAGTTGGTCTTCATTTTAATTAGGGCTTGAAAATTGATTTGAAACAAGTCACATGTTTTAGATGAATAACTTTTATCCTTGTAAGTAACTGATGTTTCAAGGACTTCCACCACATCCTATTCACACTTATCTTGAGGCAAGATGAGATATTCTTGCTTACCCTTATTCCTAGTGTGTTTTGCGCTCAATTAAGTTTAGTAAATGTGAAGCAATCGTGTGCACCCTTTTCAATTCGACATTAAACAAGCATCTTCTTCTCATTCTATCAAGGTATGTCCTCTGATGAGCATAAAGTAAGTAATATGACATGCAATTTACAACCTTGGATAGGAACCTAACCATTGTACAATTGGGTAGTCCATCTTCACACCTGCTTACAGAATTACTTGCTTCACATTCCACTTTACCACAAGAAGGTTCCAAAGATGAACTAGTGGAAATAGTATAAAAAACATCTAATCGTAAGTCCTTAGATATGCCAATCTTTATCATATCTTAAGGTTCTGTTTAGTTGGACGTAAAGTTTTTAATAGAATGGAATGGTTTATAATAGAATGGAATATAGTGGATGTAATATTAGAAATTTGTTGTTTGGGAAGGATGGAAGGGTTTATAATGTAATATAGTGAAATGTTATTTGGATGAAAGGTTTATAATTTAATATACTGTAAAGTTGTTTATCAATTTACATTCCATCCTAAACCTCCGAAATAGGACGTTTTTTATTTTTACTGTTTAAGATGGAATGAGATTTAATATAAAACCCTCCTCTTCCATCCCATTCCATTATAAAACCTCCTCCCAAATGATGGAATAATATTACATTCTATTTTATTCTATTATAAAACCCCAACTAAGCATAGCCTAAGGTAACAAAGCTGGGTCAAGTTTAAAAGATCTCCCTAGCAAGCTTTCTTTTTCCTTACCTTTCAACTTAAATGATATAAGTACCATATGAGTTGATGGAATTTGAAAATTGCCTTTTTTAACTCGATAGAAAACACTTTTTAACTTATAGCACTACAAGAAAAATGTTGTTTTGCGATGGACATTATCGACGAAAAATATTAACATTCCGTAGGTAATTTAGATTAGCGATGGACATTACTGACAGACAAAGGCATTGTAGAAACGACCGTAGCTAATAATTACCGATGAAAGATCATGTTCTGTTGGTAAATGTACCGACGGACAACTAATGTGTTGTTGGTAAATTTATTGACATAAACTAATGTCCCGTTGGTAAATTTACCAACAGATTCTTGTGCAGTTGACCGTCGGTACATTTACTAATGGAACATAAACCTCCGTCGGTAAATTTACCGACAGTTTACAGTTTTCTGTCGGTAAGATTGTTCAAACATTACCGTCAGTTATGTTTTTTTCATCGATGATTTAACGGACGAAAGTGGTTATTCCGTTTGTGATTTCTGACGGTCAGTCTTCTTTTGTCGGTAATGGTTCTAATTTTACAGATGGAACTGTCGATGTCTGTCGGTAAATAAATCAGAATTTTTTTAATAATATACTATCAATACCTTCAATAAATTTTATCTCATGATGTTATACTTGATGCATAATTTAAACAACTATTAATGTAATAGTATACATTTAATTTTTTAAACATAAATTTGATTGATGATATAAAGTTGAAAATATCTTAATTGATAATAAAAACATTAAATTGTACATAATGAGTTTTCTTAATTCAAATAAAATGCCAGAAGTACACTATTAATTTAGAGATGGTGGATGCTCTGATTTGTGCGATGAGGTGCTACCCCTACCTTTCAACTCATCTACCTCATTATGGAGCTGAGCTATGTACTGCATTAACTATTGCAGCTGATCCATCGACTGTCGCAACTGAGTTGCCAATGTTTGCACTGTGCTTCGAAGTTATTGGACTTCATTAGTTGTGGACCACTTACTAGATGCTGCTGTACTGGACATGGAGGATTATGAATAACATGTATTCGCAAATGAACCTAAGCCAAATATCCTTCTCGACGGTCCCTACCACCCACTGCATGAAGATAGGTTTGAGTCTCATCAACATCTTCAGACTGCTGAGACTGTCGTTGAATGCTTTTTAGTATTTGGTCCTATCAGAAGGCAATATTTATATTAGTAAGTGATAATTATTAAGCATTAATATTAAACCACAAATTTCACATACATTGAGTTCTCTACAACGGCTATTGACGAATGTCACACCGTCATGCTTTTTAGTGTGAGTGTGCAAAAAGAGCTGATGGGGTGTAGGCCTCATGCTCATAGACTTTTCTTGCATAAGAATAAAATGTTATAAGTGAATTAGAATTTATAAAAATTTCGGCCGAGTTTGCTCTATTTTTATGATATCTACCCCTATTGAACAAAGAAAAAACTAAAAAACACAGCCATATATGACACCAAACATTTATAACATTATCATTTTCAACAAGAAACACATATTTTCATTCCAAAATTCACACATCAAATTCAATTAAAATACAGCAAAGTAAAGAAATGAGAATATAAATATAAAGTGTAGATACTTACAAGTCTCTCTGCATGCTCTTGGTGGGTAGTAGATCCTCTTATATGTATGGAAAGACTCTCTCTTCCCGGTTTTCCACGTCTGTTGGTCGAATTATGCTCTAAAATGAACATTGCCTCAGATGATGTCCAATATTGCTACCAATGACTCCATATTTGTTCAGAAATGTAAGGCGGTTGTACACCGACCTTATGTATCGCAACAACAAAGTTTAAAAAAAGGAAAAATTTATAAACGATCACGTCGTTTCTCCCATGCTTTATAAATGATCAAGTCAAATTGAGAATCCCAAAAAATTTCTTTCTAAAACAAAAGGAAAAACATTCTATTAATGAAGGAAAGATGTAATAATATTTATCTAATTAATGTATAAAACTGTTAATTAAAAAAGAAAATAATAATTTTTGTTGCACTATCGCCTGAGAGATATTCTTCCATACATAACCCTCAATATCAATCTTCTTCTTGAATTTTGATGTCATATTTCTTGAGCACAATCCAGATGGGATGAACCTAATATAAAATAAATAATTTTATACCATTTTGAAAATTGAAACCTATAACTTAATTATAAACATATAGTGTTTCATGTATTTTCACTTACATATTATTGACAATTGTAACGCAAGTTCTTCCATCAAGTCCCTCAGCTTTAGGTTGGTGGTCGCTTCCTTCACATCATTGTTTACCTCTGATATCTCTGTTGATATAGGACAGTAAATGATGTAGGGGAGGTAGATGGTGTAGCAGCAAGCACAGAAGGTGATGCCTCATCTGCAAGTATAGTAGCTGGAGGGGGAGGAGGTGATTCAGTTCCAGCTGCTACACCATGAGATGCTTCACCTATTGATAGGTGTGAATTAGGATGTATTTTTTATAGGTAATTAGCATATGTTTTCTTGCATAATTTTTGCTTATAGTTTAGGATTTAGTTTGCATGTTTTCATTAAGTTTGATTTCCATTGTGTTCTTGTATGTTGGATGCTAATTGAGGGTAAGAATTGCTTATTTTTGTGTAGAAAAGGAGAGGAAGCAACTTGGATAAGAGGATTTCATCTAGGACAAATTTCCACGTTCGTGGGAATCAGGCAAATTCCCACGGACGTGGGAAATCACAATAGAAAATAAAGAGTTTTTCTGTCTATAATTCCCACGGACGTGAGAATTGAAATCTGAGGCAATCTGCGAATCTTCATTAAACCTAGGATTTTTGGACTATAAAAACATCATTAAGCCTCCATCTTCAGGGGGAGACGATACCTACCTGTAGAAAGACCATCCTTGGGTGATGATCACATGTTTGGAGCATCAAGGAAGGATTGAAAACAAAGATCATCATTAAGATTAGGCAAAATAGCACATCAACACCAAAATTCCAGATTTTGGCAAAGAAGAGGAGGAGTTTTCTTAATCACTTTTTATCATTTTAATCTCTTCCTTTCTTTGTAAAGATGGATTATTTGAATGTTGATAGTGTTATGGAGACTATGTTAGGC
>JAOQMS010000179.1:22492066-22514795 GCA_027563885.1 Erythroxylum longipes
ATAGATAAAGTGTTTTTGAAAAGAAAAAGTGATCACACATAAGTGATAAGTGTAAAAGAGTTTATAAAAAAAAAGGGTATACCGATTTATGTTTAGTGAATGATCAGTGTTAAGTGATGTGTTAAGTGATGTGACATGCCATCCTCGCGGGGCACGGATTCGGATATCACTGTCGATATCGGGTTCAGGTTTTGCGGGAGTGGGGTGTTACATGTTACATAATCTAAACGACATCCTTTGATAAGCGACTGTACTAAATGGTATGTGAAAATAGTCTTCTCCTAATCTTCTAGTGCGATCGAGATCTGAAGATAACCTGAAAAGTCATCTAGAAAGCAATAATAATCATATCCATCCAATCTCTGAAGCATCTGATTAATAAAGGAAAGGGGAAAGTAGTTTTTACGAGTTGCAGAATTCAACTTCCTACAATCAATACGTACTCGCCACTTGGTTTGCACTCAGGTGGGAACCATCTCACCTTCCTGATTTGTCACAACGGTGATTTCAGACTTCTTTGGAACCATTTGGACAGGGCTTACTTATTGTTGGAGATTGAGTAAATAACCCCAACATCGAGAAGCTTCAAAACCTCCTTCTTCACAAATTCCATCATTAGAGGATTCAACCTATACTGAGCTTACCTTATTGACTTTGCATCCTCCTGCATCAAAATGTGATGCATGCATATAGACGGGCTTATCCCTTGGATATCTGCAATAGCCCACCCGATTGCCTTCTTATGCTCTCCCAGCATTCGAATCAGTCTGTCCTCTTGATTCGTAGTTAAATCTACCAAAATGATGACTGGCAGAGTTTGCTTATCTTCCAAGTAAGCATACATAAGGTGTGTAGGGAGTGGCTTCATGTCTAATTCTGGTGCCTGCACATCAGAAGGTAATAACTTCTGGTGACATTTACATAGTTTTATAAAAGCCAAATCATACCTTTTTGGAGAATTCTATAATTATTCCAAAGTAGCCGCCGCTTCCATAAACTCTTCTCCCATTTCAACATCAATGCTGGTTTTTGCATCTAATTCCTCACTCTAAACTGTTTCTAAATGATCCTTCTAACTTAATTTAAACATTTCTTGTACCAAAGGGTCAATCACGTCAATAAAAAGAAAACACAGTGATCATTAAGAGGATGTTTCATTGCATCAAAAATATTAAAATGAATCACTTCCCCATCAAACTCCATCTTGAGGGTGCCCTTACGAACATCTATATTAGTTTGAGTTGTATTGAGAAACAGTCTCCCCAATAAGATAGGTATCGGATTATATGAAGTATCATCACTCATAATCTTAACATAAAAATCTGCAAGAAACACTTGCTTAGCCATCTATAGCAAAACATCCTCAACCACACAATCAAGATAAGCATTAATTCAGTCAACCAATTGTATGATCACACTCGTTTTTTTTAGAGGACCCAAATTTAAAGAAGCATAAATTGAACAAGGCATCACATTAATTGAACCACCCAAATCCAACATAGCTCTATTGATCACAATATTACTAATTTTGCATGGAATGGTGAACATACCTAGATCCCAGAATTTTGGAGGCATCTTCTTTCAAATATCGCATACACATTCTCACCTATCATCATTTTTTCATCACCCCTTAGTTTCCTCTTATATCTATACAGTTCTTTAAGGAATTTGCGTACTTTGGTACTTGTTTGATTGCCTCGAGCAAAGGTATATCGAAAAGTCTCCAACATCTCTTTGTCCTTCTCGTCCTTGTTCAGGCTTGTCAATTTGCTCAAAAAAGATGGAGGATTAATCTTAATTATATTAGGACTTTCAAAATCTACCTTCATACTCGATGATGAATTTTTTGCGTTTCCCAATTCCTTCTTGATCTTTTCCGTGATAGCAATCCTCAGTGAAGTACTCTTGGGAACCTCAATCTTCTTTCCACTCCTCAGAGTTATAACATTGACATTCTTTGGGTTCACCTTAAGTTGGTATGGTAGCTTTTCTCCACTTTATGATTTTAGACGATTGAGCCTCACTACCATTTAACCCATTTGGTTTTCCATATTCTCTAAAATTGATTTTTTCCCTTGCTCAAGTTGTTGTATAATCTGATTAAATTGCATCATACTCTAATTAAGTTTTTACACAGTCTGACCACGCTGAAGATTGTTAGAATTAGAGATCTCGATAAATTCATCTAAAGAGATACCTGAACTAGAAGAAGAGGCTCCTTGTGCTCCTTGTGGAATTGGTTGAAATCCTTGTGATCTTTATGACCGATTCTGGAAGTAATTATGCTGTCTGTTCCCTCTATAACTCAAGTTGGGATAATCCTTCCAACCTAGGTTATACGTCTGCGAGTGCGAGTTGTATTGATTTGGGAAGTTCCCTCCTGCAGCATTGACACACTCCATACTTCCCTTTTGTAGTGTCGGACACTCATCAGTTGGATGGCTTGTGTTTGAACATATTCTGCACCCTTTCACTTATTCCTGTCCAACTGTAATTTGTCTAAAAAAAGATGTTAGTTCGTCTAGATAGTGTTCGATAGATGAATTACTTACCTCATTTACTCATCAAACATCATTGCGAGTACCAAATTGTTGTGTATTAGCGATCGTCTACTCAAGTAAAAATTTGGTTTCAATGGAAGTCTTTTCACAAAGTGCCCCACCATTCGCCACATCAACCAAACTTCTCTCTATTGGTATTAGTCCTTCGCAGAAATAATAGATGAGAAGTTTCTCCAGTATGTTGTGTTGCGGACAACTAACATATAGCTTTCTTAAAATGCTCTTAGTACTCCTAAAGAGATTCTACATTATCCTGCTTGATTCCACATATCTCCTTCTGAATACTTGCTATCTTTGAGTTTGAAAAGTATTTCTCCTTAATAGTCTCTTCATCTCCAACCCAGTATTCATGCTTCCAGTTGGTAAATTAAACAATCAATCATTTATTGAATTTTTGAGTGAGAATGGGAAGGCCTTCAACACGATCCACTCGTCCGTCACCCCTTGAGACTTCATGCTTAGACAAACCACATCTAGCTTCTTCATATGCTTATGTGAATCCTTAATTACAAGACCATGAAAATTGGGTAATAAATGTTTAATCCAGACTTTAACTTAAAAGTAACATGCTCAGTAAAATTTGGAAGTGTAATGCACAAAGCTCATTGAGTTAAATATGGTGCAACCAACTCCCTCAGTGTTCTCAGATTTTCCATAGTATCTTTGGATTCAAGTTTTGGTTCTACTTCCAAAGTTGTTCTTACTTCTCTTTGTAATCTCTGCAGTGTCCTCTCAATCTCCAAAGCAAGTTGCTCAAGTTCTATACGAGTAGATCTAGTCATTACCATATAACAACACTAACAAATGTTTAAAAATTAAAAAATAATAAAAGAAACAATTATAAAGAAATATATACACAAACCACCAACTAAAATTAAAAAATTAAATCACCATATTCCCTGGCCACGACACCACAATTTGATAGCACGTGTCGAGTGCACTACAAAATTTACCTAACTCTGCTCACTAAAATTTGTAGTTGTGGTGAGTTGGGATCAAATCCACAGAAAATGTTTGGTTAATTTCTATCATGAAATTAATTGATGCAAGGAAAATATAAAAGAGGTGTTTTAGGATTTTAAGAAATTTAGAAAATAAAGTAAAATTAAACTATCAAAAATAAATTAAAGAAAGCAATCGAAAATGATTAAAGTGTTGAATATAAGTAAGGTTTAGTTCTAGGGTCAATCTCGACCTAAACACGATTAAACATATCTTATAATCCTAGCATCTTCACACCTCTCTTCAGACTATTAATCTGAGACTAACTGTACACTCTGCTAATCTCAGTTTTCTCTTAGGTTGTGTTTAATTAAGATATGATCGTTAATTAAACCTAGCTACTGAATAACCTTGAATAGGATCTTTATATTCAATTTGCCAACCACATTACGAGGTGAGAAACGATCAATATAGGCAGTAACCTTACACGTTCGGGTTATCTAACCTATGTTATATTGTTCTTAATGATTCAAGACCACCAGATGATACTAACAAACATTAAATGCAATGATTATAGATTATATTCAACATTATAGCAATAGGTTCATAATAGAACAATCTAAATAGCATAGTAAGCTCATCCATACAAAAACTTGATTCATTCAACACAAACAACATAACAATCTGAAAAGAGATTAATAATGTTAACAAGATGAAATAGCTTAACCGTGACTTAGGGTCTATATTATTGTTTAACCAACATCGGGAATTTATCCTTCCATCTCCTTCTTCAAGTTCCAAACATCAGCTATCATCCTCTTTGCCTCTGTCGGTGTTGAAATATGAAGAGAAAACAAAAAGAAAACCATGTTATCGCTTCTGTCCTGAATGACCTCTTTGTGTTATCAAAACATTAGCTTTTATAGTTAAAAACTAGGGTTAAATAGATAGGTGTCATTATGTCAGGGGTGTGACATGGGCTATCACATCTTTGTATGGGCTCTTACCATCATAAATGGTTTTGTCACGAGTGTGAGAGTGTGTCACGAGTGGCTATCACAGTCGTGAGTGAGGTTCATAGCTATGACACTTTTATGCGCAGCTGTGAGTAAGCCTCACGACTATGACATTTTTATGCATAACTGTGAGTGATTCTCACGATTGTGCATTTTTTCTAGTATAGCCATGAGTTACAGTGCAATCTTCTTCTCTGTGTTTTCATGTTCTTGTCTTCTTCTTGTCTTTATTTGCTCTAATCTTCCTCATTCTTGTTCCATGAAGACAAATGGATATGAATCTTAAAAAAATGACCCAAATATAGTGCTTTTGACTCACTTTAACTCCTTTGCTTCTGAATTGTGCTTAAAACCACATATGAGTCAAAGTGAGTATCTTAAGCAATTTCATGTCATTAATCACTAAGTTTTATGGAATAATTATGCAATCAATTGAGCACATATCACAGATCAACACATAATTGGATCAATAATAGTTAAAGGAACAATAAATCCTAAGCATTCATCTTTGATCAATCTTTAGTTCAATTTGGCAGCTCAATTTTTATTCATTTATTTGCTTGCTTTTATTTAAATTTTTTAACTTATGTTATTATTTTACTTAAATCATATTTGAATACCTTAGACTGCACATTAGTTTGTAGCATGTTCAACAATGTTGGCTTGATCTTGAATGATGTTGCTTGTATCGGTGGTCGAGTGATGCCTTGATGTGCAGCGTTAAACCCTAGTCTTATGAAATCCATTAGGCTTCATCATTGATTTTCTTGATTATATTCTTTCTCCATCATTCTTGCGATCTCTTCTTGGTGTCTTGCTCTTCAAATCGCTTGTTCTCATCTCGTGACATCAACTACTAGATTTTCTGTGACTGTGCTTAAACTTCAAGTAACTCTTGCGTTCATGCAGTCAAATGGATGCAAGAATGGAAAAAAAATCCTTAAAACAAAGGAATTCAACTAGTCCTAAAATAATTTCCCTGACAACGATGCCAAAAAAATTATTAAGCAAGTTTTACCTAATATAAAACTCAATATCCACAAGTATATGAATCGTAACTTATTGTATTAAAGGTTTCAATGTCACAAGGAAATAGCTAAAACTAAGTTGACCTAACTTTGTCTAAGGTTGTGAAATAATATTTGAATGAAAATAAAATATCAGAAATTAAAAAACTGAATAAAATTGAGCACTTAACCACTTAACAATTGAGCTACACAATAAAACAAGGATGATCAAATATGAAAGTCTAGGATTCGTTCTATCATTATTTTGCTCCATTAACTACTATTAATTCAATTGGGTGTTGATTCTGGATTTTCGAAGGGTTTGTTTATTCTCTCTCAATACCTAATCATTTAACCCCAATTGATTATAAAATTCCAAATTTTGCAATCTCTTGATTCATAAAAATAGCCTAACATTTTTAACTAGTTCTTAAGTGATCTATTGAATAATTGAGTTTTCATACAAGATTTCTCTTCGTATGATTATCAATTTGATATTTGCATGACTTATTACTTTTGACCCACTCTCTCGATTTATTTTCGAAGTATTTAGCAAACCCAAATTTTATAACACCATAACATTATATTGAAATCAATAATAATCAAGTTACAAAATAAATCAAGAAAAAATCCTAATCTAAAAATTAGAACATCATAAACGTATATAGCATACTCTAATCCAATTCATACATCAATTTTAATTAAAAATAAAGAAAGAAAGAAAGAAGAACTTGATTGGACTAAATCTGTAACAGCTAGAACTCCCAATGCTCTTCTTTTGATCTTCCTTGATTAATCCCAATTTTTTAATAGGGCTTACCCAGGTCATTTTGTCCTAAAAATGCCCTCCAACATTAAAAAAAAAGATGGAAAATCCCATCTCTATCATGACCTTGGAGAAAAATCTTTTTATCAATGTACACGATCATGACACTAAGGAAGAGTTTTCTGTCACGATTGTGACTCAAGTGTCATGACCCTGCCTTATAGCATATACATGTTCCAACTTCCTTCATTCTTCAATTATTTGGTTTCATTCACTAATAAACACACCGAAACACCTCAAAAATACAAGATTAAGATCCAAAATCATGCTCTAAACCACATAACACTTAAAACATAAAACAAGCAAGCACATTAACATAATTCTAAGCCTAAACATGCAATAATTGCCTAATAAATACTTATAAACACACTAAAACACCTATTAAAATATAATATAAACTACACCTATAAGTGACGATGTTTTATAGATGTGGTTAGCCTTTTTAGTTGATGATATATGTTATTTAATATGCTTTAGGGCCAAGTAAGGGCGATGGTTTTATATTGTTAGATGTATCCATGTTATGGTTGGTAGGGACCTATATCTGGTGTTAGGATGGGACAAATACCATTTGATTGGTCAAACCAATATTTGATGCCAAAATGGGATACCATTATATCGGTTGGGCATCCATATATGGGGGCCACCCATATCGAGCCTAGTTGGTACCTTTTTTATTACATTTAATTGTGATCCAATGTAGGATAATTGTATAGCATATTATTGTCTTGAAAATGGTTATAAAGATGGGTACAATGTCAAATACGCGTTGTTGGTAAGGATTTAAGCAAATAGAAAATAGTGATATAGGATTTTCTTTCATTTACTTATTTTCTCTATTTGGTATATACTACCCCATTATGTATTTTATTTAGGTAAAAAGCTTGTAGCTGAAGCATGGAGAATTAGGCAAGTTTTAAGTGCATAATCATAGAGTTGAATCTAGGAAAATTACAAGAATATAAAGTTATTTATGAGATTTTTTATTATTTTAGGATTACTGAGAATATAATTTTGATACATGTGTTTGCCTTAGGTTTTTTTTTTTTTGAAAAAAAATGGGCTATGGTGATATTTTGAGTCGTTAGGCCTTGCCATTAGGTCCCAATTTCACATGGACCCAATAATGGGCTATGTTAAGGGTATGACAAAGTTGTACAGAGCGCTGAAGGTTAAAGGTAGGACGTGATCCTAAGAGTAATAGAATGACATGAATCAAATAGGTACAGAACAGAACATCGCTATTATTAATGGACAAATTTTATTGTTGCATTTAATTGAGATGTATTATTAAATAATTGTATACCATATTATTGTCTCGATACATTTATGAACTAAAATTTTTCATATATTTAAAACAGACCTTTGTCTTGTAATATCTCATTCATTGATTTTCCTGTTTTAAGTTTTCAGTCACTTAATCCTCTTCTCTTAAAATGTTTCAATGACATTAACAGTGACCATATTTACTTCAAATCTTAAGAGTTCCCAAAGACTCGTCTTCTTCGACCACCGGTATCTGGTGTCACAATCGGAAAGCCTGTGTCCTAAAACCATAATTAGGCTCTGACTAATCCCGTTTGCGTCGGATCCAGGAGCGGCAAACCTCTCCCACCGTAACATTTGTCGTTTTCACTTCCTTAGCATAGCTTTTTTCGGCGTCAAGACGTTACGGAACTCCCTTCCATCAATGACCACTCCTTTCCCAGATCCAATTTCTCCCTCCAAAACACGCATAGGATGGATTGGCGTTGGTGTTATGGGGGCCGCGATGGCCTCTCGTCTTCTTGCCGCTGGTTACTCACTCACCATTTACGCTCGAAACCCTTCTAAAGCCCTTTCTCTCCTATCAAAAGGAGCCCAACTGGCTACTTCTCCATTAGATGTCGCCAAGTGCAGTGAAGTCGTCTTCACCATGGTAGGACACCCATCAGACGTTCAATCAGTTGTCCTCGACAGTACTCAAGGTGTTCTCGCCGGCCTTAATCCCGGGGGAGTCATTGTGGACACCACCAGCAGCCACCCTACTCTGGCGCGTCAGATTTTCACATCTTGTCGTCTCAAAAGTTGTTGGTCTGTTGATTCTCCTGTTTCTGGTGGCGATATTGGCGCTAGAGATGGGAAATTGGCTATATTTGCCGGAGGTGATGAGGGTGTTGTCAAGTGGTTGTATCCATTGTTTGATTTGTTGGGTAAAGTCAATTACATGGGTCCAGCAGGTTGTGGACAAAGTTGCAAGATTGCAAACCAAATAGTGGTGGGGGCTAATTTGTTGGGGTTGAGTGAAGGGTTATTGTTTGCTGAGAAAGCAGGGGTGGATACGAAGACATTTATGGATGCGGTTAAAGTTGGGGCAGCGGGGTCGATGGCGATGGAATTGTTTGGGAAGAGAATGATAGGAAGGGATTTTAGGCCAGGTGGGTTTGCTGAATATATGGTAAAAGATATGGGAATGGGTGTTGATGTTGTAGAGGAGAACGAGGATCGTCGAGTTCCTGTGTTGCCAGGGGCTGCTTTATGTAAGCAGCTTTTCACATGTATGGTGGCAAATGGGGACGGGCATCTTGGCACTCAAGGTCTAATAACTGTTATTGAGAGGTTCAATGGCAAATAACATCTCTCGTCTTCTCTTTGTCTATGGGCTAAAATGATTCGACTATTTTGCCTCTGTGGATTAAGATTTTTGATGATATGGTTATCCTGTGGAGGCATTTGTTAATTCCTATGGAAAATGGCGGAGCTTCAAAATTCGGGCATGTTATGTTTAGCATTGCATGTCTTTTGTTTGTCAGTTTGCCTAATAATCTGTATTCTGTCAACAGAGAGATACTTTGTCCCTGGAAAGCCAAAAAACTAATTTTCTATTTAAGTAGCGAACAAGTGGAAAAAAGCATTATTGTCTGTCGATGCTTTTGTTTCACTTCGGAGTGCAAGAGATGTAGTTTGAAGGGGTGCAAAGAGAGGTAAAAAAAAAAAAGATACTTCTATTTGATCAATGAATGAGTATGACGAGCTCGCCTCCACATGTGGGTTCTCGTAATCTGATGTTCAGTTGATGCAGTGATCTTGGGACTGTTTTCTATCCCTGGACTATATGTTTAGTTATATGGACGAGATATATTTTACTCATGGACACAGGTTTGACTAACTTTGTTTTCCGTGTTTCATTTATGAAAGTTGCTAGTGCTACCTGCATCAACTTATGTGTGGCACTTCATTGCAACTTATATGGCACTTATTGCACCCACAACGGACAACTTTCGAACAAAATCATCATCACAATTGCAATCTTAATTAGTGTGCTTTGCAATTCATATCTTTTCTGCGACGCTTTTCCCAACTACACATACATATCATGAACAACTCTTCCGAGGCTGTGCAGATTCTCACCTCACTAAACCTCTCTCAACTCTTCCTTAAACACGCTGGTTACTTATTTGAGAGTTGTGAGTAGCAAACAAACACATCCTATCATTTGCTTGCTCTTCTACCCCCATAAAAAAGTTGCTTGTTTAAATCCAATGAATTCATGTCTGGATTACATATGTCGAAGACGTCCTGCACACGACAATCGCATGAGGCTTCGTGGATTAGAAGAGAATGATGAGCTCTTGTCTGAAGCACTATTTTTATAAAGGCATGTCTTCCAACTACTTCAACGAGCATAAGTTTTTTCTCTCTTTTTTTTTTTGTGTGGTTAATAACCACATTACGTATAATGAAGTAGCTCGTATCCGATTTGTAAGGCCTCACTGTCAATCTGTTTATTGTTTGATTCAGCTTATCGGCTCAACCCCACTACTAACATTGTGGTGCATCTCCTTACATTGCCATGTTTTCCTAATCTTTTTATGTTGTTTTTGTTATTTTGACTATGATTTATAAATGAACATTTTTCTATGTTTAGATAGAGAAAATACTAGTTTTTTTATTTTTATATGGATTGATTCCATTTAATTTTAAAAATGAGATGTTTGCTTGATCTTAATGTATATTTTAGTTATATTAGTGATTATATCTAATTAGAATTTACTTGTGAATGCTTTGAGAGAGGTTGTTTGTGGTTAATCTATGGCCTTGGTAATAGGGGTTGAACAGGGTGTTCAAGAGAGACTTGCATGATATTTTTTGGTGTTAAGGTCAAATCTTTAATAGAATTTTACAAATCTAAGTGTATTTAATGGGGCGTTTTAGCTTGATAAAGATAAGAGCTAACCAATTGGAGTGTAGATATTTATAACTCAAGAGAGTGTAATATCAATTCCCGAGAGATCTTGCCAATCATGTTTAATATACCTAGTCTAGGTTAGTTTAATTATGAAATTAAAAGTAATACTAAAGGAAGTAATTGTTTAAACATTAGTATTAGATAAAATTCTCTCTCTATATTTTTTGTTAGTATTTATTTTCTTAGTTACCAGTTTAGGCTTTGTTTTATTTATATATCTTTAATCAAAATTTATCAACATCATTTTTTTATTACTTTAGCTTATACTGATTAGTAGTTTTAGGTTTTCTAATCCACACAACTTCCTTTAAGAATAACTCTTACTGACCACTATATTACTTGCTAATGAAAGATGTACTTATTCATTAAATAGTTTTTAGTCTTGTATATTTATTATTTATTTTTCTTTGTGCTTATTTCACTTTGAATTTAGGAGTGCTTGGTATATGATAAGAAGTTGACATTTTTGTTTTCTTAGAAAAAGCTTGAAAAAAACTCTTTGTTAGAATCAAAGAGAATGGATTAAACAAGAAACTAGAGACACATTAGACATATGACCTAAAACCAGTAAGGTATAAAACAAAGCAATGACGGAGTATGCCAAAACATATCTTATATGCACATAATATAGCATTGTAAGGCCAATGACTAAAACTAATTACTTCGAGGTTAAACCTAATGTAATCTAGATAATGCAAAAGAATGTAATAGATTACTAAACAAGGATCTCAACACAAAAATCACCAATTTTTTTGAGATTTGACACATTCAAGATCAATAGAGTAACTAAAAATTTCAATAGAATAAGGTTATTCCCATTTACATAAAGGGATTAGGTGAAGCAATAACTAAAACACGCTATTGGTCGCATCAATTACTATATGGGAGCATATTATGGAGAAATTTCTTGCTAAATACTTTCCAACATTCATGGCAATAAATGAATGACACCTCTTTCTTTTAGCAATTCGATAATGATACACTATACAAAACTTAGGAGAGACACAAAGATCTACCGAGGAAGTGCCTATATTATGGCCTTCCCATATGGATGTAAGTCCAATTCTTTTGCGATAGTTTGGTCAAGTCTATCATGTAGATGATAAATGCTACAATGTGTGAAAAATTGAATAATAAGACTTTAGATTCTGCCCTAATATAAATGGAAGAGATGAAAATGAACAACAAGTTGTAGTCAAGAAAGGCAAGAACAAATATATCAGCAAAATTCATAATATGGATGCCATGACTACTTTGCCAAATCAAATGGAGGTGACAATGAGAAAATTAGACATGAAATCACCATTAAGAACAACTCAAGTTTTAAATTGCAAATTAGGTGGGAGAGGATACCAAGGTTTGAAATGACAAGTTAGAAATCCTAAGTTTGAATTAGTAGAGAAATTTGATTTTGTGACAAGTTTCTAAAGGTAAAATAGCCCTTACAACAAGAAGTGTAATTTGATGTAGAGAATTCATCTAAATTTCTCTTGGAAAAATCAATAAGATTAAAGAAAACCGTTAAGATTTTAACAATGTGTGCAAAAAGAGAAGCAGTTGAATCTATAAGAGATGATGAGAGAATTCATATAAGTGACTACTTCTCAATTTCAAAATTATGAAGCTTAGATAAGGAATATCGAAAAGTTTAAATTGGTCAATTTATAAAGACAATAACTAAGAAATCATAAGAATCATTTCTTGGAACTATGGTGCCTAACCTTAGGGAATAATTGAAGGAAGTTGCCTTAAAGGATGAGGAGTTGATTGATACCAACAAGGATGAAGACAATAAAGATACCAATGAGTGAGTATAAATTTAGAATTTCTTACCTTGTCAAATTAATATAGAAATCCATAAACTCTTAGTAGGAGTATAAAGAAGATCCATAAGAGGAGAACCCATATAAGGAATTTCAAAGATAAAATCAGATAAAGATAACATTAGGTTCCTTCAAGACACCTTACTACTAAAGTTGGGTGACTCAAGTTTTAATATTTCTTGTATTGTTGGTGAATTTTATAGTAATAAGATGATAGAGAATTTAAGAGCAAGTATCTATCTAATGTCTTGTGTCATACTAAAAGGATTGTGACTAAGTGAACCAAAACCTACCAGGAGAGTAATATATCTTAATGGTAACTAGATAAAACATTCTAGGGGTATTAAGGAGAATATCATAATAAAAATTAATAGGCTCATTTCTCAACAAATATTTGTATTCTTGATGTAGAAAAGGATGAGGAAAAACCCAAATCCTAGGTAGACCTATCCTTACTGTAATAAGTATAACAATGAATTGTAAGAAAGGTGAACTCATATTTAGGGTTGGAGATAAAGAACTCTTGTTTTCAAATGATGAAACTTTGTTTATGTTAAGTAATAACTCAAGACTGGTTAATTGTTATATGTTGTAAAAATTCATCATGGAAGGAATCCAAGTAATACAGAAAGTAAAAATAGTAGAAAGAGTAAGGAAGAAGGTTCAAATGAAAGATGATAACCTTTTAAATGACATTTTTCATGATCATTATGAAAAAGAGAGAAACCATATTGTTTCAAAAATTAATCAAGTTTAAAAGAAGAGTCAAGTTAAAAGATTTATAAAGAATAATTTATTGGAAGATAAACTAACTAAAAGTTTTAAAAACTTTTCAATTTTGTTTGAAAATTTAACATTATGGGCCAATAATTAGGTCTTTTGTTAATTATTTGCAATTTATTTTTATTTAAAGTTTAGTAATTTTATTGGATATTTTGTATTTTGTGTAACCCATTAGATTCTTAAATATGTTGACAATGGATATAAATTATAAACCTAAATCTTTTTTAGGATTAGATAAATAATTTTTTAAATCTATCTTTAATTCTTTAATTAAATAATTTATATCTATAGATCATGATTGACATCTAGTAATGTCTCATAACAACCCAGTCATTCACAAATGTTAAAATGATTTTGACTAACCTTTTCTTACATGAATTTTTCATATAATTTAATCCTTTCATCATACAATATTTTAATTAAACATATAACATGGAATCATGTTAATACTTAACTATTAGTCATTGATTTAATTAATGATATTTGTAAATTATTTTACAATGAAATTCATATTGGTCAAGGATTTCCTAAATCAATAATAATTGAGAACTTCAAAACATTCTCCCCAATTAGGATGATAAGTCACATATTAATCACTCAACTACTTCCATATGATTCATGATATATCCACTAATTACTAATCAAGCTACCCTTAAGTATAATAGGTCATAAATAGTATTAAAAAACAATTCTTATATGAAATACTTTGATGATCTCAAGTCAAAAGATCACTTATACAACGATCATAATGAGAATTTTCATAATTATACAAGTAATATTCTAAATATAATTCTTATATGGGGTCAATTCAGTGAACTTGTTCATTAATAAGTACCTGCATGTTTGTCTCAGTATCTTTATACTTTAGTCTACGACATTGAATACTTCCTTCATAACAAAAAATACATGTGTTAGTCTTTTTATAATTTTTTTAATATTTAGTCTTAATAGAACAATGAATAGGAATAATTTAGGGATTATATATAAATGCAATATGAATCTCATAATATGATCTCATTATGGTTTCATTTGAATTTTATATTTATCCCGTGGACTTTATCTTATATATCTATGTATAATATAAATAATGCCTTTAAATAATTATGTCACTGAACTACATTCAACTAATTGACTATAGCGTAGAAACCAATAAGAATATGCTTGTAACTATAAACTTTCTACTAATTCAAGAAACTAGGGTTAATACTTGAATTATAACAAATATAAAACTTAGAAAGGTTCTAGGGAGATTCTACAACTGGATGTTATTTATTAATTGATTGTTTCATTCTTATTCATTACTTTGATCTTTTATTTTAGATTAGTAATTTTAGTTTATTAATCATTTTTAACTCAATCATCCATTTTGCTAGATTAGATAACGTAAAGAAAATTAGTACTAGTACTTTTAGTCCATATAAGATCAACACTCATATTAACTAAGTTGTAGAAAGAAAGGTGTACTTGCTTAATGATCTGTAACATAGTTAGAAAAATAAAATCATATACTATTTTATTACTTAATTCAATCTATTTGTAGGTTAGATATTAAATTCATAATTGTTTAATCTCTCTAATCTTTAAAGTAACTAGGGTTTAATAGATTTCTATGTATATGATTTTAAATCATAGGAAGAATGATTGACTAAATTGAATGTAACCTAGAAGGCTCTATGTTACTTGATTTCATTAATTTCTCTGGTTCTTAATGTTATTACTTAATTGAATATTAGGTACGTGTCCTAAGATTATTAAATAGTTAAGATTAGTTAGACTATGTATTCTTTTTAATTAACTATAATTAAGGAGAGATATGACGTCACTCCAACAATGAATATTCAAAATATAAATTGATTTATCTTATATCAATAATTGATATATAATATCCAAGTTGGAAAGGGACTAAACCAATATTCATTTTCTTTTATTTTCCTCATTATTAGATTTGAATTGTTCCTCTTTTATATTTTCATGATTGTTCAATATAATCCCCCTTAGATGTTCTTATTTCCAAAGCCCAAAACATAGGCAAGACACTCCATATGGAATCAACCATTTCTTCTACTATTATATAGTTTTATAGAGTAGGTATTGTTCTTGGGTGCATATGAAAGCGTGCCTATAGGTTGGGTACTTTGATACTATTTTGTTCTTTACCTATCTTTTATTTATCATCTCTCCTAATTCTACATATTGTACTATACTATATTGGCTATCATATGATTTAAACTATTTAGAAATATAGTCATATTGGCTTCCTGTTCCTCCTCTACATTAGCTCGAATCATGAATATATCCATCTCTTTATAGTACTCCTTAACACTCTTTAGCCTTTAAATGAGGCATTACAATCTTTAGAATAAATTTCTATAGTAGTGATTAGGGATAATGCACCTCCTCCTTATGATCATCTTCACATCCACATAGTTTTCAATAGGCCTTTTGTCGTTCCTTTGCCTATATATCATAAGTTAATCCCCAAAAAATAATAAACTCAATAACAATGAGTTTTACCTTTTTCTTTTTTATGTAATGGTGATGTTCAAAAATTAGTTCCATCTTTTTTTTTCCACTTTGTATGGGCCTTATGGTCATTTGAAATAAAGGAATCTTCATTTAATATTCCCAATATTGCCATATCTATTAGGCCCTTTTTTATATGATTTATGTTGCTATTCACCTTGATGTGTAAATATAACCATATTATTTCTTGGTGTTTGATAATCATCATACAAGACATCTCCACCTTCATTGCCATCAAAATCTTCACAGAGAACTCGCTTTCAATGTTAGCATGTAATAGGAACTTATGGTGGTTATCCCTTATATAAGTTATATGTATGCATTCAAACTATTGTTAATAGCTTAAAGCATAAATGTATCATTGTTCCTTCACTCTTCAACTTTAACAAGATTATAAAGGATTCAAATAGAAAGATAATGTTATTAATAACCTTACAACATCCCTCTTATATTTATCTTGACTGAAGTCATTCAAATCACTCATTTATCATTCAAATCACTCATTTATCATTCTGACTATCTACTTTTTTTACTAATGTTCCTTATATACTCTTTCCTTTTACCACTCTTTTTATTCCTTAACAAGTTGTTTAAAGAACTAAATCAATTGAAAGAAAGACTTTAATATGGTAGAATTAAAAAAAACAATAAATTAATGGTTGGGGAAAAGATTAAAAAAACACGGGTTAAATAAAAAGTAAGGGAATCAAGTAAAACTGGCAAGAATTTCAAACTGTATTTAGTAAAATTTTTCCTACAATTATTATTTTAGTACTAGTTTCTTTCCGTTTTCTTCTTTTGTTTCTTTTGTTTCTTTTCAAAACCACACAAACTTTTGGTATAAACAACATGAAACAAAGGATCTGAACAAAGGAGAAACCCCAACATAATAAGAGATATAACCAAACATTGAAACGAGATAATGACATAATTTTATTTTCTTAAAGGAATAAAATAGAATTCAAACAATAAGATGTATATTACCAATGAGATAGCAAAATACAAATAGTTTTTAAAAGTATAATTGAAAGGTATAATATTTTGATTATCTTTCTTATTTTTTAAACAAATATATAAAATATAATTTAAATAGTAAAAAAATAAAGACAAAAGGATAACCTCACCTAATTCTAGAGCCAATCTCAAATAATAGATAATGTGAACCCATCTAGAAATATACCATAGAGAAACCATAAATAATTTTAAATCAAACACAAGAAAGTTAAAATAAAAGTAGAAAGATAGTTGACTCATTGACTATAAAGAATCAGGACCCAAATTCACTAGGTGTTTAAACATTATAAAGAAAAAATTATTTCATAAATTTGAAGATTAATAAAGAAATACTTACAACTCTCTATAAACAATGATTTTAAAAACTTAAATCAATGGAAAAGAAATATGCCTTAAATACAAAACAAAAGAACTAAGGTTTCAATTAGAAACTATCAAAGATATGGTTATAGTTCAAGCTATATTGGTTAAAAGTTCTTTAACACATATAGGTATAATTTAGGACACTACTATGTTTGAGGCAGGGGATATCTCTATAAATTTGTGAAGTTTGAAATAGTCTACGACACACCTATGCTTGAGGTTCTAATTTTTTTTGTAAATTAGTGAAATTGGAAATAGTTTAGGATGCATCGTGTTAGAGGCTATGTCTTTATAACTTACATTGTCAAGAGTTATACATACGAGCACTCAATCATATTCTTTAATAGAACTTTATCTCCTATATGCATGAAGGGGAACGGGTTGGGACAAGCATGTATTTAGCTAAAAGTAAAATTTTTCTCTCCAAACTTCCTTTAATTCTAGCTTTTGTAATTAGTCTAAGCCTATATGCAATGATTCCTTATTTTTGCTATATGTTTTTGCAATAATATGATCCTAATTAAATTAAAAAACTAATTACGAGTATTATTTTAACTAATTAAAATCAAACTTTAACATACTTAATTGATTAGTACCACAAAAATTATTATTCTTACATTATTTCCTCTCTCATAAAAAAGTAAGCATCACTAAAAAGATCTATCTTATAAATACTTTCATTAATTCTTTTAATAAATTGAAATGAACTATCTCCTTCAATAAAATTCTTAGACATAATTTGAAATGTGCACTTTTCTTTTTGCATATGTACCCAAACCCTATCTTCAAGTTTAAATACTAAAACCTATTCTATTTGTTGATTTTTATATAATATTCTTCATATGTACTCAGTTGGACTTTATAATCTATTTTGGTGTTAGGGATGCAATGGTAATTGGTTTATTAACCCTTACAAAGGTTTATCTATTCTTAGATCCGTCACAGATAACTTTCCCATCATATTGTTAGCCCTTCCTAATAAAATTCAATCAATATTCGTCGACAATACTTTATAAAGAATCTTATCTTTATACTTAACAATAGGAAAGGAAATTAGTACATGTCTGTTCGCTATGTTTGCCTTACATTTATTAAGTTATTGAAGCTTATATGGCTTCGAATTCTTCAAAGTAAGTGATTTAAATTTTATACAAGAATACTACTAGTTACATTAGGGCAATTTTCACAGTTTATATATAGCATCTAGTAAGAACCATTTTCTGCTTTATCTTCTATAGCTCTTCCTCATTTATTTGAGGACTTATTACTCTACAAGCTTCAAATGCCTCATCATTAATATGATAATCAACATTTTCATCATTAGAAGCATCGATTTATCTTTGGATATTGGTTTATGTCTAACTTGCCTCCTCTAATCAAGAATTCAAAAGTGTTACCACCTTTTCAACCCCAATAGTTTGATTATATTGTCACTTTAAGAGGTCTCCCACATTGTTATATATCATGTTCATCCAGTTAAGTTTTTGCTACATAACTTATAAAAGAAAGGATATGTTTCTTTTCCTTAAGTGCTAAATTGTCCATTAAATGAACATTTATAAGCTTCTTCAAATCATAACAACAAGAAGACGTAATTAGGAATAGGAAGAAAAAAGTTAAAATACTCAAGAATGATAACTAAATAAAGAGACCGTAAGTAGGAACTAAAAATGAAAAAAATATCAAAGGATATACAATTTATTTAAATCTTAAATCTATTAGTAACTAATACAAACTCACTTAGAAATAAATTATAGAAAATTTACATACGAGATTAAAATTTTATTAAGAAAACTAAGTCATGCAATTTTAGATTGAAATTTAATTATAAGAACCAAATGTCAATCCTATAAAGAAATTTGAAATGCCAAAGAATAAACTCTAGCAAGTTTTTTATTAGTTCAATGAAAAAGGATACAAGATGAAAAGCAATCTCTAATCTAAACCTCTATATCTTTTTGACAGATATGTTCCTTGTATATAAGGTTACATATGATTATTATTTAAATTAAACATTTAATTATTTTTTTGGAAGTTAAAGAATTGTAGTAGGATAAGGCAAAATTAAAAAAGGTACAAAGTTTAGAATACAAAAGGCAATTAGATGAGAAGAAACAAAAAGAGAACAAAACAACTCTTAAGGTTGAATACAATTGCATTGGAGTATGTATATCTTATAAGCTTTTAGCATTGATCCCCAAAAATCTTGCACTTGAGTATAATGGTCCTCAAGTGTACTAATGGTTTTGTTAAAGGAAAGTGAAAAGAATAGCTCATAATAACTAGTTTTTACGATATACTATGGGATAGTGTGAGACTACTTCCTCTCACCATGGCCATTTGTTTAATCATATTAAGATTTTTATGTTAAAGTTCCTTGACTTCACAACTTATAATCTTAAAGTCTTTGACTTCTTTCCCTCAACTGAACTATACATTCCATAGTCATTTGACAGAATTTGGGGTCATCTTTGTCTTTCCCTCCATTGAACTATACATTCCATATCTTTTCGTTTAATGAAAAGGCATATAGCCCTACACCTAATAAGGCTTTCTTGTCAAAAAATATTTGAAAAGGAGCAGTTGAAATATAAGTGGTTGATGGATTCAGGATAAATCATAAATAGCCTATAGATAAGGTTAGAAAGGACCATGCGAGAGCATTGGAATCTATTATAAGTTAATAACTTTTCCCTTATAATTGGTTGCATAACAAATGATATGTGCTTAATTGATTATACATTTATTCAAAAACACTTATTGATTAATTCTATAAAATGCTTAAGACATTCACTTTAGTTCTTATTTGGTTTTATGTATAATTTGGAAGCGACAGTGTTAAAGTGAGTTGAAAGTACAATATTCAAGTCGTCTTCTTGAGACTCACACTCATTTTTCTTCATAGAGCAAGAGAAGACAAGAAAATACATAAAATGAAGAACATGTGATCCATTCATCCCCCATAGCCATGCATCATTTTGTTATGGCCGTGAGCCACCTTTCATGGCCATGACAAAGGTGTCATGGCCCATGCAATAATAGACATGGTCGTGAGCTTCAAGGAAGCCAATCACGGTCGTGAGCCAACCACTCATGCTTGTGAGTTTTTTCCAGCCCTAGTTTTTAATATAAATAGACATGTTACATGATAGAAGAAGGATGAAAGGTTTGATGAATTGTTTTAGTGGGTTTTGAGAGATGAAGAGAATGAAGAGGGGCAAACCTCTCATCCTTTGGTGAACTATGGACGGCTAGGCTTCTCTGACCTGGTTCGGAGGTGTTATTGACACTGAAGAACCCAGTTAAGCATTTTTCATTGTTTGTTGTTCTTTTTCTCGTAGGAATTGATTATGATATCTTATGTTTATTGAATTGGGTATTGTGTAAGAATGATTGTATGCTTTATTTGATTGTTTTTATGTATGAATCATTGCTAGAATTAAATACAATATGTAATCATTGTGTTTCTGATTAATTTGTAATAACTAATGGTTTCTAATCACTAGGGATAATGATTGCAGGTTCCTATATAATAAAGTTTTAATGTTTTTAAACCTTGATAATTCCACAGGTGCACGGGTCATTTGTGTAGTACTTAAGGTGTCGATCCCAAGAGGAGCAATAATCTAATCCTAAAATCTAAGGCTAACTCAAATTTGCAATAATTCAAATAAACAAATAAGGCAGAAAATTATTCAATCGAGCAATCAATTTCAAGAATTATATTTGAAATTATAAATAAGATAGAAACTACACAACCAAAACAAGAATCAACCTAGGTGAAGTAAATCACACGTTAATATAGAATTCACGTACAATATACTAGATACACAAGAAGGGGGCTTGAATTGTGTGTTCTTTTCGTGAATACAAAAACTTTAATATATCTTGTTAAGAACTTTTCCAATTGTTAAAAGAATAACACAAAAGTTATGCAAAAATAGTTACGTAGTGAAATCACAAATAACTTCTATATACTTGTCTAAAAACAAAATAGAATAAAGTGAAAGGTTAGAAGATAGACGCTGTGATTTTTATACTGATTCACCCCAAACCATAGGCTACATTCAGTCCTGAGATTTCGTCTGAGATTTCACTATACTTCGACAATTTTACAAGTATTCTTTCTTCCCTTCCAGAGCCTCTTCAGGTCTCTTACACAAAGTATTCTTTCTACTATCTTAGCCTCTCCAGGTTCTTAGCCTTTTTTTTCTCTCACTGGAAAGATATTGTGAGCTTTTTGTTACAGTAGTGTTTGCTCTCTAGTATCGCACTTTTGAATACAGAATTTTTCTTTGTAAGTAAACACTTGAAATCTCAAAGATCAATAATTGTTCAATCTTCGACTACGACTAGTATATATAGCCTAAGTCTCCAACTGTTTCTTGATTCTTGATAACTGCTTCTTGATTCTTGTAGAACCTGTTATTCAGTTGAGTTCTGTAACTAACTCTAACTAACTAACTGTCCGACGTACTAGCGTATCTTCATCTTTGTATCGTCTGTGTTTTCCTCTTCTTTTGTGTTTCTACTTCTTTTGTGTTTTCCGCTTCTTCTGTGTTTTCGCTTCTTCTGTGTTTTGTGCTTCTTCAGTGTTTTCCACTTCTTCTGTGTTTTCCGCTTCTTCTTTGTTTTCTCCTTCTTCTGTGTTTTGTGCTTCTTCTATGTTTTGCGCTTCTTCTGTGTTTTCCACTTCTTCTGTGTTTTGCGCTTCTTCTGTGTTTTTCAATTATTCTGTGTTTTCCGCTTCTTTTGTGTTTTCCACTTCTTCTGTGTTTTGCGCTTCTTCTATGTTTTCCTTTTCTTCTGTGTTTTCACTTCTTCTGTATTTTTTGCTTCTTCTCTGTTTTGCGCTTCTTCTGTGTTTTCCCCTTCTTCTGTGTTTTCCGCTTCTTCTGTATTTTCCACTTCTTCTGTGTTTTCCGTTTCTTCTGTGTTTTTCTGCACACTTAACACACTTATCAAAATAGTTCATTTATTTCTAATATTATTATTATTTGACTGTCACCAAAATTAATAATCGTGAAGTCCTCTTGACTTAACAATCTCCCCCTTTTTGATGATAACAAATAATTATAATTTTAGAAAGATAAAAGTGAATGAACAAATATTATTCAGATAATGAATAAGAACACAACAAATAATATACACAAGCGTATATAAAATACACATATGAAACATGTAGTCGTTTGTAGTTGTTACTGTCTTCTTTTCTTGTCTCTGTTCTCCCCATATGCTATCTTCTTTCTTCTTCAGATCTTCTCTTCTTTATTATGCTCTTCTCTTCTTTCTTCTGCTCTTCTCCCCCTATTTGTTATTAATCAAAAACTTTATCGAAGATGCTTCATGATTTCAGAAAACATGCATTGCATACCAGTTCAGATCAACTTGAGGTCTTCTTCAATTGACACTCGTAGATAGGCCACTTCCTCATGTAGATCACCCACTGAGTCACTCAGATCATCAACCTTTGTATGAATTTCTTCAATCTCCTTAACTAAGGCTTCCTGACTCCACTGCTGAGAGTGACTAACTTATTCCATACCAATATTAGGAACTTGTTGACGTGTACTTGATGGATAGAAGTTTGTTGCAACAAGTATTTCTGAAGGTAAGACATCTAATTCAATGATTTTGATAACA
>JAOQMS010000179.1:22514895-22542152 GCA_027563885.1 Erythroxylum longipes
CCTATACTTTCCTTTTGTGATATCTTCAAATCCTTTGAGAATTTCTCAAATCTAATGATAGATTTGAGTTCCTTGACACCAACTTAGCTTAGAACACCTTGGCTTGAGTTGAAAAATCAAAAATAAGAATTTTGGTGATGTAAGAAATCTTCTTCTTTTTCCTCCTCCTCCTTTCTTCTCCTCTCTTTTAATTAAACCAAGATGGTTTTAAGTCTAAAATTGAAGTGCACGGCCAAAAATAAGAAGAGTCTAGAATTTTGACTCTTCTTTGACCAAAATATGGTGAAATTACCCTTAGGTTTTATGAAATTATCATAATACCCTCCAAACTTTTCTTAAATTTGCAATTAAGCCCAAAATTTAATAATAACCAAAACTTTTATTTTCATTTTGGTCCTCATACTTTTGAAATTTATAATTAAGCCCCTTCAATTTATAAAATTACAAATTGGTCCTCTAAGAATTGAAGAATTACAATTGAGTCCTTATTTACATCAACTTTTCCAATTAGGCTTTCTAATTATCCAATAAGTCTATAAATCATGTCTAACCACCTCTAAGGCATTAGAACACATTTAATTCTACTACCATGGTCATACCCATCCAATGGAATCAATTTTACACACTTAGAAGCTTACATGTCAGAAATCTCCAAGATTTCGCATACCTATGAACTCTAAATTCATGTAAGGGTATATAACATTATATATCACTGACATATGTACCAAAAGGATTCAGATACATCTTTGAACTCATATACAACCATGTATGTGTCAATATACATTAGTATTTCCCAATACAGAGCAATGCAAAAGGGCTCAGAAAGTTCGGTGTTACATCATAAATATATTAATGCCTTTGTAAATTTGTATAAATTTTTGAAACTTTGACTTTATATGGAATATGGTCATGTTTTTGCTTTAATGGGTGTGTAAATGAATATGGACATCGTCACAAGCGTTTAACTCTCAATTTATTTTATATTTATCCAAATTTCCTCCTACCTTCAAATTTGTAGACTAACAAATATACCCATGGCATAAAAGATGAAAAATAACACCCAAATCATCATAAACCAAACAATTTTTTTTTACTAAACCACAAAATTAACACAAATATAAATTGAACTACAAAAATTAAAACTTATAAACCTAGACTGAAAACTAATTGAAAAAATATTACTAAGTAAAATTGGGTTATCTTTCAAGAAGTTGTTTAACATTATTCACTTGATATTGCCACTTTAACTCAACCTGGATCTATAATTAATAGATTTCTTCCACCTATCTCCCTATTTAAGTTCCATTACCCTGTAAATAAGTCATATGTTGCAATATAATAAGGAAATATGATATTAAATTAATAAAATAAAGTAAATCCATTAATACCCTTTTTACTAACAAACTGTTGATATAATAATTAATAATATAATCTCTGGATGTTTGATTGACTTTGACAGTTTGTTTTATAGTAACTAGGAGCCCTCCATAGTTAAGATGAATATTAATAATTCCTTAATAGCCTCCTTCTTTGGCTTATCCTTTTCATCTTCCTTTTTATCCTCTTCCTTATCTTCTTAAACAATAACTTCTATTTTTCTTCAACCTCTAGCTCCTCTATACTAATCAAAGTTATCATATTCACTTGTTCCCTTAAATTTGGTTTGATGTATCTAGATAAAATATCTATCTTATTTTTAGAAACAAACTTTGCAAGATGTCCAATTAAAAGTCTTATATTATAAAAAGAGATTAATATATTTTTATTTTTGTAGATGGAAGCCTTAGCTGTAACAACATTCAATAGGAGTTCCTCAAGATTTTGATCCTCCTCTAACTAAAGTTATTACAGAAATCCTAGTGAAATTTGATTTATCCATGCAAAGTCAAGATAGATGATCCATTCTAGATTGTAAGTATCCTAGTGAAATTTGATTTATCCATGCAAAGTCAGGATAGATGCTCCACTCTAGATTGTAAGTATCACTATATGGGATGTTTTGAGGGTATTCACTATACAAATTGAACTCTCTCATATGTAGTTTTGTGTTTGGAATTCATGATTGTGTGGTTATATCCAAAAATTTTACCATTCATCAGAAATATAAGTTAAGCTTCTAAATATGTGTTACCATGCCTCTCATTTCAAGGTTCCAATGTTGTCATAAGTGATGTCATACTATAATCTCCTAGAGAATAGTACCCTCTCCATCCTTCCATTATGTTTAGTAACTCTAACAATGAATACCTAAATCTTAAAAGTAAGCCACAAGCACATGATTAAGAAAGAGAAGCCTAAAAATAAATAAATAAACAAAAACAAAAATGTGAAAGAAATTTATGTAAAAGAAAAATAATTGTTGAGTAATGGAAATTGATATGTTCTTAATATCCTAGTCTCTAAAAATGGCCCTAAAAACTTGATGGACTCATGTGATATATATATTTTTATGTATCAATTCTTTACCCTATAGATTGTTCAGGCAAGTTCACTTATTGTTAAGTTTCAATCCAACAAAGACTATGATTACCATTATTAAATCTATTTATGGTATCTAACCAATAGTTTAAGATAATAATGATTAATTAGACTTAAATTTAAAACAAAAAATAAAGGACAAAGTCAACATAATTAATATAATAAAATGGTAATTGAACTAACAATCAACTAATGAAACAATGATATCTATAATTCAAATACCCCTAGCACTTCTCATGCAATCATAACTTCACATATCAATTTAAAATAAAGTTTATTGGATTGTGGAAATTCCTTAATTATACAAATATCTTTCTCGAGACTATTAAAAACTAATCTTAGATTGGTTAATTAAACCCATTAGAATTACAATAAACGATTTAAGAATTTCATTATTAGGTTTGACCATAATATGAATTATTTATGTCAACGTATTTTTTATTTTTCATGCAGTTCCTTTAATTTATAATAGATCTATTCATACAAAGGATTTATCAATCTCAATTGTATAAAATCACACATAAATAAATACATAGATAATATTAATTCAAGAAACATAAAATTGAATCTCAAAAAACTAAAAATTTAGTTAACATCTCTTCATCACTTGTAATTACTCCAAAGCTGTATGGAGTCAAATGATTCACAAGTTAGAACTTTATCCCATGTCCTATGATTGGAATGACACATTGACTATGCTTACCTGTAGTTCTCAGCAACAAAACAAGGATCACATACTTCATAAATCAACACTTCTTACTACAATTTACAATTTTTGGATAGAAAGAAATCACAAACTACACTAGCGGCAATCAAAAAATATTAATTAGCTGCAAATATAATCAACGAAATCTGAGCTCTCCTTATAGTAAAAGAAAGACATCAAGACTTGTGAACAACTATACAAATTGTAACTTAATTCACCTGGACTTGTATGCAATTTTCAGTTTTTTCCTTTTATAATGTAATATTTTGTTAAAGGCCTTAAAGAAGACTTCATTGTAATGTTGTAAATAGTTTTCACCATATTTAGTTACAATTTCTTCAATTTTCAAAGAAATTTAATTAACATAAAAGCATTACATAGTTTATCCTAGGGTTCATCTAATCCAAATACCAAAAAGAAAATGAGTTCATAATCATATCCAACATAACATAAAAACTAAAGAGAAAACTGGAAATTAAGGATAATATGATGAAATCACTTAGATTTTCAATAACTTCACTTTAGATTGATTAAAATCCACTCCAAATAGGTCTCCTGGATATTCTTTATTCTTTTTATCATCTTAGGGTTTCTTATTATCTTTTCCAAGCTTCCTCTCTTTTTCCACATAGTCCTAGTTTTTAAAATTTGAAATTAAGATTATAGGATATCAACACGGGCATATTGATGGTTATGTACTTCAAACTTATGTGTGATCCTTTTCAGAGCTAACATGTGCATAAATATAGACATTTATTATTAACACAACCTAGTCATCACTCAACTTAGGCATGTTCCTCATTATTATAGGTGTGTTTTACAGAAATCATTTAATACAACCCCAATTTCTGTAAAAAAAAATTATGTATTTTTCATACACTTTATAACTCAGACAAAACAACTCCAAATTGCTTTAAAGTTTTTTAATTAATTGCTTTAAATAAATGAATTAGACCTTAAAAATAAAATATGAACAAAAGTACCAAAAATAATAAAATAAAATAAAAAATACACTAAATATGAGCAAGTCAACACTTATTAGGGCCGCTCAAGCCTGATCTGACTCAAGCTCGAGTTGTATGCCTTAGGCATGATTGTGCCTTTAGGTTGGGCATTGGCTCAATCGGGATTCAACCCAAGCCTAGGATCAATCGAGCTTCTACAAATGCAAGCTTAATTATGAACCTCATCTAAATTTCTTTACCTACTTGAGCATATGAAAGAAAGATAGTTAATGATCCACTAATATGGAAAAGAAAACTAGATATGATGATTAGTCTCCTTGTCAATATGTGGGTGTCTTTAATATAGCATAAAGGTTTCATAGACTGTATTGCATCTATTTTTTCAATTTAACCTTCATACCTCACTTAGACACCTTTAAAGCCTAAAAATATTTATATAACACCCTAAACACTCATTTTTAAAAGATAAGTTTTAGTTCAAACTTATCAATTATTTCAAAGTAATCCTTTATATTTGCACTATAGTCCCTTCCCTTGTTCTTGACTATTATGTCATTGATATATGCCTCAATAGTTTTCTTAACAAATTTCTAAACACCTATAACAAATCTCTAGTAAGTCTCCCTTGCATTCTTTAATCTAAATGATACTATTTGATAGTAGCAAGTGCCATTATCGGTAAAAAAACATAGAGGTTTTCTCTATAGCTTGCCAACAGGAATCTGGCTATATTTTAAGTCTACATCTATGAAGTTAAGAAACTTATGGCTTGACACTACATCTAGTAGCTTGTTAATTTTAGGCAGAGTGTAATGATCTTTCAAATAGACTTTATTGAGGATGATGAAATCCACCTACATGTGTCATTTCTTATTTAAATCCTTGACCATCATTATATTGAAGAACCACTATGAATATGAAAACTCTCCTATGTGGTTAAGCCCACATTAATCTTTTCACTTCCTCCTTCATAATAAGTTACCTTTTATAAGGAAAACGTCATTTTTCCTACTTTACAAAATTGAATTCATTATGAAATTTAACTTATATACCACTACTTTGGGGTAGATTCCCCATATCTCTTCAAGTTATTAGGAAAAAGATGTCTATGTGTTCCCCTATCAATGAATTTATAGGTTCCCTCTTAATACTAGAATATCTTTACTATCTTTACCATTAAGATTCCTCTACATCAATATTCCTACCTCACTAGTAAGCTACCCTATCTACTTTCTATTTCTAACACTTAGGAATCAATCTATTGGGATGTTAGATAACATTATCTGGCCATTATACAACCCTAGGCACCTTAGCTACATGACTTTCAATGGGAACTTTATTGATAAAATTAAGGTGAAAACATATCTGTAAAGGAATAAAAGAAGAGTTTCTCGTAGATAAAATTGTAAATCGATAAGATATAGAATACTTAGCTAGATTTTGTAGCTTCATTAAGAGCATAATCTTTTACAAAGTGTGCGTCTTTCTCTCCCAAAGCCTGCTAATAATGATGACCTAGTTTGAGTAGTGACTTGGTGAATCCTAAGTGGTTAAGTAGTTATAAAACCAAATTTCAATAAATCTATCATATTTTTCAAGGGTTATTCTTACCTTATGATTGGGTTATCAAAGCCCTCAAAATTAGTTTTTATTCTTTGAACTCATATAGTAGTTGTGGAACCAAATTGAATCCCAAGGGAACTAAAAACTATTTTCTTAATTTCAATTGAAAAAATAAGGTGGGGGTTTATGATTAATTAACTAATAGACCAAAATTAATAAAGAGTCAAAATAAATCAACTAAGTATTAAAGTGAGAAATTTAATGGCATTTAACTCCAATTTAAGGGAAATATTTCTTCCAATTGCAACTTTAATCATTGTTATAAAAAGAATAATTTTCACAATTTAAGCAGTTAGTCTAAAACATATTAAGATAACCATAATAAGTCTCAAATTTTCCTAAATTAATTTTTTTAAACCTAGCATTCAAACCAAAACTTACCATCAGTAGAATAGGTGTGATAACATTCCATATCAATTAAATGATAGCAATAACCTTAGCGAAAAGGACTAAACCCTCAATTAAATAATTTAGATAGCTACAACTATTTAATTTAGTTTTCTTATTTCTCATAAGTTAAATATGAAAATTCACAAATAATATATTTTCTAATTGTACAAATCATTCATGACAATTAAGGATCGTTGAATTCATGGATAGCTATAGAATAATCATCATCAAATTAACTTTATAGATCAATCAATATTAATTATTCATGAAATATAAGAACATAAAGCAAGAAATACTTCAATTAAAACATAAATCAAATTTTAGAATATAACATCACAAGGTTACAACCATAGTTTTGAATCCCCTTAAATTAGAATATTTGAATTTAGCCACACATGGATTTTTTCCCAACACTAAAAATAAAAGAAAAGATGAAAGATTAAGAAAAAACTACAAAGAAACTAAATAGAATGATATGGAGAAGTTGTTGTATGTGTTTTTGTCTTCTTTTCCTACTCAAAACCTAGCTTACTTCTATGTTGCAAAGATTAATATCTAAAACAAATCCAAAACCCTACATAAGAGGGCTGGAAATAAGTTTCCTAATTGAATTCAAATTCTTATGGTGAATCTAGCGTTAGGCGTAATCTCGCCTTATTTCCTATAGTAATCTATCCAATTTTTTAAAATTTATGATTTTGACTAATAATATCCAATTTGATACAATCTTGTCACATCCTAAAACAAAACAAATATTAATTTTCCTATTTAAGCACCAAAATATAAACAAAACAAAAGTGATAATTCCAATTAACATAACCAAATAACATCTTATCAAATTCCCCCACACCGGGCTCATGCTTGTCCTTAAGCATACATCAATCATCCTTATATAACATTTCATCTTCTTTTATGTTATCCGAAAATATCCTAAATGCTAATTCACATTAAATGTTTAGGATAAAATAACGATTGAGAGAACAAGCACTCATAGGACATATTGTTAGAATGAAAACATAACATCCTATCAATTCCATTTAAATCAAATGAAACAAGGCTTGACACCCTCTTATGGATTTCACTCTATACACTCAAAGTGTTTAGGATCTATTAAACTCTTAAATCAAAGCGTACCAAATTATTTCCATAAACTTGCTCAAGAATCATATCTCCACCACTTAATAAAAATCAACCTCATGTATAATGTATGACAAAAAGAAGTTCTTAGGTTAAATAAATTAAAGGAAATCTTACAAACTTATCTACAGAGATCTAACTTAAATCAGTCCAAAACTCACTTGATTCAAATAGCATCCTTTTCAATCACCTCATTATTTTTTCCTTTTTCTTTTTCTTTTTAATTTTTATTTCATATTTAATAAGAAAACGATAAGGAAACAATTCAACTTGAATAAATTAATTTAATTTTCATGGAAATAGTCAAAATCTTATGCAAATGAGTTTGATATAATTCCTTTAATTTAAAGGCCTAAAATTATTAAGGACATCAAAACAAGGGTAAATTTGGCTTATAACAAGGTTAGAATTCAAGAAAATAAAGGTTAAGGCTTAGATTATTTTTTAGGGATAAAAAGTAAGGTAGCTTGTTTAGGTCAAAAAGGGTTATACCTAAGTACCCTTATCATATTTGTACACAAGTTCATCAAAAATGTAGTCTCAACATGTATTTAAAAGCAAGTTCTAGCAAAAACAAGCTATGTTTGATAACACACAACAAAGAAATGTGATAAATGCTCTTAGACTCAAAGTTCACATAAGTTTCAAAATGTATTAACTCTTGCACACTTTCACTTAGCAAAACTAATAAGATGCTTAAAGTAATTTAATGAAAACACTAATGATTCTTATCTCTCTCATACACTAATTCTTAACCAAAAATGCATCCTACATCAAGGATTATTGCTATATAACAATTAGAAAATTGTGAGGCTATTATGAGGAATAATCAATATATGAATCACAGTATTCATAAGTTCAATGGCAACTCATAAAGTTCATCATAATATATGCTTTTGCTACCCCCCCCCCCCAACATTATCCCTAAAGTATACACAATATCCTTACCTGCCATAAAAATAATCAACAAAACTAAAACAAAAAGAAGATGACTCCTTTATGTTATGAGCATATAAAATGAGATGTACTATAGTGTCTGTGGACACGGAGGTATCACCCCCATGAATTAGACAGAGAATCCAAATTCTTCTCCATTTTAAAATTTTACTTTCTAACCTCTAACTGAAAACGATAATCATGTCAGATTAGTGGATTAGGAAGATACAGAGGTGGTGGAACATCACGATCATCTTATTGTGTTGATGATGAACCTCTCATGTTGCTTGAGTAACCTTATCTTACTTAAATAAGCCCTATTCAACGATTCCATCTCACAGGTTATATGCATATTAGTTTTAATAATATCAAACAAATTGAGATTAATAACCAGATAATTAATAACGGAATATATTTATTAGAGAAAGCAAAAGGGAGGGCTTGGACTTGTAATTATTCATTTTATTCAAACTAAGATAATAGCTGAGAGAACATGGAGATTGTTCAGGGACAAAAAGGCACTTTGGAGAAAATGGACTAATGAATTTTATCTAAAGGATATTAAATTTTGGCATATGAGAGAGACATAAGACCATTCTTGTCCTTTCATTCAAATATTGAGACACATTTGACTATCTACCCCTTTATCAAAATTAAGATAGCCAATCGAGAAGACATCTAGCTCTGGTTTGAAAATTAGACTCTTTATAGCCCACTAAACAAAAAAGAAGATCTGACAACTCTCATTGGTAGACTTCCTATTGACCTAAAGGTCTCCGATGTTATTGCTCAAGATGCTTGGCTAATTACAAGAAGAGGAACAAATAGACTTTAGCATTAGTTTCCCAGTTATCTCCCTAAATCCTCCATTAAAGACACAATTAGATGTGCTATAAGCAGTCATGGAGGGTACTGTAATTCTTCTTACTGATAGTTGTAGGTTGTATGATGTTTTAATAGGCATTTTAGTATATAATTAGTGGTTAATTAATTGATTCATATGTGTTTAGGTTTAGAATTGCATTAATTGGTTAGACATTTGTGTTTTGAGTGTTATATGGGTTAGAGCATGCTATTGAGCTTTAATTTTGTGTATTTGAGGTGCCTTGATGTGTTTGTTAGTGTTTGAGATCAAATATCAAAGAATGGAGAAGATTTAAAAGAAGCCCATTCGAAGATCCAGGCCCAAGTGCCACAATCGTGGCCTGAGGTACACAGTCGTGACTTGTGCGACAACAAACACGGACCAACTTCTAAAACTTAACTTTTCAAGGACATTTTGGAAGAAGGAAGAGAGTGAAGAAGGTGGAGCTTCAGTTGCTTCAACCTCCAATCGTCTAAGTTACTTTCTTTCGTCCATCTTTTATTTCATGTATTTGATATAAGAGATCGGATTGATGATGGTGAATCTTGGGTTAAGGATGTTCTAACTTTTCTTTAAGGATTTATTCTTGATTTAATGTTAATCTAGTTGCTTTTTTTGTCAATGATGATAGGTGTTATGATTATTTGTTGTATGTGCATGCTTTGATAAAAATAGAGAGTGAATCGATAGCAAAATGATTATATTAGGTAATGAGAATTAAACAATCTAATAGATCACACGAATAATCAAATCGGTAATTTATGCGAAGAGAGATCTCATGTGAGGACCTGATAGTCTATTAGAGGACTTAAGATCTTATTAGATGTATGGGTTTTTTGTTAATTGAGAGATTAAAAATTCCATAATTTAATTAGGATTTATAATTTAGGTTTTAAATATTATAACTCGAAAGAGAGTAATCCCCCCTTCGAAAGTCTAAGACCAACACCACATTAACTCAAAAGTGACTAAGTTAGCATTAATGATAGGATGAATCCCCTTTCTCATAATTTGTTAAACTTCCTTATTTTAATTCTAATTGTCATCTGGTGGTGCTCAATTTTGATTTCTTGTGTTAATTTTACGAATTCTTTTTTAGTCAATACAAATATAACTATTTACTTTTTCTGTTTAGTTTTTGTTTCCATTTTAATTATCCTTTTAGACCTTATAAAACTTAGAATGCGATTAGTTCACCAACTACTCGAGGGATCGACACCTTATATACTACATTCAAGACTCGTGCACTTGTAGTATATTGAGGGTTTTATAAGATTAAAAATTGGTCAAAACTAGCCTAAAAGCATCAAGACCTGAGTTATCTTTTGTCCTTTGGTATAATATTACGTGGAAAGTTACCTTGATGGCCAAATATTCCTTTTTTACTTAGTTAGTAGCAAGAGGAAGATTGAAGACTAAAGATAGACTAAGGAGACTAAGTGACTAGATTTGCATTCTTTGTAACTATTTGACTGAAACTATAAACCAACTATTTTTTAAACATAGCTTCTCAGCTATAATTTATTCTAGAGTGCTACACAATATGAACCTTGGTTATCTGATAATAGACTAGAAAAACATCTTAGTTTGGGTAGAACATCAATATAATAAAGTTGGGAAAGATAAGAAATTTCTATGTCTTTGCTTGATCTACTTAGTATTCTCAATTTGGAATGAAACAAATCAAAGAATCCTAAAAAATATTCACACTGAGAAGTATGCAATGGCACACATAACCTGTTGTTGGATCAAAGAGATTCTAGTTGCTCATCATACCAATGAGGACCTAAGTAGTTTCATTAAAAGAAGATGGAGACTGAAGTGACAGAACTTTAGATTGAAATATCAATTGTATAGAGCTAGGATTATTTCCTTGGAGACTGGAGTGATATAAATTTAGATTGAAATCGAAATTGTATAGAGCTAGAATGATTTCCTTTTTTTAAACTTAATAAACTTATACTTTTGACCTTGTTTACCTTCATAGGCTTTTAATGAAATATTTTAATTTTTAGAAAAAAGTAATAAGGGACCAAGACATGAATTCTTGTTAAAAGATATAATAGTACGAAACTACATTTGCAACCCAAATTGACATGTACTATATGTACCATACCCTAAATAGAACAAAACTCAGCTTTAGTGCAAGTACAAGTTGTGGCCTTCCTTCCAAAATTGTTGCACATAAATCCATTCAATCTCATTAAGATCATTACCCTTAGATTTACTTAAAAGATAAACCATTGGGCCAAAAAAATTAATTTCTACACTATAGAAGAATTAAAATCACCATAGTGCATAAAAAATTCTTTGCATTGAGTCGAATTAGCATATTTCTCATTTATTAATCCTAAAGACAAATTAAAGTCAATGATATTCTGTTTAAATTTTACACCCATTAATTTGCACTGTACCATATTGGGACTATATAAAGTAAAATTATCTAGTTTATCAGGTCCAAAGAAAGTATAAAACTTGATTGTTTATTCAATAAATATAGGACAATGAATCAGCACAAAATATGTCTAACTGGTATCAGTAAGCACCCTAAAATTTTTCTTTATTATGAAATTATTTTAAGGAAGGATAATGCACATACTTACCCGTATTAATATGTCATATTTTGAGAGTAGCGTATCGTTGTTTCTTTCTTTAAAGTTGAAAAATGAGATATTCACAAAGGTTTGACTCAACTAGTGGAAAGATAGATGTATTTTTAGCTATTAAGCATGCTTAATATGGTTACTTATGGTAAATCTGATGTTGGATTGATTTCGTACAATTATATTCACCTTAGACATGCTTTTTGTTATTGTTCAATTAGTATCTTTTGAATGTCCCATAATTATGAAAATTATAAACATGATAAATAATCCTAAAAATATCTAAAACAACCTAGTAATAATTAAAATTAAAACGAAAACAATTAAAAGTATTTAATAAAAATTAAGTAAAATAAATAGGACATTAATACAATAGTAGTGGAGAGTTGAATTTCTTAGTATAGGGTGGGCATGATGGACAAGTTGGCTATTTGGTGCATCTACGCCTATGTGTGGAGTTGGTGTACAACTAGGTTTTGTTATGGACGCTTGCATTGCAGTGTTGGTGTGGCTGTGTGAAGTGTGAAGTGTGAAGTGTGTGATGCATTGAAACTAACTGTTGAGCATAGGTCTGTCTGCTAGGTATAGTTTGCTTACAGTACGTTGTGGCTTTTGGGTTGCTTGTAGATGGGATGTTGTGGTGCAATTAGCATACTAAAATTGGGTGACTGCATTATTGAGTGTGCTATGGTGCTGGCTTTTCTCTTTTAGTGGAGCTATGGTGCACATGTTTGTCATATGCCTCTAGCTAGGATGCCATATGACTGCTTCTGCTAGGCATAGGGCTAAAGCAGTTTAGCGTTATGTTAGGGAGACTATAGTTCCTGATAAAAAAGAAACAAAATAAATTAAGGTTTTTCTTTTTCTAAATCATTTTTATTTTATTATTTATATTTTTAAAAATTAATATTTGTTTTTATTATTTTATTATTTAGTATTTTTTAAATGTTTATTTATTTAAAATTTTACAATTTTCTTTAAAGCAAAATAGACTAATAATATGTATAAAGCATGACAGCATGATCACACCTTATAAATGTTATTATTTTAGAATTTTAAGGGTTCCATTCTAGAAAGGTAAATCTCATAATGTGTGACCTCACTTTATAAGTTTTAGTATTTTGGAATTTTGGATCTTTGATCCTGACAACTGAATTATATAAGACGTGATCTCACCTTATGAATTTTAGTATTCTAGAATTTGAAGACCCAATCTCCCCTAAAACTAATAAACTAACTACTAAAAGATAAACAAATGAAAACTATATATATCTAAAATAAAAATAATAAAATATAAACAAATGAAAACTATATATATCTAAAACAAAAATAATAAAATTATCATGTTTTGGGTTGTCTCCCAAAAAGAACAATTGTTTAACATCATTATGCTAGATGAGGCTTTTTCTTCTTAAACTTCTACATATTGGGAAAGTCTCAAATCAATATTCACCACACTTGAAACTAGTATCTCCTTATATCTATGTCTGTTCTAAACTTTTTATTTCCATTGCACCATAAGGAAATAGATTAGTGACAATAAAAAAGCCAAAACATCTAGAATGTAAGTTACCTAGCATAAGTTTTAATCGAGAACTATATAATAACACTTTCTGTTCCACCTTAAATTATTTCATCAAAATGATAATATTATGGAACAATTTGGTTTTGTCTTTGTATATTCTCAAATTCTAGTAAGCATCCAACTGTAGTTCCTCTAACTCTTACAATTCCAATTTCCTTTCCTCCCTAGCTTTCAACAAATCTATGTTACATCTTTGCATCATTTAATTAGCTTTATATTCAATCTCGACTATTAAATGACAAGTTTTACTCAAAACCAATCTTTAAGTAGACTTTATATCGGTGTTTTATAGGTTGCATAGTACTCCCAAAGAGCATCATCTAAACTTAAAATTTAATTCTTTCGATCAAGATTTACTATCTATTCCAAAATAGATTTCACTTCTCTATTTGATAGTTTTGCTTGTCTATTCATTTGTGGATGGAATGTTTTGGATACTCAATGATGTACCTTATATGTTTTAAACCAATCTGTCACTGCTCTATTGCAAAAATGGCTTCCCTAATGACTAATAATGGCTCATGGAACTCCAAATGTATTGAAAATATTGGACTTTATAAAACCTACAATAGCTGCAAAATCATCAATTTTGGAAGTTTTTGCTATTATCCATTTTAAGACAAATCAACAGCCAAAAGTATATAAGAAAAACCATGAGATGAAAGAAATGGCCCCCATAAAATCAATACCCTATACGTCAAATATCTCAAATATAAGAATTGGGGTTTAAGGCATTTCATTTCTTTGAGATAATGTATTTGTCTTCTGGAATCTATCACAACTTTTACAAAATGCATAAGCATCTTTAAACAAAATCTTCCATTAGAAACCACTATCCAAAACTTTTTTAGCAGTTCATTTGGGACCAAATTGACCACCACATTCATAATTGTGACAACAAGCTAAGATAAAATGATATTCATCCTTTAGCACATAAGCTTAATAATTTGATTAGAACAAAACTTCCATAAGTATGTTTCATCCTAAACATAATATTTTGCCTCATTCCTTATCTTTTCCTTCCTAGACTTACTATTGTAATTAGATAAAGTTTTAGTAAATAACTAAAAATTTCTACACACGATGGAACCATACGTTTCATTTGCAATAATTGCTCATTAGAAAAAGTTTTTAAAATAGGTAAAATATCTTCATCTCTTACCAACCTACTTAGATGGTCTATTACTAAATTTTTTGTTCCTCTTTGATCCCTTATTGTTAAATCAAACACTTGGTTTAGAATTCTTCTTTTCCAAAAGGTATTTCAATATTACATGGTCATAATACATAATAAATTTAAAGCCATGAAAATAAGATCTAAATTTATCTAAAACAAAAATAATTGTTTGATCTCCTTCTTACTTTTAAAATAATTGCACAGTACAACATCCAATGTTCTTAAAGCATAATAGATGGCATGATTTTGTTTCCTAATCTTTTGACCTAAAATAGCTTCTGTTGCATAATTTCTGGCATCTTATATGATCTCGAATGGTAGATCTCAATTTGGTGGATGAATAATAAGGCACTTGTCAATAATGCCTTGAACTTGTCAAAAGCTTCTTAATAATCAATTCCAAATTCAAATGGAACATTTTTTTTACAACATCTTTGATAATAGTATCACAATCCCAGAAAAATATTTAATAAAACTGTAATAAAATCCTACATGTGCAAGAAAAGATTAAATTTCCTTAACATTTATAAGGTAAGGGAAGTTCATAATTAACTCCACTTTTGCATTATCTACTTTTATGCCCCTGGATGAAGTCACATGTCCTAAAACAAAGTCTTGAGTAAGTATAAAATGACATCGTTCATAATTTTTGAATGCATCTTTTGAGAACCCTAAATTAATGATTTAAGCAATCATCAAATGAATCTTTATAACCGCTGAAATCATCTATGAATAATTAAAAGCAATTCTCAATATACTAAGAAAATATTCTCATCATGCATCTTTAAAATGTACCTGAAGCATTACAAATACCAAAAGGCATTCACCTAAAGGCATATGTTCCAAAAGGGCAGGTAAAAATAGTCTTTTCTTAATCTTCTTAATCAATTTATATTTGATAATAAAGTGAAAAACCATCAAAAAAGAAAAAACATGGCCAGCAAATATTCAGTAGGGGATATGTTCCATATCTAAGGAAACTAAAAAAGGGATTGCAAGATATATAAACAAGATTAATCTTATGGAAAACTAAATTATCAATCATGCCTTTCAAACAATCATCCATAATTGAAATTTTAGTCCCTATAGTTACAAAGCTTCCTAATTATGGTCTAAAGATACTCATCTGATGCTATAAGTTTCTTTATAGTCTCTATTTTCCAATTTCTCCATCTTCATCTTTATACTCCATCTAAAACATAAAGGTGGAGGTAAAATCTCAACTGGTGATGGAACATGCAAATGATAATTTAAGAAAAATGGAATGAAAATATGAGAGAAGAAGCAGGGCTCCACTAATTCACCTACATGTAAGGTGGCATCCGTAAGATCCAAATGCTAGTTACTATAATAATGAGTTATCTTTGTCTCCCAACCATATGATTTCTTGCTTGCATATATTTGCAATGTGTTGTATAGAGAAGGTATACTACGTAATTCATAAATTAGTATAGACTATTGTTATTAGATCATTTATCTTCAACAGTTTGACCTTTTAATGCATGTTTAGACTATAGACCTAAGAGGTATTCTATTGAACAAACTTTGCAGGGCTTTATCCCTTGGTTTATATTAATTCAATCTTTAACTTTCAAAAGAAAAGGATCTATTGTAATTAAGATATTTGATAGTGTTGTTACAATATTAATTGATGTCTAGTATGTATTAGGTTCAAAGAAGAACCTAATTATTTTATTCATCTTACATGCAAATGATTTTAGATATAAAACTAATAGAGAAAATAATAAGGTCATAAATAGTGAAATGATTATGATGAAAGAGCCTAAATTGGTTAAGAAATATATAGACTAATAGGGAGCAAAGTTACAAATGGATAAGTTATAAACGTAAATCCAAAAGAAGACAATACTGCATTATGGAACATATAATTAGTTCATCTCGATGAGCAAAAGATGAAGAAACCTTATAAGGGAAGCTTATTAAAGCTAACAAACATTGAAAGGTAGACTTCTATAAGTTTTGTACACTTAGTAAAAACCATTAGGTAACCTTTAAGGATGTAGTGTTTAAGTAGTAGTATATGTTGAGGCAACATATGGATAACTTATAATAAGGGGAAGAAATAAGGTGGTATATGTGGAACTAGAATAGCGTAAAATATATGTTAAATGGGCTAAAAATTCTAGTTTAGGAAATAAATAGTATTAGGAAAAAAGTTTCAACGCTGTATAGCCATTGACAAAGTAAAAGAGACCATCAAGCTGCCAAGAAGATATGGTTATGAAGAATCCATTGGGTATGCTCTTACTATCAATGATAGGGATACAACTACTTTTTAGGAGACTGTGGTCAGTCAGGAGAAAGATAGGTGTATGGGTGTTATAGTAATACGAGGATTTATAAGGTTAAAGAATTAAGTGCATCTAAAAAGATTCACACTTTAAAAATGTGGGAGACATATTGAAAAATTCAGTTACTAAGAAGTTCAATTATCACTTGGACTTGATTAATGTCTATGTGTGTTAGACATGGTTACAATTTTTCCTATAAATAATATATTTTCCAAGGTGTAGATTGCTGTGCACATGTAATATTAAATGTGTTTCTTAGAGTATGTTAGTTAAAAATGGCGTATTCATCAAGGTAAAGATTGTTAAATATGGTTCATATACACAAACATACAATCTTAGAGTTTAAAGAAGGAAAAAATATTTTATATATGTCTTTTAGGTGAACATGGCCTAGAACATAGATATAGTTAAAAGCATATTCCTTTTTTGAAAATCAAAGATGAATACATAGACTGAAGACATAATTGTGAAGTTATTGTAAAGGTGTTTTCTAAGGAAGACATCGGTTGGAACATAACCATATTACAAACTATGTCTCTTATAAAAAGAAGACAATAAGAATTATAGTCTGGGACATGACCATGTCTAGGTCTTTTCTAAACATGCAGAGAAGTACGATGATCCATAGTTTGGGGCACAGATATGCTAGAACACATATCATGTTTTGAAAAGAGACTGTGAGATCTACAACCTAGGACAAAACTATGGCCCAAGTCGTATCTGCTATAGATAGCCTTATTTAGAAATGAGATTTTGACGAATTTACAAACTTTAAAAGGATTTTAGAAGTTGTTAGAATCATAATTAAGTTAGGTAAGGTTTTTTATAAGGGTAACTTGTGTTGACGTATAATAGAAAAAGTTTATAATTAATTATACTTAAGTAAACCTAGTCTATATATAGAGGAAATTTGTAACATTTAACTTAGTTATTGATCAATATAGTGAAATTAGCCACTCTTGATTTCTAAGGATGTAGACATGCCTAATTTATTTTATTTCACTAAAGATCATTTTATTTGTCCTTATTTATTTCTTTTTAATTCAAATCTACCCTTATTATATACACCCTAATTCTCAACACAGTTGTTAAATAAGATTTTTATTGTCTTATTATGGACAAAAATTAATAGTCTTAACTCATCTTATTAAGAATTGTGTAATGTTAGATCTTCCCACATGCTTTATTGTCCTAGCATAATTGCCGCTGAAGTAGTCACTGTAGTTTCAAGTTGTTCAAACATAAAGAAGGTTATAGTTGAGAGCGAAAGGTGAGTGAGAAAACTGAAAGAAGAGCAAGCTTCATCTTATCCTACCTATATATGGACCATAAAATCATAATGCAATTAAACATTGGAATTAATGATTACAAACCAAGCTAACCATGTTATAGATTGAAGTTTCGGTACATCATTATGTAGATTTAGAACAATTCATGTTCCACAATCTGGCATAGTTGTAATTGTATACAGGCATTACCATATAAGCCACCTTCTATCTTAACAATATAATTCTAAGAAAAGGAATTACATTAAGAAAGGAAGTATTCAACTAGTAGAGAACTAAAAAATTAGATATACAACCTAAGAGCTAAATCTCTATCAAACAAATCTAATTATTGTATCCACTAAGAAATAACAAACTACATAAGAAACAAAATTCAATTAATAGTAAGTTCTAAATTATATTCATGGCTTATTAACTCTCCATCTATACGCAATATCCATGCTTAATTTTAAGTGATGGTTATTTGCTAGGAACATTTGCATGATCTAATGCAAAGTGTTTTGAATAAATTTTTGAGAGGTTAGACGGAAATTTTGGAACATGCTTTTGTTTATTTCCTTTCATAATTTATAAATTTTATGATTGATTACTTACCTGAAGAGAATTTATTCTCCCTAATGAGTAAATCTCACATTTTTGGTTTCATAGTAATTAATTAGATAGAGTATTAGAGCTTGGTCTAAAACTGTGTTAGAGAAGCTAACAAAAGTAAGTTTTTGAAACTAGATTTCATAACTCATAAATGTTATTTAATAGATGTATTCCTTCCAATATGTCTATTATTTTCAAGCTTTGCTTGATTGCTAGTTGATAAGTGTAGATTTACATATATTTTATGTGTGACTATTGCATGGAAAGTACATGTGAACTAGGTTTTTCATTTTAATGTTGCATGATTGTGTATATTTTATTCTTGTTTTAGGTATTTTTACATTGAATGTGTCCATGTTAGTGTTTAATTATGCTCTAGTATGTTTGTACATACAATTTGTGTAAGCTGTTATGTTAAGCTTACCATTGCATTCAATGTGTGCATGCATAAGTCTCATTGTGTATGTTGTTATTTTATGTATTAATTGGCATATGTCAAGGCATGATTAAGTGCTTATTTTCATGGTTTATTGGCTAGTTAAATGGTGCAATTTATTGAAGGAAGCATGGAATAAAAGCTAGGACATTATAATAGGAATTTGACATTGGTGGTCACGGTTGTGACCTTACTTAAAAACTTGGCTGGCACAAAAGTCATGTGCCAGTCATGTTTTAAGGACAAATAACTGTACAAAATTAGGAGGGCATACCAATACAAGAGAAGAAGCATGTGAGTGGGTCGGCATAAGGAGAAAAGGTAACAAAAACATGAGAAAGGTGAGCAAAAATGACAGCTGTCTAGGTTTGGTGTACCAGCCATGTGATGAGTGATTTAGGGCTGCATAAAAACAAGAAAAGGAGGCCAAAAATAGGGTATTTTTATGGGAGAACATAGCTGAAAAAAGGAGGGCCAGAAAGGAGGCATTTGGAGCTGCACATTGGAGGAGAACACTAAGGATTCTAAGGCTGCACCAAAGCTGTCTAGATTTCCAACTTGCTTCCTTATGCAATAAGCTTCTTTTCCCTACCTTTTTCTCATCTTTCTCTTTGATTTATTTTTGTTTATTGTATGGTTAGAAGTTTGGAACTTGTATTGATGATGATTAAGTTGTGTTTGGTGGATTGCTAGGCTGTTTTAGGATTATTCTTACTCAACCCATGTAAGACTTCACTTTGTGTAATGTTATGACCATTTATATGTGTTTATGGTAGTTGGATGCTCATGCTTAGCATACATAGAGATATAAGGCTGAGAACTATGTTGTGAGTGTACCATGAGAGTGGAAATTCATTTAGGACATTCCATTTATCAAGTTACTTCATCTTTTACATAAAGATATAGGATGCGAGGTAGTCGTCCAAAGTGGTAATCAAATCTAATTAACTATTAGTTTAGGAATGGAAGTTGAGAGATCATAAACTAGATTTTGATCATTATTTTTGGATTATTCAATCCAAGTATTGTTAGAGAAAGGTCTGAGACATTAGAAAATACTTAAGACTAAACACGATCATATTAAAAAAAATTGAAAGATTGCATGGGGTAGTAAGGGTAATCTTAACTTTAGTAATTCAGTTTTTCCAATTTCAGCATCGATTCCTCTTGTTTTTGGCAACCATTCTATGATCTTTTCTCCCAATTTCTACCTTGATTGTTTTTAATTGTTCGTTAATTAATTGTTCAAGCAAATTTTAATTTAAATTACTAAGGTGACTACACAACCAAGTATATTACAAGATGACTTGTGCACTTGCGGTATATGGGAAAACAAGTAGGATAGTTAAATGCCTATCAAGTTTTTAATGCCATTTCCAAGTAATTTGGCGTTAGCATCAATGGTAGTTTAAGTGGCTTTGATTTAAGATTTTTCTTAATTTTCTTAATTTAGTTCATTTAGCTAGTTTAGTTCATTTAGTTAGTTTATTTTAGTTGGAACTTTTTCCTCGTGTGCGGGTGAGTGTAAGAAAATGAGAAAATTGGGGGAATTTTTTAGAGGAGAAAGTGTAGATGTCACCAAACTTGAGAATGAATTAAAGAAAGTGCATAGGCAAGATCCATTTGAAAGGATAATGGTCGATCAAGAGGAATAAGAAAGATGAGATCAAAGGACATTAATGGATTTCATGCGGTCAGGATTCAATCCCAACCAGTAAGGAATTTCGAGGCCACCCATTAATGCTGACAATTTTGAAATTAAGCTGGCCTTGTTAAACATCCTTTAGCAGAATGTACAATTTTATGGTCTACCCTATGAAGACCCTAATGCGCATCTAGAGAATTTCTTAGAAATTTGTAGTACATTCAGATACAACAGATTATCCAAGAATGCAGTCAGGATGAGATTGTTTCCTTTCACTTTAAAAGATTGAATGAAGGCATGGCTAAATTCTTTGACCCCAAATTTGTGAGAACATGTGATCAGTTGGTCCAGACTTTCCTTTTTAAATATTTCCCATTGATCAAGACCACAAGAACCATTAAGGAGATCACAACCTTCCAACAGTATGATAGGGAGTATGGGGAGTCTCTTTATGAAGCTTGGGAGAGATTTAAGGAGTTACAAATGAGTTGACCATTATAACTTGCGGAGAGAGTTTTTATTGTAAACATTTTACAATGGAGTTACGGCGGCAACAAGGAGCATAATAGATGTCGCATCGGGTGGTTTGTTAACATGAAAAACAATTAATGCCGCGTATGATCTTCTTGAAGATATGGTGACTAACAGTTGTCTTTGGTCAATTGAAAGAAGTAGGCCATATTAAGTGAAGGACCAAAAAGGAGTTGCATCAACTGAGTCACCATCAACCATGCAAGCAGAGATTGCAACATTGATAAGGATATTACACAATATGAATGCTCCATCAAGTTTTGTAATTGCGGTGCAACAGGTCTGCGAACTTTGCAACCAACATGACCATATGATAGCAGATTGTTACCTGTTAAACAATGAAGGAATGGAGAAAGCAAATTACATGGGTGCGTAGAATAGAGCAACCAATCCATACTCCAGTATAAATAATCTGGGGTGGAAAAACCACCTAAACTTTTTCTGGAGTAATTTTGTTGGAAACAATGCGAGGCAGCCAGGCCTACGTAGATTCCAACAAGACTCTAATAAAGCTTTGGAGTCCAAATTAGATAAGTTGATTGAGGTGGTGACCAATAAATTCAATGACCAGGGGAAAACATGAAGAGGATGGAGGACAAATAAAAGAAGGCTCAAGCATGGAATGAGTCAATGTTCAAAAATCATGCATTGTCCATTCATAATTTGGAGGTGTAAATGGGCTAGTTAGCCACAACATTAGCAAGTAGACCTCCATACAATCTTCCTAGCTCCTTAGAACCCATTTAGAAGGAGCATTTAAAGTAATACAACTAAGGAGTAGGAAAGAAATGGGAGAGTCATCTAACACGAAAACCTCATAAAGTCAACTGAGTAATCAATCTACGATTACTGAAGAGAAGGAGAAAGAGGAACAAGAACAAGAAAAGGAAAAATAGTATGTACCACCTCCTCTTTACATGCCAAAAGTACCATACCCACAGAGACTGCAGTGAAATAAGGTGGATGCCCAATTTTCAAAACTTTTGGACAAACTAAAGAAACTACAGATCAACATTTTCTTGGTAAATGTATTACAAAATATGCCCAAGTACACTAAGTTCTTAAAGGATATCCTCACTAACAAGCATGTTTGGAAGGATGATTAAACAGTGTCTCTCGCCTTGATTTGTAGCTTGGTGATCATGAGCCAATTTCCACAAAGTTGAAGGACCTAAGAAGCTTTACTATTCCAAACACTATTGGCAATTTGGAATTTTCTATATGCTTGTGTGATCTGGGAGCGACTATAAACCTCATGCCATTATCAATTTTCAAGAAGTTGGGATTGGGTGATATGAAACCAACTTCCATGTTAATACAACTCATAAACCAGTCGATCAAGAAACCCTTCAGAGTGGTGGAAGATGTACTTGTAAAGGTCGATAAATTCATTATCCCAGTTGATTTTATGATCCTGGAGATAGCAGAAGATCATAATTATCCTTTGATACTAGGAAGACCTTTCATAAATACTAGAAGGGATTTAATTGATGTTCATGACAGGAAGTTCGTCTTGACGATTGGTGATGATCAAGTGGAATTTAACATGAACAAATCCCTCAAGAATGTAAGAGAAGGAAATGTACGTATGAGAGTTGATTTGATTGATGAATGTGTAGGGGAATTAGAAAAAGAAGAGGTAGTATACAAGAAGGAACCCTACGCAGAGGACAAGAACGAGATTGAAAGAATGGAGTGAAGAAAAAGAGGAGGTAAAAGAGGACCCACAACAAGAGTCTTTAAACATAACAGAGCTACCCACCCCAGCCTCAACTGAAAAACCACCTATACTAGAATTAAAGCCCTTACCTGCACATTTAAGATATACATTCTTAGGTGAGGGAAACACACTTCAAATTATTATTTCAAATTTATTAAATGAAGATTAGGAGAAGCAGGTGGTCAACATAATTTGGAAAAGGATGAAAGCACTGGGATGGCAACTTTTAGATATCAGAGGTATTAGTCCCAGTGTAGTAATGCATCAGATCAACTTAGAAGAGGGATGCAAAATGGTAAGAGAGGGACAAAGAAGATTAAATAAAGGAAATTGTTAAACTTCTAGATGCAGGCATCCTTTATCCCATTTTAGATAGCCAATGGGTAAGTCCCATTCAATGTGTTCCAAAGAAAGGTGGGATGATGATAATAAAAAATGAGAAGGGACAAATGTTATCAACAAGAACCATTACAGGTTGGCGAGTTTGTATAGACTATCTAAAGCTTAATGTTGTAACAAAGTAGGACCATTTTCACTTACCTTTTTGTAGATCAAATGATAGAAAGAGTAGTAGGTCATGCTTACTAATGTTTTCTAAATGGATATTTGGGGCACAATCAAATCTTTATATATCCAGAAGATCAAGAGAAAACCATTTTTACATGTCCCTATGGTACTTTTGCCTACAGACAAATGCCATTCGAATTCTACAATGCACCGGTGACTTTTCAAAGGTGCATGATGGCTATTTTTACAAACATGATTGAGGAAATATTTGCGGTACTCATGGATGATTTTTTAGTCTTTAGAGATACCTTTGAGCAGTGCTTGAAAAATTTAGATAGGGTTTTTCAAAGATGTGAAGACTCCAATTTGGTGCTGAACTGGGGAAATTGTCACTTCATGGTTCAAGAAGGCATAGTTTTGGGTCACCAAATTTCATACAATGGAATTGAAGTTGACAGGGTGAAAATTGAAGTAACTGATAAACACCCACCACCCTCTAATGTTCACAGCGTCTGAGAATTTTTGGGACACACTAGCTTTTATTGCCGGTTCATCAAAGATTTCTCCATAATACCAAAACCTCTCACCTAATTGTTGGTCAAAGATATGTCTTTTAGCTTCGATGATAACTGTTTGAATGCCTTTGACAAGCTGAAGAAGGCATTGATTTTAGCACCTGTTCTACAATCACCATAATGGTCATTTCCATTTGAGCTTATGTGCAATGCCAGTGATTATGCTATAGGATGTGTGTTAGGCCAGAGAAAAGATAAGAAATTGCATGCTATTTATTATACGAGTAGGACACTGATTGGACCACAGCTAAATTACACAACAATAGAGAAAGAATTATTAGCAGTTGTGTTTGCGTGTGATAAATTCTGATCATATTTGCTAGTCCCTAAAGTCATTGTTTTTACTGATCACTCGTCATTAAGATATTTATTTGCAAAGAAGGACGCCAAGCCTAGATTAATTCGATGGATTTTGCTCCTACAAGAGTTTGATATGGAAATTTGTGAACAAAAGGGATAGGAGAACGTGGTGGCAGATCATTTATCCAGACTAGGAGGAAAGGAATTTGAAGTTGAATTGGAGATAAATGAACAATTCCCTAATGAGGCTTTAAAGTAGATAAATGCATCTAACGTACCATGGTTCGCAGACATTATGAATTACCTGGTGAGTGGTATCTTACCTTTTGATCTTAAGTACCAACAATGGAAGAAGTTTCTTTCCAATTGTTAGTATTATATATGGGAGGAGCCACTTTTGTTTAAAATGTACGCTGATGGCTTGCTAAGGCGATGTGTTCAAAATGATGAGTTTCATGCTATTTTGACTCACTGTCATAATTCTGCATATGTTGGACAATTCAAGAAAAGATTGGGCAAATAAATTGGATGATTCAGTTTGAGGCTACTGGATAACATTTAATACAAGCATTGGTACGACACCTTATAGACTATTTTTATAGAAAGGCTTGACGCTTACTGATAGAATTAGAGCATAAGACGTATTGGGCAATTAAGGCCCTAAACTAGGATGAAAAAGCAACTAGGAAAAAAGAAAGCTTCAATTGAATAAGTTGGAAGAATTAAGGCTGCAAGTGTACGAAAATGCGAAATTGTATAAGGAAAAAGTAAAGCAATGGCATGATGCACATCTCAAGCAGAAGGACTTCCATATAGGGGATATGGTTTTACTATTTAACCCGAGACTTCTTCTGTTCCAAGGAAAATTAAAATCTCAATGGAGTAGTAGTTAATGTTTATCCATACGGAGTGTTAGAGTTAGAAAATGAGCATGGAGAGACCTTTAAAGTGAATGGCCACTGCTGTGAGCCTTATTTTAGTGGCCAATTACCCAAAGAATAAGAGAAGTTGTCTCTCTAACCCCTCCAGTGATCCAAGCATAGGCTAAAGAGTCTTGCTAGTGACTATAAAAGCTAGCATCAGTTTTTTTTTAATAGTTTGGTGTGTTTTATGTTTTGTGTTTTATTTTACTAATTTTTTTAAATTTTATATGTGACTGTAGGAAGAAGAAAGATGAGAACAAAGGAGCAATGCTAAGGGAGTACACTTTCTAACAATGCTACCTTTACTATCAAATAAGCTTTCTTGTGCCCTTTATCTTTTATTTTTGTTATTTCTGCTTTTGTATATGAATTGTGTGTTTGATTGTTTCATTTTGCACCACTTCCACACATTGAGGACAATGTGTCGTTTAAGTGTGGGGGAGTGGTATGCAATTTTGCATTGCATATTATGTGTCTTATTTAACTCCCTAATTTTTTTTCCCTATTTTGTATGATTTTGCATGATTTTATGTCAATATCCATAATTGTCTTTCAAGTCTTGTGTGCATTTGCATTATACATGACTATTGATAGTGAATCAATAGCATAGTTGGATGAGGATGAAATTAATTTTAAATGTGATTATTTAACATATGAAAGTATTTTAGCTTATGAATTTGTGTTTGATTGATAATTGAGGTAAATCTGCATGTGAATTAGGATATAGAACCTATGTTTACATTTGATATTACATGATGGATGTATTTACATTTATAATCAATTAAGCTGTTAGGAAGTTACAAGTAGACTTTTATGAAAATTGAAAAGCTACAAAGAAATGAAGTAGGTTTAAATATGAAAGAAAAGAGGAAAAAAAGAGAGGTTTGTGTAAATGGATAGCTATTTCGTTGGCCTAAAAAGGGTTAAGAAGACAGATGGTAGCCAATTGTAAAGAGTTATATAGCTAAGTAACCAGGGGACATTCATCACAAATGTTTGCCTTTGCGTCAAAAGGCTAGAATGACCCGCCAGCTAAGCTTAATAATATATATATATATATATATATATATATATATATAAAACACTGACCTAATTGAGTAACTAGGGGACATTCATCACAAATGTTTGCCTTCCCGTTAAAAGACTAGGTTAGCGTTAAAAACATAATTGAAAAATGTGTTAATGAAATAAAAGCTTACCGATCTGTGTATAATAGCTACAATTTTCATAGGGGCAACTCAGTAATAGAATACCTTTCTACTTAATTGATATTCATAAATGCATTTATTCAAGTGACATAAATATAGGGATAGGTTATAATTATCTTGATTGACTTGTATATTTATTTCGTTCCATTTGAGTATGAATGAATGAGTTGAAATCTTGGATTATGTTGGATGATTGCATTTAAGATTGAAAGATTTCTTTAAGATTATCGCCATTGTGCCACTATCATATAGTTACATGTTTTACAAGTGTGCATGTTTGGTGTAATGTGTGCAATGTGTTGTGAATTGTTTTTAGTTTTGTGTTTTGTTTTGCTTAAGGACAATCAAAAATTCAAGTGTGGGGGAGTTGATAAGTGTAGATTTACATATATTTTATGTGTGACTATTGCATGGAAAGTACATGTGAACTAGGTTTTTCATGTTAAAGTTGTATGATTGTGTATATTTTATGCTTGTTTTAGGTATTTTACGTTGCATGTGGCCATGTTAGTGTTTAATTATGTTCTACTATGTTGTACATAATTTTTTATTAGTGTATTAACCTTACCATTGCATTCAATGTGTGTGTAACACCCCCTCACCATAGGGTACGCACCGGGACACCCGTAGGTCATTCCGATACATATCCTATGATAAGGGAGTGCTACGTGCGATCACTATAGTACTCCACATGGCATCATATCAATTTGAATAATTAAAGCAGTACTTGTAAATCACGAGATTTTTAAAACCAAACT
>JAOQMS010000179.1:22542252-22558106 GCA_027563885.1 Erythroxylum longipes
AAACAAATTAAAATTAAAAATACTAATTATAATTCAAAATAATCAAATTAAATTTTTTCAGAAATTTGAAAAAATTTAAATTAATCATTAAAATTGATTAATTATTAAATTATTCCTATATTCGGATAAATAAAAACAAAGAAAAAATTTATAATTTATATTGAATCATTATTAAATAAATTTTTAAAAATTTTTATAAATAAATTAGTTTCGGTTAAATTAAATTTAATAAATGTATTACAATCCGCGACATCTGACGAACCAAACGTCGCGGAATATCACTTTTCTGCGACGTCTTTCAAACGTCGTTAAAAACAATCAATTCCTGAAGTTCTCGGAAAACGTCGCAAAATATCCTCACCTTTCCTAACGTTTTAAGAAACGTTGCCGAATATCGTTGCTTTTCACAACGTTTTCCACTAGACGTCGCAGATACCTATTACCTACCCCACCATCTGCGACGTTTTTTGTGACGTTTTAGTGAACGTCGGAGAAGGTCTTCTGCGACGTTTTAAAAACATTGCAGAAGGGTTCCATTTCTTGTAGTGAGGCTTCCTCCGAATTCTTTTCGTTCTTTGATATTTGATTTGAAACACTAATAAACACATCAAAGCACCTCAAATATACAAAATTTAAGCTCAATAACATGCTCTAACCCATAAAACACTCAAAACACAAATGTCTAACTAAATAACACAATCGTAGCTTAAACATGCACTAATAATTCAATTTAACACTAAACATATACTAAACTACCCATTAAAACATTATGTAATCTACCACTATCAACATCTCTATACTTAAACTTTTGTTTGTCCTCAACCGAAGACAAAACAAGAAAAACAAAAAACACCAAACATAATTGACATTATGCAATAATGGGTCAATGACATTAAACTTCACAAAAAAATTTAACTATGAACACAATCCCTTAAGTTGTTCTAACTTATTAACTTGTGAAATCTGTGTCTAAATACTTCGGAATAAATATACATACTGATCAAGGCCTTAATGTCAAACTCATTCACTCTTATCACTTACACACATACATTGATAATTATTCGGTTAATCAAAATTGTAACTATCCTTAATGTAGCTTTTCATGAAAATTTGGGCTATTCACTAAGATCGGTAGGATTTATTAAATAACACACTATTTTTGTTGCTTTTAATTGACATGAACCTAGCCCTTTGACGCGAAGGCAAACATTTGTGATGAATGTCCCCTGTTACTCAACTAGGTCATGTTTTTATTATGCAGCTTTGTTAGAATATCATTATAGCCTTTTGATGCAAAGACAAACATTTGTGATGAATATTCTCTTATTATTTAGCTACATCACATTCTCAACTAGCTACTAACTCTATTCATAACCCGATTCGTTTAAAAAAGTACCAGTGGAATAGTTATTTATTAAACAAAAACACACTTTTTAATTATTTATTTATTACTTACCTTATTTATTTAGCTAATCATTCTCATGAAAAGGTACTAACAATGCTACGTATTCAATTGACCTAAAATTACAACTGAATGTGGTAAATTTCTAGAGTAAACAAACCAACATCATATCCTAATTAACATGCATATTTAATAGAAACAACCTAGAACACTAATTTCATAAGCTAATAAATCTTCACAACCTAAAAAACTACGTTTTAATAAATATTAGTCAGCTCAGGTCCCTGCCCCGTCGAGCTCAACCTTGTAGAGAAAGAATTCAGACCGAGCCGAGCCCGAGCCCTTTTGCCACACCTAGTTATTGTTCCACAGGTAGTAGTTACCTCCAAAAGGTAAATCAGTGGCTTAGATATCAGATAAGCATCTTCTCAATTCTATATGTAAAATTCTTAAGGACCTAATTCCTTCATCTTTTTTAGGATGAATATTAGTGTTGAAATCTCCATAGATAAGTTAAAGAGCTTAAATTCTTTGATCTTAGTTAATAGGTGAGATCTTAGATAGGCAATGTTGTGAGAATATATGAATGACGTAAACGTAACCCTGTTTGAGCTTTTACCTTAGCCTTGATATGCATAGTTTGATTAGTCATATTACAACTGATTACTTCCATTATAGAAATATTATAATACATCAATATCCTATTGATAAGTGTAGATTTACATATATTTTATGTGTGACTATTGCATGGAAAGTACATGTGAACTAGATTTTTCATTTTAATGTTGCATGATTATGTATATTTTATGCTTGTTTTAGGTATTTTTACTTTGCATGTGGCCATGTTAGTGCTTAATTATGTTCTAGTATGTTTATACATACATTTTGTGTAAGTTAGTTTGTTAATCTTACCATTGCATTCAATGTGTGCATACATAAGTCTCGTTGTGTGTGTTGTTATTTTGTGTATTAATTGACATGTGTTAAGGCATGATTAAGTGCTTATTTTCATGGTTTATTGGTAGATTAAATGGTGCAATTGAGTGAAGGAAGCATGGAATAAAAGCTGGGACATTATAATAGGAATGTGACATTGGTGGTCACGATTGTGACCTTACTAGTCACAATCGTGACTTAAAAACTTGGCTGGAAAAAAAGTCGGACATCAGGAAGGTAGGCCAGGACAAGAGAAGAAGCACGTGAGTGGTTCGGCATTAGGACAAAAAGTGACAAAAACGTGAGAAAGGGAAGCAAAAATGACAGCTGTTGGGGCTTAGTGTACCAGCCTCGTGATGAGCGATTTAAGGCTGCATACAAACAAGGAAAGGAGGCAAAAAGGAGGGGATTTTTGTGGGAGAACATAGCTAAACAAAGGAGGTGCAGAAAGGAGGCATTTGGAGTTACACATTAGAGGAGAACACTAAGGATTCTAAGGCTACACCAAAGCTGTCTAGATTTGCAGCTTGCTTCCTCATGCAATAAACTTCTTTTTCTTATTTTTCTAATCTTTTTCTTTGTTTTTTTGTTTATTGTATGGGAAGAAGTTTGGAACCTGTGTTGATGATGATTGAGTTGTGTTTGATGGATTGCTAGGTTGTTTTAGGGTTATTCTTACTCAACCCATGTAAGACTTCACTTTTGTGCAATGTTATGATCATTTATGTGTGTTTATGGTATTTGGATGCTCATACTTAGTCTACACATAGATATGGGGCTGAAAATATGTTGTGAGTGTACCATGAGAGTGGGCATTCATATAGGACATTCCATTTATCAAGTTACTTCATTATTTACATAGAGGTATGGGATGTGATGTAGCTGTCCAAAATGGTAATAAATCTAATTAACGATTAGTTTAGGAATGGAGGTTGAGAGATCACATACTAGATTTTAATCATTATTTTGGGATTATTTAGTCCAAGTATTGAGAAAAAAAGGGCTAAGACATTAGAAAACACTTAGGACTAAACAGATCATATTGATAAAAATTGAAAGATTGCATGGGGTAGTAAGGGTAATCTTAACTTTAGTAATTCGATTTTTCCAATTTCAGCATCTATTCCTCTTGTTTTTGACAACGTTAATTCTGTGATTTTTTTCTCCCAATTGCTACTTTGATTGTTTTAATTGTTCATTAATTAATTGCTTAAACAGAGTTTAATTTGAACTACTATGGTGACTACACAATTCCTGTGGGATTCGATACCAAGTATATTATAAGACGACCTGTGCACTTGCGGTACTTGGGAAAACAAGTAGGATACTTAAATGCTTATAAGTTTTTAGTGCCGTTGCCAGGGAATTTGGTGTTAACATCAATGGTAGTTTAAGTGGCTTTGATTTGAGATTTTTCTTAATTTTCTTAGGTTAGTTCATTTAGCTAGTTTAATTTGGCTAGTTTTGTTCACTTAGTTTAGTTTAGTTGGAACTTTTTGCTCGTGTGTGGGTGAGTGTATGAAGACCCCAATGCACACTTGGCAATTTTATGGTTTATCCTATGAAGACCCCAATGCACACTTGGCAAATTTCTTAAAAATCTGTAGTACATTCAGATACAACAGATTATTTGAGGATGCAGTCAAGATGAGATTGTTTCCTTTCACTTTAAAAGATAGAGCGAAGGCATGGCTGAATTCTTTGACCCCCTGAATTTGTGAGAACATAGGATCAGTTGGTCTAGACTTCCCTTTCTAAACATTTCCCATTGACTAAGACTACAATAATCATCAAGGAGATCACAACCTTTCGGCAGTATGATGGGGAGTCTCTCTATAAAGCTTGGGAGAGATTTAAGGAGTTATAGAGGAGTTGCCCCATCATAACTTGCCAAGAGAGTTTTTATTGCAAACTTTTACAATGGAGTTATGGCAGCAACAAGGAGCATGATAGCTGCTGCAGCAGATGGTTCGTTGATGCAGAAAACTATTGATGCCGCGTATGATATTCCTGAAAATATGGGAAATAACAGTTGTCTGTGGTCAATTGAGAGAAATAGGCCATATCATGTGAAGGAGGAAAAGAGGGTTACATCAACTGAGTCACCATTAGCCATATAAGTGCAGATTGCAACACTAATAAGGAAATTACACAACATGAATTCTCTATTATGTTTTGTAAGTGCGATGCAATAGGTTTGCAAACTCTGTAACCAATATGACCATATGAAAATAGATTGTTACCTGCCAAACAATGAAGGAATGCAGGCAAATTACATGGGTATGCAGAACAGAGCAACCAATCTATACTCCAGTATCTACAACCTGGGGTGGAAAAACCACCCGAAATTTTCTTGGAGTAATTTTACTGGAAATAATGCGAGGCAGCCAGACCACCTGGATTCCAATAAGACTCTAATAAGGTTTTGGAGTCCAAATTGGATAAGTTGATTGAGGTGGTGACCACTAAATTTAATGACCAGGGGGAAAAATGAAGAGGATGGAGGACGAACAAAAGAAAAATCAAGCATGGAATGAGTCAATGTTCAAAAATCAAGCATCGTCCACTCATAATTTGGAGGTGCAAATAGGCCAGCTAGCCGTAGCATTAGTAAGTAGACCTCCAGGCAAGAGGATGGAGGACGAACAAAAGAAAAATCAAGCATGGAATGAGTCAATGTTCAAAAATCAAGCATCGTCCACTCATAATTTGGAGGTGCAAATAGGCCAGCTAGCCGTAGCATTAGTAAGTAGACCTCCAGGCAACCTTCTTAACACCTCAGAACCTAGTTAGAAGGAGCAGTTGAAAGTCATACAAATGAGAAGCAGGAAGGAAGTGGGAGAGACATCTTGCATGGAAACCACACAAGGTCAATTGAGTAATCAATCTGCGGTTACTGAAGAGAAGGAGAAGGAGAAGGAGGAACAAGAACAAGAAAAGGAAAAACCATATGTACCACCTCCTTCTTATATGCCAAAAGTACCATACCCACAGAGACTGCACCGAAATCAGGTGGATGCCCAATTTTCAAAATTTTTCGACAAGTTGAAGAAACTGTAGATCAACATTTCCTTGGTGGAGGCATTACAAAATATGCCCAAGTACACTAAGTTCTTAAAGGATATCCTCACTAATAAGCGCGCTTGGGAGGACTATTGGATGGTGTCTCTCACCGAGAACTATAGTTCAGTGATCACGAGCCAATTTCCATCAAAACTGAAGGACCCAGGAATCTTTACTATTCTATGCACTATTTCCAATTTGGAATTTTCTAAGTTCCTGTGTGATCAGGGAGTAAGTATAAACCTCTTGCTGTTATGAATTTTCAGGAAGTTGGGATTGAGTGATTTGATGCCAACTTCCATATTAATACAACTGGTAGACTAGTCGATCAAGAAACCTTTTGGAGTGGTGGAAGACGTGCTTGTAAAGGTCGATAAGTTCATCATCCCAGTTGATTTTGTAAGCCTGGACATAGCAGAAGATCGTAATTATCCTTTGATACTGGGAAGACCTTTCATGAATACTAAAAGGGATCTAATCAATGTTTAATATAGGAAGCTCGTCTTGAGGATTAGCGATGATCATGTGGTATTTAGCATGAGCAAAACCCTCAAGAATGTAGGAGAAGGAAAATGTGTACATGAGAGTTGATCTGATTGATGAATGTGTGGGGGAATTAGAAAAAGAAGAGTTAGTATACAAGAGAGAAACCTATGAGGATAAGGACGGTATTGAAGAAGGGAGCGAAGAAGAAGAGGAGGTAGGAGAGGACCCACAACAGGAGTCTTTAGATAGAACAAACCTACCCACCCCACCCTCCACTAAAAAACCACCTGTACTAGAATTGAAGCCCTTACTTACACATTTAAGATATACATTCTTAGGCGAGAGAAACACATTTTTAAGTATTATTTCAAATTTGTTAGATGAAGATTAGGAGAAGCATGTGGTCGATGCAATTCGGAAAAGGATGAAAGCAATGGGATGGCAACTTTTAGATATCAGAGGTATTAGTCCCAGTGTAGTAATGCATCATATAAACTTAGAAGAGGGATCCAAAACAATGAGAGTGAGACAACGAAGATTAAATCCAAACACGAAGGAAGTGGTAAAGAAGGAATTTGTTAAACTTCTGGATGCTGGCATTGTCTATCCCATTTTAAACAGCCAATGGGTGAGTCCTATTCAATGTGTTCCAAAGAAAGGTGGGATAATGATAATAAAATACGAGAAGGGAAAAATGTTATCAATAAGAACCGTTACAGGTTGGCGGGTTGTATAGACTATCGAAAGTCCAACGCTGTAACAAAGAAGGACCATTTTGCCTTAACCTTTGTAAATCAAATGGTAGAAAGAGTAGCAGTTTATGCTTACTATTGCTTTCTAGATGGATATTCGTGGTACAAACAGATATTCATATATCCAGAAGATTAGGAGAAGTTCACTTTCACATGTCCCTATGGTTCCTTTGAGTACAGGCGGAAGCCATTCAGATTATGCAATGCACTAGCAACCTTTCAAAGGTGCATGATGGTTATTTTTGCAGACATGATTTAGGAAATAATGGAGGTGTTCATGGATAATTTTTTAGTCTTTGGAGATACCTTTGAGCAGTGCTTGAAAAATTTAAATAAGGTTCTTCAAAGATGTGAAGACTCCAATTTGGTGTTGAACTGGGAAAATGTCACTTTATGGTTTAGGAAGGCATAGTTTTAGGTTACCACATTTCATACAAGGAAATTGAAGTTGACAGGGCAAAAATTGAAGTAATTGATAAACTCCCACCGACCTTCAATGTCCACGGCGTCTGAGCATTTTTTGGGACATATTGATTTTTATCGCCGGTCCATCAAGGATTTCTCCACAATAGCAAAACCTCTCACCTAATTGTTGGTCAACAATATGCGTTTCAGCTTTGATGATAATTGTTTGAATGCCTTTGACAAACTGAAGAAGGCATTGATTTCAGCATTAGTTCTACAATCACCAAATTGGTCACTTCTATTTGAGCTCATGTTCGATGCCAGTGATTATGTTATAGGATATGTTTTGGGCCAAAGAAAAGAGAAGAAATTAAACACTGTTTATTATGCTAGCAGGAAACTAACTAGACCACAGCTAAATAACACAATAATAGAGAAAGAATTATTAGTTGTGGTGTTTATGTGTGATAAATTCTGATCATTTTTGCTAGGCTCTAAATTCACTGTTTTTATTGATCACGTGGCATTAAGATATTCATTTGTAAAGAAGGACGCTAAGCCGAGATTAAATCGGTGGATTTTGCTCCTACAAGAGTTTGGTTTGGAAATTCGTGACAAGAAAGGACCAGAGAACATAATGGTAGATCATTTATCCAAACTAGGAGGAAAGGAATTTAAAGTTGAATTGGAGATAAATAAACAATTCCCTAACGAGGCTTTAATGTGGATAAATGCATCTAACATACCGTGGTTTGCAGACATTGTGAACTACCTGGTGAGTGGTATCTTACCCTTTGATCTTAGTTACTAACAACAGAAGAAGTTTCTTTCTGATTGTTCACATTATATACGGGAAGAGCCACTTTTTTTTAAAATGTGCACTAATGGCTTGCTTAGGCAATGTGTTCTAGACGATGAGTTTCATGCTATTTTGATTCACTGTCATAATTCTGCATATGTTGGACATTATAGGGATAAAAGAACAGTAGCTAGAGTACTAGAGTGCAGGTTCTTTTGGCCAACATTATCTAAAGATGCCAAGAATGGGTTAAAAATGTTATAGGTGTCAAAGGATAGGTAATATATCTAAGAGGGATGAAATGTTGATGACAACAATACTTGAAGTTAAGGTCTTTGATGTTTGGGGGTTAGATTTTATGGATAGTTTCCATCTTTATACGGAAACAAATACATTTTAGTTGATGTAGATTATGTGTTGAAATGGGCTGAGGTGATGGCTACTACAACAAATGATGGTCGAGTGGTGCAAAAGTTCCTTAAAAAGGTAATCAATGGATTTGGATTGCCACGGGTCATCATCAATGATGGAGGTACCCATTTTTGCAATAATCCTTTTGAAAAAGTATTGAAAAAAATATGAAGTGCAACATAGGATAGCGACACCGTACCATCCCCAAACAAGTGTCCAAGTTGACGTTGTCAACCGAAAACTCAAAAATTTTTGAAAAAGACCATCATCTCTTCAAGAAAAGATTGGGCGAATAAATTGGATGATGCAGTTTGTGCCTAATGGACAACATTTAAGACAAGCATTGGTATGACACCTTATAGACTAATTTATGGAAAGGCTTGTAACTTACTGGTAGAATTGGCGCATAAGGAGTATTGGGCAATTAAGGCCCTAAACTGGGATGAAAAAGCAACTGGGGAAAAACGAAAGCTTCAATTGAATGAATTAGACGAATTAAGGTTGCATGCGTACGAAAATGTAAAATTATATAAGAAAAAGGTAAAGCACTGGCATGATGCACATCTCAAGCAGAAGGACTTCCATACAGGGGATATGGTATTACTATTTAACTCGAGACTTCGTCTGTTCCCAGGAAACTTAAAATCTCGATTGAGTGTCCCCTTTATAGTAGTTAATGTTTATCCATCTGAAACGTTAGAGTTAGAAAATAAGCATGGAGAGACCTTTAAAGTGAATGGCCACTACTATAAGCCTTATTTCGGCAGCCAATTTCCTGAAGAATGAGAGAAACTATCTGTCTCCAGTGATCCAAATGTAGGCTAAAGAGTTTTGGTAGTGGCAATAAAAACTAGCATCAATTTTTTTTTATAGTTTGGAGTATTTTATGTTTTGTGTTTTATTTTACTAATGTTTTTAAATTTTATGTGTGAATTTAGGAAGACAAAAGACGAGAACAAGGGAGCTATGTTGTGGGAGTACACTTTCCAACAATGCTACCTTTATTGTCGTCCCATTGAATAAGTTTTCTCGTGCCCTTTATCTTTTATTTTTGTTATTTTTTCTTTTCTATGTGAATTGCTTGTTTGATTGTTTCATTGTGCACTACTTCCACACATTGAGGACAATGTGTCGTTTAAGTATGGGGGAGTGGTATTTTGCATTGCATATTGTGTATCTTATTTAACTCCCCAAAATTTTCTTATTTTGTACTATTTTGTGTCAATATGCATAATTATCTTTCATGTCTTGTGTGCAATTGCATTATATATCACTATCATTAGTGAATCAATAGCGTAGTCAGATGAGGATGAAATTATTTTTAAATGTGATTATTTAACATACGAAAGCATTTTAGCTTATGAATTTGTGTTTGATTAAGAATTGAGGCAAATTTGCATGTGAATTAGGATATATAACCTATTTTTACATTTGATGTTACATGATGGATGTATTTACGTTTAGAATCAATTAAATTGGTGGGAAGTTAAAAGTAGTCTTTTATGAAAATTGAAAAGCTATAAAGAAATGAAGTAGGTTAAAATGTGAAAAAAAGAGAAAAAAGAGAAAAAAGAGAGGTTTGTGTAAATACATAGCTATTCCGCTGGCCCAAAAAGGGTTAAGAATAGAGCTGGTAACCAGTTATGAAGGGTGTATAGCTGAGTAACTAGGGGATATTCATCACAAATGTTAAGCTTTCTCGTCAAAAGGCTAGAATGCTCCGCCAGCTAAGCTTAATAATAATATGTATAAAAAACTAACCTAGTTGAGTAATCGGGGGACATTTATCACAAATGTTTGCCTTCACATCAAAAGACCAGGTTAGCGTTAAAACATAATTAAAAAATGTGTTAATGAAATAAAAGCCTATCGATCTTTGTATAATAGCTATAATTTTCATAGGGGCAACTCAGTAATAGAATACCTTTCTACTTGATTGATATTCATAATTGCTTTTATTCAAGTGATATAAATATAGGGATAAGTTATAATTATCTTGATTGAATTGTACATTTGTTTTGTTCCATTTGAGCATGAATGAATGAGTTGAAATGTTGGATTATGTTGGATGATTGCGTTTAAGATTGAAAGATTTCTTTAAGATTATTGCCATTGTGACACTATTATATAGTTGTGTGTTTTGCGAGTGTGCATGTTTGGTGTAATGTGTGCATTATGTTGTGAATTGTTTTTAGTTTTTAGTTTTGTTTTACTTGAGGATAAGCAAAAATTCAATTGTGGGGGAGTTGATAAGTGTTTATTTACATATATTTTATGTGTGATTATTGCATGGAAAGTACATGTGAACTAGGTTTTTCATTTTAATGTTACATGATGGTGTATATTTAATGCTTATTTTAGGTATTTTTATGTTGCATTGGCCATGTTAGTGTTTAATTATGTTCTAGCATGTTTGTACATACATTTTGTGTAAGTTGGTGTGTTAACCTTACCATTGCATTCAATGTGTGCATGCATAAGTCTCATTGTGTGTGTTGTTATTTTATGTATTAATTGGCATGTGTTAAGGCATGATTAAGTGCTTATTTTCATGTTTTATTGGCAGGTTAAATGGTGCAACTAGGTGAAGGAAGCATGAAATAGAAGTTGGGACATTAAAATAGGAATGTGACATTGGTGGTTACCAGTCACAACTGTGACTTAAAAACTTGGCTAGCACAAAAGTCATGTGCCAGCTATGTTTTAAGGACAATTAACTACATAAAATCAGGAGGGCAGGCTAGGACAAGAGAAGAAGCATATGAGTGGGTCGGCATACAAAAACATGAGAAAGGGGAGCGAAAATGACAACTGTTGGTGTACTAGCCACAAGATGAGTGATTTAGGGATGCATAAAAACAAGAAAAGGACGCCAAAAAGAGGGGATTTTCATGGGAAAACTTAGCTGAACAAAGGAGGTGTAGAAAGGTGGCATTTGGAGCTGTATATTGGAGGAGAACACTAAGGATTTTAAGGCTACACCAAATTTGCCTAGATTTCTAGCTTGCTTCCTCATGCAATAAACTTCTTTTTCCTATCTTTTTCTCATATTTTTCTTTGATTTTTTTGTTTATTGTATGGGAAGAAATTTGGAACCTGTATTGATGATGATTGAATTATGTTTGATGGATTGCTAGGCTATTTTAGGATTATTTTTACGCAACCCATATAAGACGTCACTTTTGTGCAATGTTATGATCATTTATGTGTGTTTATGTTATTTGGATGCTTATGCTTAGTCTACATAGAGATATGGGGCTGAAAAATATGTTATAAGTGTTCCATGAGAGTGGGCATTTGTGTAGGACATTCCATTTATCAAGTTACTTCATCATTTACATAGAGATATGGGATGTGATGTAGTTGTCTAAAGTGATAATCAAATCTAATTAGCTATTAGTTTAGGAATGTAGGTTGAGAGATCATATAATAGATTTTAATCATTATTTTGGGATTATTTAGTCTAAGTATTGAGAGAGAAAGGACTAAGACATTAGAAAATACTTGGGATTAAACATGATCATATTGAAAAAAATTGAAAGATTACATAGGGTAGTAAGGGTAACCCTAACTTTCATAATTCGATTTTTCCAATTTCAGCATCCATTCCTCTTGTTTTTGGCAACCCTAATTCTGTGATTTTTTATCCCAATTGCCACTTTGATTGTTTTAATTGTTCAATTGATCAAACAAAGTTTAATTTAAACTACAAAGGTGACTACTCAATTCCTGTGGGATTCAAACCAAGTATATTACAGGACGACCCATGCACTAGCGGTACTTAGGAAAACAAGTAGGATAGTTAAATGCCTATCAACTGATTGCTTCCATTCTAGAAATATTATAATAGATCAATATCCTATCATTGGGATGATAATCATGGTTTGTGATCTCCTTCCACAGAGCAAACAACAAGCTAAGTAGATTATTGTTCTCCAATTTGATTATAGATTCCAAAATACCAATCACTTCTAATTTATTTTGTAGGATAAAATTTTTGGGAAAATTTTCTTCAATAGGGTATTAGTAGCCCTAAAATTTTAGGCTACAATTTTCATGTTTTTGGCTCTATAAGTAGAGGACTTTTCTTCCTCTTGGATTTCCTTCTCCATATAGGTTCAAAATCTTGCTTAATGTTGCCATCTATAGAATCGATTTCATTGCTAGCTTGTGTAGACACCATAGATTGAGCTTGATTGGTTTACTTTATCATACAGATATTAGTAGAGTTTAACTACAAAGATCCATTCTTTGTGTATCTCTTTTTATGCATCTTTATTAAAACTACTAATAGAGAGGTAAAAGTGTGCATCTCTCTGCTTAGTTCTACAAGTATATTAATTCATAGATAAAGATGAGGGAGCAAGATAAAGGTGCATGACTGGAGGCTGTAAATGACAAGAATGGGTCCTATGGCACGTTGATAAGTTTGTCTTTCATTTCACTGGGGTAAATAGTTTGTATTGTCCTATAAAATTATGAAGAGTGTCTATCTGCTGTCCTTTTTTTCTAACTGGCTTTGGTAATAGGGAATGCAAATTGGTTTTACTAAAACCAATGCCTTTATAAGTAAAAATAACATATTTTGGAGTATGAAGAAAATAGGTGTGTTAGGAATTACTAATTTGTTTTGGTGTCATTTATTTATTAGTTATATTAGTATGAGTGTTTAAATAAAATTAAGTCTTTATTTAACCTAGGAATATATAAGTTATGTGTGTGTTATACGGTGAAAAAAGAAGAGTGAATGCCAAAAACAAAAAAAAAAATTGGTGTTATGTTATGTAAGCCGAGTTACGATTGTGATTGTTTTGGTTTGATAAATCACAAGTTAGATTTGTGGTTATTTAATTTTGCTACATTTGGTATCAGAGCAACATCTATTTGTTTGTTGTCTGAGAAGGAGGGAGAAGCTTGGTCAGTGAGGTGCCACAAACTGAGGCAGAGAAGAACTCCCCAGATAAAACTAAAGGACAAATTAGACGAAGAAATCAATTTAGTTGGAGTCGCTGAGAATGGAAACAACCTTCTATTGCTGAGTAGCGATCAATAGTGACAGGTCCTCTGCGTCGTTATTGCCCAGTTTGTATCTCTCTCTCTATTGTTTATGTCTATTGTCTGCGTCGTTGTTAGCCAGTTTGCATCCCAATATCATCTGTTGTTTACATTTCTCTCTCTTTATGTAAATCTATTTTGCCGTCTTTATTTACTATAGTCTACTTATTCTTCTATGTCTCTATTTCTTATTGAGCTAGAAGATCCTAGATGGTTGTAATCACACAGTACGTTCTATGTCTCGTCTTCAAATTTTATGGGAAGAATAATTTTCAAGCGTGGATTGTTCTCTTCAAGTATGGATTGTTCATATGTTATTCTTTCTAAAAACTTCGGGTGTTTGGGAGATTGTTGAGCATGGAGTTCCTAAACCTACAAATATTGAAAAATTGATATAGGCAAAGAGGTGAGATTTGACTCATGCTCGTAACAAAGATGATCAGGCTACCCACCCTATTTTTCAAAGTGTTGAGTTCTCTAAGTTCCAAAAAATTATTAATGTAAAGTCATTAAAGGAGGCTTGGGACATTTTACTTCAAACCTACCAAGGGGTTGAACCAGTTTAGAAGATGCGACTACAGACATACAGAAGGCAATTTAAGCTGCTTCAATAAGAAAAGAATAAGAAGATTGTTGATTATTTTATACGCACTCAGAAACTTGTCAACAATATGAGGGCTAATAGAGAAACTATTTCTGATCTTCAAATCATGGAGAAAATTCTTCGTACTTTGACAGAGCGATTTGATGTTATAACTACTATTGAGGGGGCAAAGGATCTAAAGACTAAGACAATTGATGGTCTACTTGGAGCATTGGAAGCACATGACTAGAAGTTAGATGAGAGATCTACACCAGTTATTGAGTAGACACTAAAAGCTTAAGCAGATGTAAAGAAGGATGAGGATGAGTCAACAAATAAAGGCGAATCCAGTCAAAGAAGAGGTAGAATTTCAAGTCTGATCACAGATAGGGTAGAAGAGGTAATATTAATAAAAAATATGGTACATCTAATGTTACAATTGTAAAAAGTATGAGCATTATTAGTCATGTTGCAAGTCTCATATTCAATGCCATAATTGCAAGAAGTATGGTCATTTCAGCAAAGATTGTTGTTTGAGGAGACTAGAAAATAGACATTGTCATGCGAAAGTTACGAGGAATGGTGGTAATAACACATAAACTTTGTTAATTGCCAGTTTTGATAGTGGAGGCGATTATAATAGTTAGTGGTTATTGGATACAGGGTATAGTAATCAACTTAGTGGAAACAAATCTTTATTTTCCAAATTTGATGATTCATTTCACACATCAATGAAACTTAGAGATAATTGGTATATTCCGATTTATGGGAAAGGCAAGATCGAAATCAAATTGAAGAACAGCACACTTAATTACACTACAAGAAAAATCACATAATAGCGTTGGAATATTACCAACGGAACGATTTCCGTCGCTACTTACCGACAGAAGATAAAAATTCTGTCAGAAAATACGGTGATTTAACAACAGCAAATAGATCCGTTGGCAATACTGTAGGGAAAACTTTCTCGCAAAATCTCCAACGGCATATAGCGACGCCAAAACTCACGGCGTCTAGAAAAAATGCGGGAACCGCTCCCGCAATTTAATTGCTACGTCGCTTTACTGACGGTTAACTTACCGTCAGAACAAAGCTATCATTTATCGACGGAAACTTGATCCGTCGCAATATCTACTAGCTTATTTACCGACGGAATGCTAGTTCCGTCAGTAAATTGTTAACAAACGTTGTCGTTTCGATGAAGACGGACGATAAGTGTTAATCACCGACAGAATGCGTTGTGTCCGTCGGTAACTGTTTCTAGGAAACCTAGTTTGCCGACGGAACTATTATTTCGTCGGTATTTGAGTTTCCACCAGGCTAAGTTACCAATGTTTTACCGACGGAATGTTGTGTCCATTGGCAACTGCCGACAGGGAAACCTAGAGTACCGACGGAATTATTCTTTCGTCGGTATTTGAGTTTCCACCAGTTTAAGTTATCGATGTTTCACCGACGGAATGTTAAGTGTCCGTCAGTAACTGTCGGCAGGGAAACCTAGATTACCGACGAAAATATTGTTTCGTCAGTATTTGAGTTTCCATCGTATTAAATTGCCACTCTTTTACCGACGGAATGGGCTTGTCTGTCGGTAACTGTCGGCGGTTGCGTCATCTGTAAACCTAGATTACTGGCGGAATGTTATGTTTCGTCGGTAATTTAGCGCCTATAAGTCGGGCACCGACCCCCTCCCTTCTCCTCGTGCCTTAATTTCTCCTCTCCTCACAAACCATTCAGTGAAGAGTTTTCTGACTCCTCTCTCGTTTTCTGATCGTTTTTCGATTATTGTCTTACTCATCGTGCGTTGTTTGAGGTAAACTCTCTTATAAATGTATTATTTCTACAAAAAAAGCATGTTTTTAGTGTTAAACGTGAATGCTTGGTCATATTGAGATTATACATATTGCGTATGAAGTGTTCGATAAAATGCCTTTTATGATATTTAAAATGTTTTTTGTAATT
>JAOQMS010000179.1:22558206-22570719 GCA_027563885.1 Erythroxylum longipes
GACAGTTTTCTGGGTCCGGAAATGACTCCGAAAAATTCTCAGAAAATTTCTAAAATTCTCTAAAAATCTCAAAACCCAAATGATCCTCTCCAATTCGATTTTCACACACAAAGCCTATTTTTTCAAAAATCCCATTTATTCACAATTATACCGAAAAATGTCATGAATGCATGTACAAACATTTTTCATGTGCAAAAATCACTATTCACAATTGTGTGAGCATGAGATGTGTTTTCCTAATGATCTCACGTATACCCGTTTCTATAATTCAACCCGTTATACGGAAACGGGATGTTACAGTAATGCATCAAATAAACTTAGAAGAGGGATGCAAAATGGTGAGAGAGACAACGAAGATTAAATCCAAACATGAAGGAAGTGGTAAAGAAGGAAATTGTTAATCTTCTGGATGAAGGCATCATCTATCTTATTTCAGATAGCCAATGGGTGAGTCCCATTGAATGTGTTCCAAAGAAAGGTGGGATGACGATAATAAAAAACAAGAAGGAAGAAATGTTATCAACAAGAACCGTTACAATTTGGCAGGTTTGTATAGACTATCGAAAACTCAACACTGTAACAAAGAAGGACCATTTTCCCTTACCCTTTATAGATCAAATGATAGAAAGAGTAGCAAGTCATGCTTACTATTGCTTTTTAGATGGATATTCAGGGTACAATCAAATCTTCATATATCCAGAAGATCAAGAGAAGACCAATTTTACATGTCCCTATGGTACCTTTGCCTGCAGATGGATGCCATTCGGATTGTCCAATGCACCGACGACCTTTCAAAGGTACATGATGGCTATTTTTATAGATATGATTGAGGAAATAATGGAGGTGTTCATGGATTATTTTTTAGTCTTTGGAGATACCTTTGAGCAGTGCTTGAAAAATTTGGATAGGGTCTTTAAAGATGTGAATACTCCAATTTGGTAATGAATTAGGAAAATGTCACTTCATGGTTCACGAAGGCATAGTTTCGCGTCACCAAATTTCATACAAAGGAATTGAAGTTGACAGGGGAAAACTTAAAGTAATTTATAAACTCCCACTACCCTTCAATATTCGCAGCGTCTGAGCATTTTTGGGACATACCAACTTTTATCACTGGTTCATCAAGGATTTCTCCATAATAGCAAAACCTCTCACCCAATTGTTGATCAAGGATATGCTTTTCAGATTTGATGATAACTATTTGAATGCCTTTGACAAGCTGACTAAGGCATTGATTTCAGCACCTATTCTACAATCACCAGATTGGTCACTTTCATTTAAGCTCACGTGCGATGCTAGTGATTATGCTATAAGATGTGTGTTGGTCCAGAGAAAAGAGAAGAGATTACACGCTATTTATTATTTAAGTAGGACACTGACTGGACCACAACTAAATTACACAACAATAAAGAAAGAATTATTAACTGTGGTGTTTGCGTGTGATAAATTCCGATCATATTTGCTAGGCCCTAAAGTCATTATTTTTACTGATTATGCGACATTAAGATATTTATTTGCAAAGAAGGACACCAAGCCTAGATTAATTCGGTGGATTTTACTCCTATAAGAGTTTGATATGGAAATTCGTGATAAGAAGGGAGCAGAGAATATGATGGTAGATCATTTATCCAAATTAGGAGGAAAGGAATTTGAAGTTAAATTGGAGATAATGAACAAGTCCCTGATGAGGCTTTAATGTGGATAAATACATCTAATGTACCATTGTTCGCAGATATTACGAACTACCTGGCGAGTGGTATCTTACCCTTTGATCTTAAGTACCAACAACGAAAGAAGTTTCTTTCTAATTGTTTGCATTATATATAGGAAGAGCCACTTTTGTTTAAAATGTGCACCGATAGCTTACTGAGTTGATGTGCTCCAAATGATGAGTTTTATGCTATTTTGACTCACTGTCACAATTCTGCATATGTTGTATGTTATGGGGCTAATAGAACAGCCACTAGAGTACTAGAGTGTGGGTTCTTTTGCCAACATTATTTAAAGATGGACAAGAATGGGTTAAAAAATGTGACATAATGGGTAAAAAAATGTGACAGATGTCAAAGGATAGGGAATATATCTAAAAGAGATGAAATGCCGATACTAACAATACTTGAATTTGAAGTCTTTGACATTTAGGGGTTAGATTTTATGGGACCGTTTCTGTCTTCATATGGAAACAAATATATTTTGGTTGGTGTAGATTATGTGTCGAAATTGGCTAAGGTGATGGTGATTACAAAAAATGATGGTGAGTGGTGCAAAATTTCCTGAAGAAGATAATTAATAGATTTGGAGTGCCACGAGTCATCATCAGTGATGAAGGTACCCATTTTGGCAATAATCTTTTTGAAACATTATTGAAAAAATATGAAGTGCAACATAGGATAACGACACCGTACCGTCCCCAAATAAGTGGCCAAGTTGAGGTCGTCAACTGAGAACTTAAAAAAAATTAGAAAAGACCGTTAACTCTTCAAGAAAAGATTGACGAATAAATTGGATGATGGAGTTTGTGCTTACCTGACAACATTTAAGATAAGCATTGGTACGACACCTTATAGACTGATTTATGAAAAGGTTTGTCACTTACCAGTAAAATTGGAGCATAAGTTATATTGGGCAATTTAGACCCTCAACTGAGTAAGTGGGGAAAAACGAAAGCTTCAATTGAATGAGTTGGAAGAATTAAGACTACAAGGGTAAGAAAATGCAAAAATGTATAAGGAAAAGGTAAAGCGGGTATGATGCACATCTCAAGCAGAAGTACTTCCATATTGGGGATATGGTTTTACTATTTAACTCAAGACTTTGTCTATTCCCAGAAAAATTAAAATCTCGACGGAGTGGCCCATTTAGAGTAGTTAATGTTTATCCATCCGGAGTGCTAGAGTTAGAAAATGAGTATGGAGAGATCTTTAAAGTGAATGGCCACCACTGTAAGTCCTATTTTGGCATCCAATTGCCCAAAGAACGAGAGAAGCTGTCTCTCCAACCCCTCAAGTGATCCAAGCGTAGGCTTAAAAGTCTTACTAGTGACTATAAAAACTAGCATCAATTCTTTTTATGGTTTGATGTGTTTTATGTTTTGTGTTTTATTTTACTAATGTTTTTAAATTTTATGTGTGACAGTAGGAAGATAAAAGATGAGAACAAGGGAGCTGTGATGATGGAGTACACTTTCCAACAATGCTACCTTTACTGTCGTCCCATTAAAAAAGCTTTCTCATGCCCTTTATCTTTTATTTTTGTTATTTCTACTTTGGTATGTGAATTATATTTTGATTGTTTCATTGTCCACCACTTTCACACATTGAGGACAATGTATCATTTAAGTATGGGGGGTGGTATACAATTTTGCATTGCATATTGTGTGTCTTATTTAACCCCCCAATTTTTTTTCCTATTTTGTATGATTTTGCAAAATTTTGTGTTAATATGGATAATTGTCTTTCAAGTCCTGTGTGCATTTGCATTATATGTCACTATTAATATTGAATTAATGGCATAATCAGACGAGAATGAAATTAATTTTAAATGTGATTATTTAGCATATGAAAGTATTTTAGCTTATAAATTTGTGTTTGATTGAGAATTAAGGTAAATCTGTGTGTAAATTAGGATATAAAACCTAATTTTCCATTTGATGTTACATGAATCATGTATTTACGTTTAGAATCAATTAAACTGGTAGGAAGTTACAAGTAGTCTTTTATGAAAATTGAAAAGCTACAAAGAAATAAAGTAGGTTAAAATGTGAAAGAAAAGAGAAAAAAAAGAGAGGTTTGTGTAAATGGATAGCTATTCTGTTGGCCCAAAAAGGGTTAAGATTGGAGTTGGTAGCCAACTGTGAAGGGTGATATAGCTAAGTAACCGTGGGACATTCATTAAAAATGTTTGCCTTCGCGTCAAAAGTCTAGAATGACCCGCCAACTAAGCTTATATATATATATATATATATATATATATATAGTTGAGTAACTGAGGTACATTCATCATAAATGTTTGCCTTCGCGTCAAAAGACTAGGTTAGCGTTAAAAAATTAATTAAAAAATGTGTGCTAAAGAAATAAAAGCTTACCAATCTTTGTATGTAGCTATAATTTTCATAGGGTTGACTCGGTAATATAATACCTTTCTACTTGATTGACATTCATAAATGCATTTCTTCAAGTGACATAAATATAGGGATAGGTTATAATTATATTGATTGATGTATATTTATTTCATTCCATTTGAGAATGAATGAATGAGTTGAAATGTTAGATTATGTTGGATGATTGTGTTTAAGATTCAAAGATTTCTTTAAGATTATTGCCAATGTGCCACTATCATATAGTTGTATGTTTCGCAACTGTGCATGTTTAGTGTAATGTGTGCATTATGTTGTGAATTGTTTTTATTTTTGTGTTTTGTTTTGCTTGAGGGCAAGAAAAATTCAAGTGTCGAGGAGTTGATAAGTATAAATTTACATATATTTTATATGTGACTATTGCATGGAAAGTACATGTAAACTAGGTTTTTCATTTTAATGTTGCATGATTGTCTATATTTTATGTTTGTTTTAGGTATTTTTACATTGCATGTGGCCATGTTAGTGTTTAATAATGTTCTAGTATGTTTGTACATACATTTTGTGTAAATTGGTGTGTTAACCTTACCATTGTATTCAATGCGTGCACGCATAAGTCTCACTATGTGTGTTATTATTTTGTATATTAATTGGCATGTGTCAAGGCATGATTAAGTGCTTATTTTCATGTTTTATTGGAAGCTTAAATGGGGCAACTGAGTGAAGGAAGCATGGAAAGAAAGTTGGGACATTATAATAGGAATTTAACATTAGTGGTCACGATTGTGACCCTACTAGTCACAATCGTGACTTAAAAACTTGGCTGGCACAAAAGTCATGTGCCAACAATGTTTTAAGGACAACTAACTGCATAAATTTGGCATAAGGAGAAAAGGTGACAAAAACGTGAGAAAGGGGAACAAAAATGACAGCTGTCCAAGTTTGGTGTACCAGCCATGTGATGAGTGATTTAGGGCTGCATAAAAATAAGCAAAGGAGGCCAAAAATAGGGGATTTTCATGGGAGAACATAGCTGACAAAGGACGGGCAGAAAGGAGGCATTTAGAGCTGCACATTGGAGGAGAACATTAAGGATTCCAAGGCTACACCGAAGCTGTCCAGATTTCCAGCTTGGTTCCTCATACAATAAGCTTCTTTTTCCTATCTTTTTCTCATCTTTTTCTTTGGTTTATTTTTGTTTATTGTATGGTCAGAAGTTTGGAACCTGTATTGATGATGACTGAGTTGTGTTTGATGGATTCCTAGGTTGTTTTAGGATTATTCTTGCTCAAACCATGTAAGACTTCACTTTGTGAAATGTTATGATCACTTAGGTGTGTTTATGGTATTTGGATGCTCATGCTTAGTCTACATAGAGATATGGGGTTGAGAAATATGTTGTGAGCGGACCACGAGAGTGAGAATTCAGGTAGGATATTTTATTTATCAAGTTACTTCATCATTTACATAGAGATATAGAATGTGATGTAGCTGTCCAAAAGGGTAATCAAATCTAATTAACGATTAGTTTTAAAATGAAGGTTGAGAGATCAAATACGTGATTTTAATCATTATTTTAGGATTATTCAGTCCAATTATTGAGAGAAAGGACTGACACATAAGAAAATACTTAGGACTAAACACGATCATATTGACAAAATTTGAAAGATTGCATAGGATAGAAAGGGTAATCCTAACTTTAGTAATTCAGTTTTTCCAATTTCAGCATCAATTCCTCTTGTTTTTGGCAACCTTAATTCTGTGATTTTTTCTCCCAATTGTTACTTTGATTTTTTATAATTGTTCATTAATTAATTTCTCAAACAAATTTTAATTTAAGCTATTAAGGTGACTACACAATTCCTGTAGGATTTGATACCAAGTATATTACAAGACGACCCATGCAATTGTGGTACTTGGGAAAACAAGTAGGATAGTTAAATGCCGATCAGAAAGCCTCTGAAGGAATAAAATTCAACAAACCGCAACAAACTAATTGATTGTCATTTGGAAAATTCATTCCTTAATATTTTCATTATTAATAAGTTCACTCTAGTTCACATAAAAAAGACACAATTATACAGTTAAATGTCCAACCCAATGGCAAGCATAAGTCACATTGAGGCAAAAAGTTAGACAAACCCCCCATTTCATGATATTCGAATCAAACTCTCGATTTGGCAGCCAATAAATTCAGATGTCCACTGCCAGAGAAGGTTTGTCTCAATCACAATAATATCCAATATTACTAGCATAAAAAATGACAAATTTTCAATTAAAAATAAAGCAAAGAGGACATACTAGAGTGGTCGACATTAGAATCATCATTTGCATTTCTCTCAGGAAAAAATCTCCTAAAAAACTGGGCAAAAACCCAATCTCTAATTCCCTTCATGTTTTCAACTGTCAAAATTCCAAACAACTTCAACTTATAATCTTTGGAAAAAAACAATTAATTTTATCAAACAAATGAAACACCAAACAAAAATGAAACCTCAACCTATGATTTTACCCATTGAGAAAACCTCAACCTATGATTTTCCCCATTGAGAAATACACCAAACCCCAAACTATCTGAGAATTTTCATTAATTTCACCTACCCCAGACCTTAAAACAAGAACCTAATTAACCTGATAAAGCTATAAGAGATTGAATCCATTTCTGATTTGGACCCGTTAAGCCTTTGGGTTATCAGATATATACGTCTACAAGTGACGCCAAAATGATGAAGTTTGTGAGAGATAGGGAGAGAATAAATGATTCTATCTAGGATAACCCCAAATCGGATCAACACCATTTCCTTGTTTTAGTGAGAGAATAAAATTTTTGGGTTTAGATTTTTGTTTTCGTTAGCGTAGAGGATGAGAGTGTTTTTGTTTTGTTTTCGTTTCCCTCCTAAAATTCTAAAATTTTTTGGTGACGATTTACAAAATTCGTAGATAAAATGAGTTCTGAAAGGCAATCTTTTGGAGTTGATTTCGAAAATCATCACTAACAAATCGTCGTTAAAAGGACATTTGCTGATAATTTTTGAAAATCTTCATTTAACAACGATTTCCATAAATCATCACTAAATGTGTAACCTTTGATGATGGATCCTTTAGTGACGATTTTAAGAAATCGTCACTAAAAGTTTTATGGTGACGATTTTAAGAAGTCGTCACTAAAAGGTTTAAGCGACAATTTCTTAAAATCGTCACTATTTTAGTGACGATTTTAAGAAATTGTCACCATAAACCTATTTTTAATGATGATTTTTAAAACTTAGGAAAAAAACATGATGAAATGTCTACCTTATTATATTGAATTTAAAATAATGTAGTTTAAAAATACGTTTATTTATATGTGGTTAATTTTTGATACATTTAATCGATGACACTTAGTGATTAATGTTTTAAAATGCTTAAGACATTTACTTTACTTCACATTTAGTTTTAGGTATAATGTGGAAGCATAAAAGCTAAAGTGAATTGAAAGCACACTCTTTAGGCCATATTTTTTAGATTCACACTTAATTATCTTCGTAGAACTAGAAGGAGAAGGATTAGAGCAAAAGGACATAAGAAAATACAAGAAAAAATGAACACATTGCATGCTCATAACTCACAGTCGTGAGAATCATGGCTATGAGCATCATCTAACGCTCATGAAATTTAAGTCATAGGCATGACACCCATGTCACGCCCATACAAGGGAGACTCACAGCCGTGACTTATATGACCTGGCACCCGGAAAAATAGTTTTTAGTATAAATACAATGTTATGACGATAGAAAGGAATAAATATCATTTTAGGGTTTTAGGAAGTCAAAGAGCTGCTATTCTTAGATACCCATGGAGGTTATGTTTCTCAACTACGGTTTGGAGGTGAAATCTATGTAGAGTCACAGTTAAACATATCTTTCTCTTTGTTTAACTTTGAATCTCTCTTTAAGGATTGTTATCGCTGTTCTATGTTGAATGATTGGGGTATTGTAAAGATGATCTTAATGCATTTATTGGATTATTTTATTTCACACCCATTGCTAAAATTTTCAATATAATCCGTAATCATTATGTTTGAGATTTGTTTGTAGCTACTAATGACCTTGAATCATTAGGAACAACGTAACTTAGGTTAGATAACCTAAGCTTGTGAGGTTACTACCTATATTAATCTATTTCCATTTCGTAATGCGGCTGCCCAATTAAATCTAAAGAGAGTTTTCTAGGTTATTTGGTAGTTAGGTTTAATGAAAGATCTCGTTTTAATTAAACACAACCTAAGGGAAAACTGAGACTAACAGAACTTATTGTTAGTCTACGATCAATAGTTCCAGGAGAGGTGTGAAAGCATTATAACAATGAGATATGTTTAATCATGTCTAGGTCAAGATTGATCCAAGAATAAGATTTTACACATATTCAACACTTTTATCACTTTTGACTGTTTTCTATAACTTGCTTGCATTAGTTTAATTTTATTTTTTTTTCTCAATGGATCCAACTCAAAACTCCCCTTTTATTTCCTTAACATCAATTATTGTCATTGCAAAAATTAACTGAATATTCCTTGTGAATACGATACCGACTCACCACAACTACAAATTTTTAGCATGCAGAGTTAGGCAAATTTTGCAGTGCACTTGACACGCACTATCATTTATATATATAATAGAGTCTATAGCTATGACTATCATGATATAATAAAAATTAACTAAAATTAATTTATTTAATATAATAAAATTTAAAAATTTAAGGTTAAAATGTTAATTTTCTCTCATTTTTCGTTTTACGAAGTAAGAACAAAATCGTTTGCAGACACAATTTTGTTCATCACATAAAAGATTTGTAGTTATACTGTTTCAGAGATATAATATCTATCAAATGTCTAAAGGAGGGTACACGGGAAGTTTTGCTGGACAGTTGTAAGCTGTAGCTATTACGATCTGTAAGAAAACTTTAGTTACGTAAATTGGAAAAGTTATAAGGTATTACTGAATATTATGTGTCACCTTATCAAGGAAAACGTATAACTTCACGTCTATTAACGTGCAATCTTCAAGTTATATAAATATATCCTGGAAGTTGTATACCAACAATAAATATATCCTGGAAGTTGTATAACAACAATAAATATATCCTGGAAGTTGTATATCAAAAATTAAGGAGCAACCCTGCTGTGCATTTGCAAAGAACTCTTATAGCTTTCTGGTTGAAACCGTTGGAGAACTTAAGACATGCAGGAAGCTAGGACACTTGTCCTGGACGAGATTATGACAAGTGGCTAAGGGCATTTAGAGTTATACCACTTTAAGTGTCCCATGTAATTAACTGCTACACGTTTTATGTTTAAGGTCCCATGTCATGGTTACAAGGATGTTGCATGTAAGAACTATCGTTCAAGCTTTATAATGAATTTACCTTTTAACTTAAACAAAACAATTAAGGAACAAATGAATTTTCACTCAAAATGATACCATGATCTTTTATTCATAACACTACAAGAAAATTACAAATTATCGATATAACATTACCGACGGAAAGAAAATCGTAGTAAATTAGCGATAGAAATTGATTTTCTATTGGTAATATTGTCGGGAAAATTTTTATTTTGTGACGGACGAAATATCCGTTGGCAAAGGCAGAGGGAAATTATCATGACAATTTTGCCGTCAGAATATAGCGATGGGAGAGTGATATCTGTCGATAAAATAGGTGGCAATGGTTGGTGGCAAATAAAAGCGTCGAAGTGTATCGATAGAAGCAATGTCTGTCGGTAAAATTGATGTTCTTAATAAAAAGAAACTGACATTGTTTGGTTTAACAAAAAATGACGTTGTTTTCGTTTAACCTTAAACCTACCCAAAGCGAACCCCCGGTCCATCATCTTCTTTCTTCTTTGTTTTTTGCTATCATTGTCGGTCTTCTTTGTTTTTTTCTATATCATCGTCGGTCTCGTTTGTCATTCATCCTCCATCATATGTGCTTTGCTCTCATCCATTGTCTATCTTCTTCAGTTAAGTGGACGTTAATTGTTTGAGTATTGTGTGTTATTTGAACTGTGATTGGTGAATAATGTGTTTGAACGTGTTTATATTAGTAAATGAAGGAAAAATAAAGTAGTTTTTCTATTATTTAGAGATGAAATGTTCGATGAAAGGTGTTAAAGATTCCACAACAATTATTTATGTTTTGAAACAAATAAAGTGAATTCAGAGCAAACTTACTATTAGCTTTATGTTGAAGTTAAGCTAATAGTTGAAGTTTCTAGTTTATTTAAATTTTTTAAAAGCACAAATATTATAGATTGACCTTTTTTTTTTTGAAATTTTGGAAAGTATCAAATTAAAAGTAAGATTGTGTTAAAACTTGATCCAATTTCAGGGCGCATGTTTTTCAGAATAAGATAAAAATAGTTAACAGTGCCGGCCCTGGGCAAAGGCAGGCAGTACACCTGTCTAGGCCCATCAACAAAAGAGGGCCCCTCTTGGAAGCCAGTGACAATGCAGAATATGAATCACCAGCAATATAGAGTGGATTATTAATGAATTTAGGGTGATTACGCAACATTGCAAATTTGCAGATGCAACGACAATAAGTGTCTACTCAAACTAATCCATATGGTGATAGTGAATGTCATCCCATCAACAAAAGGGGGCCCCTCTTGGAAGCCAGTGATTGTCCTCCCTCGCATTATTACAACTCATTTTGAATTGTTCTCCCTATCATTAGTTAATGTTAATAACTTATAACGTTATCATAATTTAACGTTAAATTTTAAAGTCATAATTTAACATTAAATTTTAAAGTTAACATTAACTTACGATAGTTATAAATAGTTTTGAAGAATTTAGGTGTATTTTTACCTTCTAATTTTTTTTATTTTCATCAATATATGCATATAAGGTACTCCAATTCAAAAATTGGCAGTAAAATAATTTCATGATTTTGTCTTCTAAGTTCGAGTGTAATTTAAAGGTAAAGTAAAGTTTCTGATTTTTTAATATATTTTTAGCTTGTTAAATAGTTGAATATGTTATAATTAATTTGTAATTTGTCATTAATGTAGACATTATATTAGCATTTTAAATCATAACATTACTATTAAATGATATTGTATTTATTTATGTTTCTTCTTTTTTATTTTAGTTTACTTATTATTTATAAAAATAATTTAACATTAATAAATAATTTAATTTTTGTAATTGAAATTTTCATTATACTTTGCCACAAGTAATGTAATAATTGTTGAATTTATGTTCTTATAGAGTTCACAAAAGTTTAGTGATAATATGACTAAATCAAGTAATTTAAGTTACTCAATTCAAAGACTACATAAATAGTTTTCTTTATTATAAAAATACGTATAATTCCATTAAATATGTTGTAATATTCAATCATTTCAACAGCTTATATAATAGGATAATATTTGACTTGGGAAATTTAGAATATTTAATAACTTAGAATATTATTTACTATATTTTTTCCTAAGTATGTTAATTTCATGTATTTTTAGAATTTAGTGTTTCTCTATCATTAAAATTTGCTCTTTGTTTTTCATTTTTAACATTAGATATTAAATTTTGCTATTTATTTTTTCCTCTATCACAGATATAATACCATTGATATATCTTTGTGATATGTTATGAAGCTATTGGTGTTTGGTTGGGCCTACATACTTCTTCCAGTTCCATACAGGTGCTTTTGTTCTTTTTCTAGTCCAACCATGTTATAATTGATTTATATCATGTTGCCTAAAAACATTTGCCTGGAAGTGAAAAAAGGGAAAAAAAAAAGAAAACTGTGTTATAATTGGTTTATGTTATTGAAAACCTACTTGAGGTCATTAATGTCACAAGAAAGGCTAAATGGTTTAGCTATGTTATGTATTGAAAAGGATATGTTGGATAATATTGATCTTGATAATATTATTAATGATTTTGCATCTAGAAATGCATGGAGAAATTGATTTTCATAAATTGAGTCATTTATGTTTCATACAAACATGTAAACTTTAAGTTTACATGTTTGTATATTGTAGATTTATTAGGGCCCTTTATTTTATTTCGCCCAAGGCCTATAAAACGATACGAACGACCCTGATAGTGACACGACCCACCTTTTGGACCGTGTTTATACTAGGGAATGGGTAGGCTTAATGCCACCAAAACTCGTAGTAAGCCTTAACTTTTCTATATTCTATTGAAAATCGGGTGTGACCCATTTGTTTGTCTGATTAATTATCCATATACCTGCCTAATAGTTTTGAATGAACTAAGTGTAATATCCCCTCACTTGTGGGAAGGATATTTTGGTAATTTGGAATGAGTGAGGATTGTTTAAAGTGTTTTTGCCATATTCATGCATTCATATATGCATATAAGTAGCAAATAGTGAATTTTTGCACATGTAAATGTTTGTACATGCATTCATGACATTTTCCCGGTTTAATTGTG
>JAOQMS010000179.1:22570819-22582547 GCA_027563885.1 Erythroxylum longipes
TCATGAATGCATGTACAATCATTTACATGTGCAAAAATTTACTATTCACTATTCATGTGCATAAATGAATGCATGAATATGTCAATACACTTTTAAACATTCCTAACCCTTTCCAAATTACCAATTTACCCTTCCCATAGGTGAGGGGATGTTACAGTGTGCATGCATAATTCTCATTGTATGTGTTGTTATTTTGTGTATTAATTGGCATGTGTCAAGGCATTATTAAGTTTTTATTTTCATGGTTTATTGGTAGGTTAAATGATTCAATTGAGTGAAGGAAGCATGAAATGAAAGTTGAGAAATTATAATAGGAATTTGACATTGGTGGTCACGATTGTGACCTGACACAAAAGTCGTGTGCCAGCCATGTTTTAAGGATAATTAACTAGACAAAATTAGGAGGGTGGGCCAGGATAAGAGAAGAAACATGTGAGTGGGTCAGCATAAGGAGAAAAGGTGAAACAGAACGTGAGAAAGGGGAGCAAAAATGACAGCTATCTAGGTTTGGTGTACCAGCCACGTGATGAGTGATTTAGGGCCACATAAAAACAAGAAAAGGAGGCCAAAAATAGGGGATTTTTATGGGAGAATATAAATGAACAAAGGAGTTCCAGAAAGGAGGCATTTGGAGCTACATATTAGAGGAGAACATTAAGGATTCCAAGGCTACACAAAAGCTATCCAGATTTCTAACTTACTTCCTTATAAAATAAGCTTCTTTTTCTTATCTTTTTCTCATCTTTTTCTTTGATTTATTTTTTTGATTATATGGGAAGAAGTTTGGAACCTATATAGATGATGATTGAGTTGCATTTGATAGATTGCTAGGCTATTTTAGGATTATTCTTACTCAACCCATGTAAGACTTCACTTTGTGCAATGTTATGATCATTTATGCGTGTTTATGGCATTTCGATGCTTAGTCTGCATAGAGATATAGGGATGAGAAATATGGTGTGGGTGTATCATGAGAGTGGGCATTCATGTAGGGCATTCCATTTATCAAAGTTACTTCATCATTTGCAAAGAGATATGGGATGTGAGGTAGCTGTCCAAAGTAGTAATCAAATCTAATTAACAATTAGTTTAGGAATGGAGGTTGAGAGATCACAAACTAGATTTTAATCATTAGTTTGGGATTATTCATTCTAAGTATTAAGAGAGAAAGGGCTAAGACATTATAAAATACTTAAGACTAAACACGATCATATTGAAAAAAATTGAAAGATTGCAAGGGGTAGTAAGGGTAATCCTAACTTTAGTAATTCAATTTTTCCAACTTCAGCATCGATTCCTCTTGTTTTTCAGAACCATAATTATGTGATTTGTTTTCTCCAATTGCTGCTTTGATTGTTTTTAATTGTTCATTAATTAATTTCTCAAACAAAGTTTAATTTAAACTACTAAGTGACTACATAATTCCCGTGGGATTCGATACCAAGTATATTACAAGACGAACAGTGCACTTGTGGCACTTGGAAAAACAAGTAAGATAGTTAAATGCCTATCATAGTCAAAGGATGAAGGAGGCCTTAGGGAGCCTATAGAGGAAATAGACTAACATCCACTAATTGATTTTATGAGTTAGAGCTCTGAGTAAGTTTAAGCAAGATTTTTTCATAATGATACTCGAGGTATGATGCCATTAAATAAGCTTGTCTTTGGCATCTATTTTAATCTTATAGCTTGGAACATGCTCTATGATTATTGAGAATCTTCTAAACCTACATACATGCTCACCTTTAACTATAATCGAGCTTACTTTTGCATTTAAGGGAATTAGAAGTTTTAAGCTTTCCACTAGCATGGCGTGCAAGGGGCCTAAGTCACTCCAATTATGAAATAAAATCCAAGTATTTTTTTCTTTCCTTGCAATGTTTTTGATTCTGTAAGAGTCAATGATCCTAAATTTTAAATTTTGATTAAATCTCCTAGAGTTAGATTGCTTGCATTTAATGTTCTAGAACCTTTGGTCCTTTATGATGTAAGTATTAATCCATTTAATCCATATTGATTCTAAGGCTATAAAAAGCTTCCATATGGCCAAAAGCATCTTGTTTATAGTTCTTATTAAATTGAGTCCCAATACACCTTCCTCTTTGGGGGAACAAGTAACATACCATTTAACCTTGGCTTTATGATGATTAAGAGTTGAACCAATACAAATAAATTCGTTTCTTATTTTTCCCAAAATTTTTGATTAGCTTTTGAGTAAAGAATAAATGACATCACTAATAACTATGAAGGCAATTAAGGACTACTATTATGAGTTGAAACTTGTCTACATATAATAGAAACCTATTATTCTAGCAATTGATTCTTCTATTAATATAATCAAAAAGAGGTCAGCAATCCAATTAAGTCACTGACATTAGAATACCAATGTATTTAAATGGAAACTCTTTGTGTCTCATAGTTGATATTAAAGATAACGTATTGATAAGGTCTAACAAGTCCAATGAAATTTAGAGATAATTCTTACTTTTATTTATTAAAAGACCAGAGAAACTATTATTCTTACTTTTATTTATTAAAAGACTAGAGAAACTATTAAAGAAGCTAAGGGAGTATATTAAGGTTCTTATGAAGTCTTTATCTGCCATCTTTAAAAGTTAAAGGTCTTTAGGGAAAAAAAATGTATCCTTTCCCTCTTAAATTTTTAGTGATATTTAAATACATTCCCTTATTATTATGAGAAATCAATTGAATAAGGACATTAATACATAATATGAATAGATATGGAGATGGGGGATCTCCCTTTCCTTGAACCCTTTTCCCTTTTAAAAGCCTTATTTAGGTCTCCATTAATTAGAATAATATGAAAAGGAGTACAGAGATAGCTCTCAGTTCATTAGATAAAAGGAGTTGGAAATCTAAAAGTAGCTAAAGATTCCATAATGAGTCTCCATGAAATAGAGTCAAATTTCTTATTCAAATCTACCTTCATGAGTGTTATTGAAGATGTCCTTCAACATAATTCAAAAAGATCATATAAATTTTATTGTAATAAGAGGTTGGCCTGAGTTCTTAGTTGGCCTGAATTCATTTAAGAAGCATAAGTTAAAATTTTAGGAATTAAGCATACAATAGTGTTATTTGACTCATAAAGTATTTTTCATTTTTTGAAAGAATTCTAAGGCTACTTTGGCCACTATTTCTCTTATCATGCTCCAAGATGTTTTGGATTAAAAAGAAGACATTGAAGTCGTCTGGGTTTATACTTAATAAGACTTATTTAATCTCTTCTTGAAAGACGTAATTACTTCTTAGAAGGTAGGAGTATATGCAAAGTGTAAAATAACTGCTCACACTCATGGTTTTCGACACAACTAATTCAGCTCAGAGATCATACTAGAGCTGGTATCTTTGAATGTTCCTATGTTAATTATGTTTGATCAAAAGATGCTTCCAATGGGACCTCATAAGTAATTTATTATCTGATGTCATTCAATGGTTAATGGATAAGATAAAGAACAATTATGATTCTTTAAGAATCTTCTTAACTACTTTGGGGTCCTCTATACAAGTAATATGGAAGGAAAGGAACAATAGGACATTTAAAAATAATTTTGCAACAGAGAAGGAGATTATAGCTTTGATCCTAAAAAGTGTCAAGGAGACCCTCTATATGAGATCTAGTTAATCAATTCTAAGGTAGGTTAGTTACTAGCTTCTTGTCATTTGTATTTTTTGCAATTCTATTAGAAAGGCATCAAATCTTATTATTAAGGTTTGGGATCTTCCCTTTGGACTGTTTATAATCCTTTTTATTGTTTCATAATACTATCTCTTTATCTTTTTTATAAAAAATAGACTTATTTAACCTCTATGAAGGTGAATGCTTTATTAGATTAACTTGAGTTGTTGAGTGAGAGTTTTTGGGATGAAACCTTTAATTACTTGTGAATAAGAGTAAGTACAGTTAAGGAAGTTTTTGAAATGGTTATATGTTAGCTCTTTATTCTCCTCTTGCTTCTAAGCTATTTCACCATTTCTCTTCTTTAGTGAACTTATCTTAACAATGTTCTTTTTACTAAGAATGGCATTATGGAAGTATCTTATGGTCATGTCTCCTTCCCTCAATCAATTGGCTTTAGCTCTTTGCCTTTGTAAGGAGTGGTGGTTCTTAAGTACCTGATTGTGAGCTCTTTTTCTTATTTCTCATTGTTGCACTGTTAGGGAAGAGCTATAAGCTCTTTTGTATATAGGTAAGCTCTTATTTTGGCTTTAGAGATGGCTAAATTGATTTTTTGATTCTTTCATTAAAGAGAATTTTCAATTTAACCTTATTTTCCCTTAGCTTTATTACACAATTATAGCATTCAAAGCCATAAACATTATACTTTAAATCTCTCTTGACTACTTCCTTGAATCCCTTTAAAGTTAGTAATAAAATTTTAAATCTAAAATGGTGATTAATGACACCAAACTTAGTTTTTAATATGACCTTGATTAGGCAATGGTTTAAATAGAGCAAGGAACAGAGTAAGCCATGCTTCTAAAGAGTTTTGAAAGGTAGAGTGAATTCACCAAACCTCTATCAAGTCTTTTTGAATGAACTAGCTTTCTTTTTTCGTATTGTTCTATGTAAGAAAGGATCCATCAAATCTAGGTCAGTTATCCCTAACATAATTAAACAATATAGCCAATTCCTTTAGAATTCAAGGTTATAAATATAAATAAAAGTAACCTCTAAAGTAGGATCGTTGTCCATATTAATCAGTAAATAAATGAATTGTTAAGAGCTAATAAGTTGGTTTATAGTTACCCTTCTAGGATCATAAGGTACTATGCTTCCCCCATAGTGATGAGATTGATGATTAGAAATCACATTCTAGTTATTCCTAAACAATAATTTGTTTTATAAAAGCTTGTTCTCCTTTTTTTTTGGAGACCTATTAAACCAAAAATCTTTATATGTAAATAATAATGTATGATATTCTTCTTTTTGGTAAATATATACCCTTTGTATTCCAAGTTAGGATTATGGAAAAGAGGTAGGGGTATGAGACTCCTTCTTCTTAGGTTTCTTACCAAGTTTTCTTTCAAAAATATTAGAAGATATATCATCATCTTCTAACTACTTTTCCTTTATTATTTTTTCTTTAAAAGGTGGATATTACACTCTTGGAGTTTTCCATCTAAAGCTTCCTAGCCTGATGATGAAATGATGAGGTTTTTCTCCATGTATGAAGGTGATGTCTCCAATATGACGTGTTTTGAGGGTTATCCTAATAGTTTATATTAGTAGAATCCCCTTCTTTAGCGAAGATAGTTAATTCTATAAAATCATATGCTACATTTTTTTGGGGACCTTGGTTAAGTGCTACCACTTCAGAGCCTTTAGCTAATTGCTGTTATGGTTGAATCGACTCAAGTTGGTAACAAAGATCTTCTGTAGCACCCCACTCCCATCTAAAACGTGCCCGTATTCCCATCAGACGAATATGCACATGCCCGACAAAAATGGCATGCTAACTCTTTCATTTTACTACATTGCATGGCATCATAATTAAATTATAACTAATACTATGTTTAAAATCCCAAAATTTCCTCATTTCATTTCATAAACCGTAATTTACAATGCAGCATTATATCCATCATCCATGTTTATACAATAACAACCTATCAGAGTCCACAGCTCTGTCTACAAAGTATGCTACATACATAAGGAAGTAACAAAAATTAAGACTAATTCTTCAGTCCCAGCTAACCGACCTTTGAGCCATATCTTCTATCCAAAAGTTGCACAAAATCTCTTCTAAGCAATCTTAGAAACTAAGTCGTCACTCTCTCGAACCTGAAATGACAACATTGCAATTTGGTTAAGTTTTGCGAACTCAGTTGAGTAACCATCATCGATGGTTCACTCTTGTCATGCAACACAAAAATTCATGGTATCATATAATTCATATCATATCGATTATCATCAAGTAATATAACGAAACAAATTGTTCATAATTATCACATTTCAAAATTCCACATAATTAATCATTTCATTGTGATCATGCAAAACATATTCATTGATAAGCTTTCATATATGTCATATGAGAAAAGTTCTCAAAACATTGCAATCGCTCAATTTATTCATATCATATTTGTATGCAATGTTTATGAGACTCAAATTCATTTATTACGTTACTATGACCGAGTGCCTTTTTCACTGTCCCGTATCCGTTGTGGATTTCGAACTTATTCATACTATCCCCTATTGGGGATAAGGGCTCATTATACATATTTGCCATAGGCTCTTACCACAGATGTCTGAGCCTTAAGCTTTTTTTCACTGACGACTTTGGTCACAACTGCCTTTATATTTCATGCATTCATGGAATAAAATGCATTACACATATTCAATCATCATATTCAGTTCATTACATTTGCATTCACTTTTTCATTCACACTGGTCATCGGAGGTCCGGCATTCAACATATAAGTTGAGAATATATTTATTCAATCACATTCGCACTCAAGGAACACTTCTAATGTGTTATTCATACATCAAATGCCTTGGACATTTTATGTCCGAAAATTAGTACACATACATCACATAGCAAGTCAATTTAGAATCAAACACACAATCAAGGTGAGACCATCTTAGGTTACTCACAATTGCTCCCTTTAGCTTATTGCCTTGAATTCCCGGCAATGTCTGGAAGCAGTCACTCAACGTGCTCTTCTATATGCAATCACATACATTTTTGCATTACTACATTTCACAATCAGAAGAATAAGCACATTTATAAATGTATCATGTATTATGCATGTTCAATGACAAATTCTCGAGTATGTTTCTTTAATGCACTTTATAAAGAAGTTACAACACCTTCCAAGCATTCTTTACTCCAAAATACACTCTACTCACCTTAGTCCTTTCATTCCACATCGACTAAATTCATTTAAGCTCTTATTTAAACCTTAATACCTTCTATGGAAATACCCTATCATTAGATGGTTCAAACACTACATCATCAAAACATTTTTATGAAAACAAATCACTGCCAACAATCCTTTTCGTGCACTTTTTCCAATTTTTCTAAGGCAAATTTTGGGTCAGATTTGTATGGCTATTTTGACCTAGAAGGTTCGTTTGAACAAATGTTCCTATACGTATTAAGTTTCAAACGAAACAAAAATCATTCAATTTGGTTAATTATTCTATGAGTTATACTCAAAAAACTACAAACTATATGCATAACTGTGTGAAGGGCTAGTGCATGATCGTGCTTGTGCACAATCATGCACTTCCTTGTTTGAAGGATGAGTGCACGATTGTGCTTGTTCACAATCGTGTATTCCCATGCTTGAAAGGTTAGTGCACAATCGTGCACTCCCATGATTCAAAAGTTAGTAGCACAATCATGCACTCCTGATGTGCGCTCAAACTTATAAAACTCATATCTCTCAATTCTGATATCTAAAAATTACAAACTTTATACCATTAGATTAGAAAGCTAAGAGGATAAGATAAAAATTTTATGAAGACAAATTTGTCTAATTCAGCCTACATCAATACAGTTTAACCATTGAAAAATAGGACACAATTTTCTATTAGGGATAGTGCTGCAGCCTATGCCAACACTAGTGATGTTATCGTGTAAAGGCCATATCTCTTTCGTCCGGAGTCCAAAAATTCCATGTGATATTCCGTTGGAAAGTTAAAAGGACGAACTACAATTTTTATGAAGACCACTTTGTCTAATTTTTCCTAGATTAATACAGTTTATTCATGGAAGTCGACTTTTCATGAAAGTTGTAGATAAATGTATCCAGCATACATCTAGTTTCTAACCACTGTTCTTCATTAATTCAGTACACATTTCATTCACTTCAAACATCAAACAATACATGTTCTATCATTTCTCTATCATTTCAAGTTGATTATTTTTCATTATACCTCAATTTCAGTTCAGTATTCTCTATCCACAATTAAAAATTCATGAATAATCACAACCTAAAAACAGAACCTATTTCCATACTTTTTATATCACATTTTCTGCACTTTACTAATCTTCATTTTACTCCAATTATCACAATCCTTTATCACTCTTTCTGCACATTTTCTATTTGCTTGTATCACCGAAATTGCTTCTTGCTAATAACACACGAATGCATCAATTCACAAGCATTACAACAGAATGTCTTTATTAATACCACCCACGTTAACACAAACAAAACTCAAACTCAATTCCTTGATCATTATCCTCAATCTCAATTTATCATCAATATGTCATTTAACGCTACCCATGAAATCAACACATAACTTACTTGATTCAACAAAATTCCAAAAGGTGAGAAATTGAAATTTCAATGGAGAAAGCAAGGATAGAGAGAGAACCAAAAATTGCAAGTGGGTTGAAGTGATTATTTTGCAAGGTGTAACGTTGATGAATTATTGAAAAGCCAAATACATAAGAGTGAACAAGCATGGTGTTTCAATGATGGATGGACAAGAAGAAAGAGTAGATGATTTTAGTGAAGACAAACAAGAGAGACTAGGTGGCTTTAGAAACGAAATTCCTAAGTGACTAGGTGGCTCCATTATGCAATGCCATATGTCACATGTATAACATATGTCCTCCATTTAAGCTACCAAATGTCACACTTCTAATTGTCTCGTATTTCCACATTTTTCCTAATCCAAAAACTCCAAATTTGCAGAAATTTACGAAATATCCGAAATATCACCGAAAATGCTAAATCAATTCTAATACACACCAATTCAATTTTCAAGACAAATAATCCACAATTCACATTTTAATCGCATTAAAATCACTTATACCCGAAAAATGTCAATGAATACATTTACAATTATTTTAATTAGTATCAACATTATTCACGTGTATGAGTGTGTCATATTATACATGAAATGTACTTCTAAATTCTCAATAAACTCTTATGTGCAATATCATAGGGTTCTAACCCTAATCATAGAATAATGGCGTGCTATATCTTCTATTGAGCCTATTTGGAAAATTTTCTCTGTCTCTCCTTTTTTTGTCTTTTTTAGTTAGATATTTATAAGTAAGTAACCAAGATTTGATATTTTACAACCTCATCAATCTCACTCAACCTTATTATTTTAAAGGAATTCAAAAGATGAGATTTGATATCAACTCCAATAAAAATTATAGCAAAAAAACTCTTTTCATCTTGGCAATGTGCTCATCTAAGCATAAGGGCTTCCTTATGGAACTTACTAAATAACTAAGCCTATATGTGAATGAATATTCTAATGGTAGGTTATGAAGTCTAACCTAGATAGGTATATGCTTCATCTTCGTCCCTATTAGGTCCAAACCTGCTCTCCATCTCACTAAAAACAAAAGTGTTCCTTGAATGTGCCATGGACCAACTTAAATCATTTTTTTCAAGTTTTGTTTGCTTAAAATCTTAAAGGAAAAGAGATCCTCTTCATTGATAAGCACCTCTTCTAGTCCAAACTTCTACCAGTTGCTAAGATCCCACTTGTGAACCAAGGAAAAATTTTAACTTCTTGCTCATAAAGACCATGTCCTAACTCTTTTCTTCAAAATTTCAAAAGGGGAGAAACTATTCTTAAGCTAAAAGGCAAAAACTCAATTGATGGAAAATATTTGAACATTTTAAAAGTAATGGATGCAGAGAGTTGAAAAGAAGAAGATTAAGGCTGAGTTAAAAGGGCAAGAACCTTGGATGAGGTTAGCAAGGAAGAGGAGTTACTAGGAGTGTTGCAAAATGAAGCCATTAAGAAGGGAAGAAAGAGGACTCAAGAATAGGGTAAGATACATTAGTGATTGAGAGGAAGCATCTAATTCCTTTTCCTAATTAGAAAGGAACCTAACAAGGAACAAGGAGGGAAAGATCCCTTCTTACTAACGGTCACAATTAAGGAAAGAATTCTACAACACCACTTTTAACTCTACTAATTATTTTTGTTAATGGTTTAATTCCTAGATCATTCACAATTGGTATTTGAAGTTTCCATGATAAATGTTAAGTCATTCTTTGTAAAGTGGATATTATTCCAACTTAAGACCTTTATTGGAGAGAAAAATTAAGATAACTCATTCTATAATAAGTTACATTTCAATTTAATTTGTTAATGAACTTAATATTGAAAAGTTAACTATGCTAGTGAAAGTAATTTATGATAACTAACAAAAGGGTACGACATGGTGGTTTGCAGATAGTGGTTATTCATAATCTGCCAGCTCTACAATATAACAAAAATTATTAAAAATTATTCTCAAAACTAATAATTTTAATAATTTTATTATATTATAAAACATTAGAATTGTCATAACAGCATGTTGTATATTTCGACCTTTAAAAGTAATCAAGCATTTGAATTAAGATCTAGATTCCTAAATTTTGATAGTTTCGCCTACACCTCATTATATAAAAAAAATCAGTCGGCATCAGAGATATTTACAAATCCCCCCAATTATCTTTATATTAGTAACAAAATTTCTTCTTAGGTTTGTCATTAATTTCCATTCTGTATAGTTCTTCTCAGTCTCATCAATGGTGTCACATACATGTCGATTCAAAGCCTCCTGTTGGAATCTAAGCATATAAAAGTCCCATCTCTGATTATTTCTTCTCTCGTATATATCTTGATGACCTTCCCGGTTGATTTCCTTTATTATGCTACTCTTCTAATGGGTGTCTTGATGAACTGTATAGGTCATACGGAGCCCAAAGGTGATCAACAATGCATGGTTTACTAGAATCTAACCTTAACCATGGCTTCCCTTTCCCACTCCAGTGAAGAAGGCTGATTGGTCCAGGGTGTAGATTTCTACATTTTCCTTCGAAGTTGTCACCTCCAAGTCCATGTTGGTTCCATCTGTGATCCACTGCTTTAATATTTCCAGCCAAAACCAGCAAAAATGGTGGCAAAGAACCTAAATGATATATCCTTTTTCTCTTTTGAACTGCCATCCAGTCCTCAACTTTCTGCGTATACCCACCTCGTCTCCATTTGTGCATATCCACAACCATAACACCTGTGTTAAAGTAACAAGGATTTCTCCCTTCGAATGTTCTAGCCAATTTGGGGTCCGACCAGAATTTGTTCGTAAAATACGGAGTGAAATTTGCATGGCAATACTCCGGTGCAGAGACCACCTTGTCTTCCATGTCCACACTCCATAGCTTCCCAATATCATCCGCCACAACAAGGTCTGAATCCAAATAAATAACTCGCTGCACGTGGGCTGGTAATATATCAGCAAGGTAGATTCTTGCATAGTTTAGAGGTTGATCTAGAGCTTGTCGAATCGACCTTGAAATCTTCCCCCGAACCCTGTTGGAGTCAAACCTATAGATCTTGAAGTTCAGGTAGGGAAAGGTTGATTTGATACGTGAAGAAAGTTGAGGTTCATAATGGGCAGAAAGGAAATGGAAAGATAGGTTTTCTGGGCACGTTGAGTGTTGAAGCATTGATAACACAGCCGCCATTGTACCTCTAATGTAGTTGACGTCAAGAGTCATTGCAATATGGATAACGTCGCTCTTATGGTAACCACATGCCTGGCCATTGCGAAATGAGGGAGCTTCCCTGAAAGTCGGGAGGTCAGGAGCCGATTTCAGGATAACAGTACCACCAATGCGGATGGTGCGGGCCGCTGTGGGCGCGATGGGGTGAATGAGGAAGAGGAGGAGGAGGAGAGAGGACAGGAGGCCGAATATGGAAGAGAGACTGGCCATCCCGCCAAAAGTTGGAGGGGAAGGGAGGGGG
>JAOQMS010000179.1:22589218-22608246 GCA_027563885.1 Erythroxylum longipes
TCTCAATCTAACCACAAATTAATTGCATTTTTCCATTATTTACCAACAATAACACATATAAACAACAAATAAACCAACAATTACACAAAAAACCACAAACAACAATAATAATCAAGCAAAATTTCATCACCAAACACCCACGATTAACACTAAAAACATGCATTTTTTGGAGAAATAATACACCCATTAGAGAGCTTACCTTAAACGACACACGATGAGCCAGAAAACGATCAGAATACGGCCGAAAAATGCAAGGAATGGTCAGACAGAAGAGTCGACGGACGGGAGGAGAGAAAAAGAAGAAAGGGGGGGAGGCCAGGTCGAGTTAAAGATGATGAATCATCGACCGAACTGACATTCTGTTGGTGTTCCACGTCTTCTTAAACCAAACGACGACGTTTTATTTAATAAACAGTCGACATTTACCGACGGACCATATATTCCATCGACATTTAAATTTTCTAATTATTTCATCGGCTGTTTTTTCCGCTATATTTTGTGACCGAAACTTTAATTTCGTCGATAAAGTTATTTAATGTATACCGACTGAACAAATTATGTCGGTATATAACAGGAGCAGAACCACTTTTACCGACGGTATTTATTCTGTCGGTAACTGTCCGAAGCTACTTAATTGCTGGAGTCATTCCTGCAATTATTGCCGACAATTGTGGCTAACCTGTCAGTAAAAATATAATCAACTTTACTAACGGAATACCACAACCGTCGGCAATAATTGCGGGAATGACTCTCGCAATTAAGTAGCTTCAGACAGTTATCGACGGAATAAATACCGTCGGTAAAAGTGGTTCTGCTCCTGTTATATACCGACGTAATTTGTTCCGTTGGTATACATTAAATAACTTTACCAACGGAATTAAAGTTTCCATCCCAAAATATAGCGGTAAATGCTATTCACCACTTAATACATACCGAAGGAATGGTGTCCGTTGGTATATATTCGAAGCAACTAAAATGCGGGAAACATTCCCTCAATTTTTTCCGACGCCAAAGGTCGTGTCGTCACTATATGTCGTCGGAGATTTTACGGGAAATTTATTCCCTCCAATATTACCGACGGTAATATATTTCCGTCGCTATATATGAACAGTACAATACATTTACCGACAGTTTGTTGTTTTCTGTCGGTAAATATCTACGATTTTTGTTCCATCGGCAAATGTCCATCGCTAATTCATGATTTTCTTGTAATGCATGATTCTTCTGTTCACCAAAAGCGATCCTGGCTGCAAGTCACTAGCAACCTCAACCATGAGGTTAACTTGTCTTACTGCCTGGCTAGTCCTATAGTTAATAAGCTTATTGTCTCTCCTCCTACATCTATTCTTTACATTGGTATACAAAATTGGCAATCCACTTTGGTTAGATTTTTTCTTGATAAGAGAGTATCCTTTACACATATGAAAACCTAGGCTTGGTGGAATTGGAAACAATTTAACCTTATTAATGTTATTCTAAATAATGAAGATATCTTTTTCTTCAAATTCAATGCCACTGATTCGGTGAATGAGGTGATTAAAGTTGGACCTTGGCACATTTATAATGAACCTTTCCTCATTCAGCCTTAGAGACCTAGAGTCAACTTTGATGATATTAAATCAACCAACATTCTATTGTGGATATGCATTCATGAAATACCTTTAGATTATTTGACAACTGAAGGTTTGATTCATCTTGTATTCTTCATAGGAAGACCTTTATGCTTGGATCAAGCCACTATTGAAACAAGGAGAATAAACTTTGCAAGATTGTACATAGTTGTTGACACTCTTGCTGACCTACCTGAAGTTATCCCAATTATGAAATACAGTGAAAATCTACATCTTGTAGAAGATGAAGTGAGGGTCACCTATGCCTAGAAACCACCTAAAATGTAACAAAAAGAAGTATGGAAGCCTACAGGAAAGGTGTTTAACACTGGAAGTTATTCTGAATTAATACAAGAGAATGTGGATATGAATTCATCTTTTTAAGCTCTTGAGCATCTAAACACTGAAACCTTTCAAAATACCCTCATTGTTCCTTCTGATTCATTTAACAAGAATCCATCTCAGAGAACTTTATTAAAATTCCAGCATCATCCAACACCTTTCCTAGAATGGAAACAGGCATACCAAGCTCAAAGGATGTTTCTAAACTAGTTTATGCTAATTCAATTCTGGAATTCCAAGTTACTAGAATTGAAATCCCTTATGCTAACATATGTCTTACCTCAGATACTCCTACAATACCTATAATTGTATCCTCTCATGCTAAGCTCCATTTTATTTCTAATACTTATGTAGTGTCTATGAGTGAATCCTCTTATGATGCTATCTGCTCAATTTCAATCAAACATGCAGATAATGTTTATCCTTAAAGTGAATCCACTTCATCTTCCCCATATAAAGATGAATTGTAGCCAGCCTCAAGTAGAAAGAAGAACCTAGGTTCTTATATTATTAAAAAATGATATTATATGCTTGGAATATTAGAGGTTTGAATTCCCCTGCTAAGTAACAAACTATTAAGAACTTTGTTGTTATTAATAACTTATCTCTATATGGCACTTTGGAGACCAAAATGAATCAAAATCACAGTGCTATTTTCAATTTATTTCCCAATAGTTAGAGGGCCATTCTAATTCAAGTTCTCATCTGAATGGAATGATTTTACTTATCTATAACTCTGATGTGCTTCAGCTTCTCAATTCCTTTATCTGTGATCAGCTCATACATCTTGAAATCAGAATTCTTAGCAACCAATTGATCCTAGATATCTCAGTGATTTATGCTTATAATCATGCTTATTAGATAATTCACCTATGGAATAAGCTTAAAAATATCCATCAAATGATCAACTCTCCTTTGATTTTGCTTGATGATTTCAATGCTACTATGCATATTAATGAAGTTGATGGAAATTTCACAAATCGACCTTTATACGAAGACTTGAAAATTTGCATTGATATTAGTGATATAATAAGAGGTGGAAACTATTTTGCTCTACTTTCCTAAGGAAAAAGCTAGATAGGGGCATATAAAACTCAAAATGGACACAATTTTTTTCCTAATTCTTATGCTTTCTTTCCTAATCAAATGATATTTGATCATTCACCTTTCTTAGTTTTCTTAGATTCTTCTCAACTAGCTAATAGACATCCATTCATATTAAACAATTTCTTGATAAGCATGGAAGGTTTCAAAGATGTTATTAGGAAAGGAGTGAGTTATTTCTCCTCAAGGTCTAAGCAATTTCAGTGTGCTAGAAAACACAGCAGTGTCAGAGAGAAATTAAATTATTCCATAGAAAGAATATTGGTGGCATTCACCACTTACTAAATACCACTAGAGAAGCCCCAGATAGGGCACAAAATGAGCTAAATTGGGATCCTTCCAATCGCCTATTACAACAAGCTAAAATACAGGCCTCTTTTAATTATATTAGAGTTGTTGAATTTGATTATTCATTACAGAAACAAAGGTTTATAAATAAATGGCTAGCAAAAGGTGATAGAAATGTATTATAAATAAATGTCTAGCAAAAGGTGATAGAAGTTTAGCTTTCTTTCATAGATTTATCCAAGCAAGGAAATCAGCCAATAGAATTGTATCATTAATGTCTAATGGTGCTCAACTGCAGTCACAAGCTGAATTTATTTCAAAGGATGATAGGCACTTTAAGTAGTTCTTAAGATCTTGTTCTTCAACCTCCTTTTCTAGCTGACTCTTGATTAAATTATTCAATCTAAGATATCCTCTAGTGATGCTAAATTGTTATCATCCACAGTTACTCCTTCAAAGATTAAGTTGGCAATTAAGTCTTAAGATAAATTCAAAGTCCTTATTTTAAATGGTTTTTTTTTAGATTTGGAGCAATGTGAGTGGAGCTATTATAGATGCAGTACATGAGTTCTTTAGTAATAAAGCCATATTGAAGGATTTCAATAGAACTTTTATTACATTGGTTCCCAAAAAGAAAGATCATCAATCCCTTAATGACTTTTGAACAACCTCTTATTGCTCATCCATTTATAAGATCATCTCCAAAATATTGGTAGAAAAGCTCAAAAGAGTACTACCTAGTTTGGTGGATATCTCTTATTGAGCTTACATTCCTAATCGGCACATTGGAGATAACATAGTGATCGCACAATAACTTTTCAAACATTACAACAGGATGAATATTAGTAAGAATTTATGCAATTAAGTTGGATTGTCAAAAGGCCTATTTCTCTGTGCATTGGAATTTCAGTCTTAATTTGCTAAAAGCTTTAAGATTTCCTTGTATCTTCATTGATTTGATTCATCAATGCATCTCAACTGTTTCTTACAAAATGTTGGTGAATGGTTAAGCTTCTCCTCCTATTCAAGCTTCCAAGGGTATTAGGCAAGGTGATTCTATCTCACCTTACCTATTTACATTAATTTCTGAATTACTTACTAGGTTAATCAATAGAAATGCTTTAAAGAACTCCTTCTTTAAATTCCATTTAAAATGCAAGAAACTCTACATATTCAGTCTCAGTTTTGCTGATGATATTTTTATCTGCACCAAATCTGATATTAAATCCATCACTCTTATCTTTAAGGCATGCAAGATGTTCACTTCCTTATTTGGTATGTCCATAAACTCTGGTATGTCTAACTTTTATCTCTCAGCTAGTGCTTCTTATTTAGCCATAAGAATATTTGATATCACAAGCTTTATAACTGCTCACTTTCCTATTACATACCTTGGTGTTCCTATCTCTTCCACAAAACCAACATTTATGGATTTCAAGCCCCTTCTTAGTATTATTAAAAACATGATTGAAAGCTCATGCTCCAAAGCTTTATCTTTTATAAGCAGATGTCAATTAATCATTTATGTTTTATATTTTTATCTTATTATTGGGACTCGCATATCATTTTTTCCTTTTGCATTCTTTGAGGAAATTGAGAAACTATTTTAAAGTTAAAGGTAATGGAAACTTTAAAGTAAAACAGGTAAAAAATTTCTTATCTAGAAGTTGTCATGGTCTGGGCTCTATCCATCAAACTTCTCTACTCAATACTTATTACCAAGAGACTCTGGAGATCATTTATTGATAAAAGTTCAATATGGGTTTAATGGATCCACTTTTATAACATCAAGGATTAAAGTGTGTGGAATATCAGACAACCTTCCAACTATATTATGCTCTTTTCAACAACTTTCTCAAATTCAGAAAAGTGATAAAGAGCCACTGTAAACATATAGTGTATGATGGTAAATCCACATAAGTCTGGCATGATCTTTGGACTCCATTTGGTTCTCTCTCCTTAATATTGGATTCTAGCTTCTTTCCTATCAATCTACACATTAAACATAAAAGTTGCAGATGTATTGGATATCTTTAATGGCTCATTGTTGAATAACTTATCAGCTGTAAACTTATTTCTATCTTCTATTGTACTTGATCCATCTATATAGGATGAGAAGAAATGGTTGCCAACTTCTTCAGGAAAATTTACAAATCCATCTTCCTGGAATATATTCAAAGGCTCTAACTTATAATTTTCTTGGTACAAGCTGATTTGGTTCAAACTTAATTCACTTTGCAAATCCTTCATTATACGGATGGCAATCAGGAATGGTTTCCAACTCTAGACAGGATAGCTCATTACACTTACTTCACTAATTGGTGTTGTTTGTGTAAATCCTCATATGAAAATATTGATCATTTGTACTTCCAATGTCGGTTTAGTAAATATCTTTGTGTCATCTTCCTAATTTAGGGTCAGAAATTATTTGATGAAGTGTTAAGTTGCAGCTGAAGCCTCAGGGAGATTTATGGATTTATAAAGTTGCCTTTAAATGTCTTGTAGTAGCGATTTAGGAAGAGAGAAAATTTAAAGAATTATGTTTCTTATATAAAAAAGGATTAAGTTTGTATCAACAGGTAATAAATTTGAATGATATTTTAAAGTCAAATACTAAAATATTAATTCATGTTTGCAACTTTTATGAAACAATTAAAAATTAAGGGGCCATTTGGATTTTTATATGTTTTTTAGTTTTCTATTTTGATTTTCATATTCAATAAATAAGTTTCTTTGATTAAAATTATTATTTAATTTTAATTTTAATTTTAATTCTCCATAATTTATGAAAAAAGTGGTTTTGCGACTTTGTTTACATTTTTATCAAAACATGATTATATTGTTAAATAAATATTAACTAAAACTTAAAATTTATGATCATTATGATTTAATTATTCAATAAAATTGATAACTTATTTTCTAAAATAAATTTTAAAATATACAAAATTGAAATAAAAACAATATTATTTCATGAATTAATATTTTATCAATTTAACAAATAATGTTTTTAAAGATTTATTTTTCAATAAATTTTAAATTTATTGTTAATTAATTCAATACTATTATTACTAATATAATTATTAATATTAATGAAGATACTATATAAAAAGTGAAAATTAAACAATATCACTTAATTTATTTCTAGCATAAAATTTATATCACGTAAACTATAATTTTGAAAATATTATGTGAAAATTTTAAAACTAATTAAATATTTATTATTATATAAAATTAAAAAATAAATCTCTTAAAGTAAGTATTGCATGAAATGTAAGATATTATCACTTATTTATTTTTGTCGTTGATGTTGTACTAGTAATTGACATTATTAGTAATACTTCTTAATAAATGAAAAGCTAATTAATCATAGGGTTAATTACAAAAAAATCCTAAATTTTACTAAATTTTACAATTATAGCCCAAACTTTAAAAAGTGACAATAAAATGCTCAAACTTTCATTTTTTTAAATTCTAGTTCGAACTTCAAAAAGTGGCAATAAAATACTCACACTTTCAATTTTTTCAATTATAGCCCGACGTTAGTATTTCCGTTCAGTTTGCTAACCTAAATCAGATTACACAACCCCAACGATCTCACACTTTGATTTCAATTTTTTCCTTTACTTTCAATTTGCTATCGTGACACCATCACCCTTCGATTTTCAGATTATGCAGCCCGAATTGAAAACGAAGAACTTGCTAGTGCAATACGCTGTAATGTAAGAGTAGTTTAGGGCGTCAAAAGAATAAACAAAAAATAAAGGACTCAGGATGTTGGGAGAACAAATAGATAACGAAGGGCTGAGGCTTTGTAAATTGATTTACGGATTCCATTATTAACAATGACGTCGTTTCACTAATCTTCATTTGTTATATTAATTTTGGCTGGTGAGTATTACTCGTTAAGGTTTCTAACGTCATGCTAGCATTAAAAAAATCTAAAGTTTGAGTATTTTATTGTCACTTTTTAAAGTGAGGGCTACAATTGAAAAAAACTGAAAGCTTTAGCATTTTATTACTACTTTTTGAAGTTTAGGATATAATTGTAAAATTGAGTAAAGTTTAGAATTTTTTGTAATTAACTGATTAATCATACAGTTAACAAAATCAATTAATCATTAATTATATTTATTATTATTAATAATAAATATAGAACTACATTAATATTTATCAAACATACTTTTGTTTTCTAAAAAATGAAAAATATAAAAATAAAATAATATTTAAAAAAATAGTTGTAGAATCAAAACTAATTAATTATTGGTTAAGATTACCAATTAAGGTTCGATTCTAGGAGAGAGGAATGAGTAGAAAGTTGTGTAATAAGTTACTTCAAAACCTCTTTTTCAGCAGAGGGAATATGATGCCTCCCATATTTACGTATATCCATACCTCAACCTCTCTCTCACACTCACACACATTGTAACTATACATTAATGCCACTTAAAATGAGACCTGATGGGGTTTATGCTCAATTCAATAAAATCTCTTGAAATTCTAACTTGATGACCAATATTTCCACTTTCTTAGACCACTTATTGGAACTTATCAAATTTTCATAGATTCTCAATTATGTTTCCCCATCTTTTACACACAAATACTAGCCTAAGAATAATGTATGTTTGTGCATCACCACTCTGGAAAACATGTTGCACAAAATTGCTCAACAGAGCTCATGAAACTCTAACAAAGTGTAGAATCACCTATTTAACGTCAACCTAGTTACATATAATGCTACATATTTGATCTTGCTACGAATAATATTTTGGAATGTTTTATATAGAAATAGAAATAAAAAAAGAAATAAAAAATGTTCTCTATATTTCAAAGTGTTTATAATTATATGAACATTCATCTATGTATAAACTTTAGGCGACTCTGACTAAAGAAACAAATCAACTAAACATTACAAATTATTAATGTACATGATTCTAGGAGAAAATAAAGGGTAAATGGATGTTGATAGTTGATTGCCGAAGATTACGTTAATATCTCCCCTAAAACTCAAAGTAGTGAAGATGATAACTTGAGTTTGGAGAGAAGATCTTGAAAACATCGATGTGGATGATATTTGGTAAAAAGATTAGCAATTTGTGCTTGAGATGAGATTGGGATAAGTTGTATAGTTTTGTAAAGCACATGATGACGCATAAGATGATAATTGATCTTGATATGTTTAATTCGTTCATAAAAGACATCATTGTGAGCAATTTGTATGGCACTATGATTATCATAAAAGACATCATTATGAGCAAACTGCTAAAGTGAAGCCCAAGAAACAAAATGCCTCGAATGTATCAAAGTATACAAAGAACAGCAAAAAAGTGAGTGGTACATGGTGTAGAAATGGACTAACTAACAATATGAACCGCAGAAGCAATATATGGACGAGTGACAGTAAGGTATATGAGACTATAAACTAGCTATCAATAAAGTGTACCATCACTCAAAGGAGTTCCATCAGTGGCATAGATATGATTATTAGAGTCTAGTGGAGTGCTAGCAATCCTGATGTCAATAAGACCAGTACGAGAGATAAGATCAGTAGCATAATTTGCTTTAGATAAGTAGTAGCGTGAATCATCAAAGGATACTTCAAAACCTAAAAATAGCTTAGGGGTCCTAAATATTTCATTTCAAATTGTTAATGAAGACAAGATTTGAGAGTAATGATCCCCTGAGTGTTATTGTCAGTTATTATCATGTAATCAACATATAGAAGGATAAGAGTGCACACTTGATCCATTTTTTGAATAAAAAAAGCATGATCATAAAAGTTAGAGGTAAAGCTAAGACATTGTATGGTGGAGTTGAATTTAGCAAACCATGCTCAAGGAGCTTGCTTAACGCCATACAAGGTTTTGCAAAGGCGACAAAGTTTATTAGGTGGATACGTATAGCTAGGTGGAGATTGCATCTATACTTCTTCATAAAGATTGCCATTAAGAAAGGCATTCTTGGCATCCATCTTGAATAGTTCCCAATGCTTGCTTTGTATTACAGTAATAAGAATATAGACTAAAGTTAGAAAAGAGACTGGAGGAATGGTCTCCTTATAGTCAATTCCATATTCTTTAGTAAATCCCTCTATAACCAATTGTGCTTTGTATCTTTCTATTGATCCATTAACTTGAATCTTGATTTTGTAGACCCATTTATAGAAAGTAACAAACTTATCTAGAGATAGGTCAAATAAGTCCCAAGTGTTGGTGTTGGAGAGAGTTTGTAATTCTTTTGCCATTGTTTAAAGCCATAAAGGGTTAGAGTTGTCCTCACAATAAGTGCAAGGTTCATATAAAGAGATAATAGTGGAATAAATATGAAAGTATTTAAGATGAATTGATGGTTGATTTACTCGAGAGGATTGACAGAGGGGTTAAAGACTCAGTAGATTTTAATGAATGAATAGAAGAGGAATAACTATTTGGTGAAAGTGGAGGATTTATAGCCAAAGAAGCTATAATAGAATTAGACATTGGTTTTGTTAAGCTTTTAGCGTTATAAGACGGACTTGCAGAAGAAATATTAGGAAACAAAGGTATGGTAAGGTTACAAAATGTGAGGGTTCACTTAATTGAATTTTTGATAGTTGGGAAAATATGTTATGTTCCAAAAAAGTGACATATTGAGAGATTCAAATTCTTTGAGATAATGGATCCCAATATCTACATCCTTTGTGCTCTATCTTATACCCTAGAAAACAATATAAACGTGCTATAGGTTTAATTTTGATGTACTCATAAGGTTGTAATAAAACAAAGCACACCTCCAAAACTTTAAGAGACTAATTGCTAGGAGCATGATTGAATAAGCAATCATAGGGAGAGATATTACTAATGTTAGTAGAGGGTATGTGATTGATACTATAGATAGTAGTAAAGACTGCTTCTTCCTATGATAGTAGAGGGCATGCATGACACGTGTCCATGCTCCATTGTTTGTGCATGTTCGTGCATGTTGCGGACCAAAAACTCTCTCTATGTCGACAACATGCATGAACAATAGAGTATAGACACGTGTCGCGTATGCCCTCAAACTATTGTTATTGAAATGTCAGAGCTTTGCAGTCGACGAATTCCTAGCGGTTGGAAGTGTGGTGTTTCAAAAGTTTACAACTCGCAGGAAGTAAGGCCCTGAAAAGATAATTCCTGTGGAACTTGGAGGTAGATAAATTAGGTTAGGAAATTAAAATTTAATTAGGAGTTTAGAGTATTAATTAGTCAATAATTATGTAGAGAGAGAGTATGACCTAGAAATGGATCATAGAGGTGATCAATCTGAGGGTGACTTGTATAGAGAGGGAAAAAGAAAGTGGATGAAGAGGGTTCAGATATGAGGAGGAGATGATATGGGAGCATTGGAATTTTAAAAAAAAAGGTGAACTTCGGAGTCTACTAATGATAATGGACCCCACTGGGGCATGTCACGCCTAAGATTCTTGAGGATGTGTAGTGTGACTGAAGAGCTTCTAAGTGCTCTCATATTACATTAAATTTAATCTGAACAAATACATACTTTTTTATTGTATGGCTTTTCCAACTTCCTATTTGTGATGTTGCTTCAGCTAGAATACAAATTGTTAGTAGTTGGTGTGTGGTTGATTGAGTGATTTAAAGAGAAGTACTCGAGTTTTAATATTGTATGTAGTAAATTTTGTTAAGTTTAAGGTTCTTGAAAGATTATTTGATTGAGTTTGTTATGAATTACATATGAAACCAAAGTTTATTAGTTTCACGAATGAAACAAATATTACAACTCACCTATTTGAAAAAACATTGTTGACTAGTTACGTGAAAGATATGGAACCGTAGATTTGGCATGCAGGGGATAAGCTTGGAATAATTTTGCATGGAAGTTGATTTTAGGACATGAAATGAAGGATGCCTATCCTATGCATATAGCTTGCTAGTCACAATAACACCGTATGATCTAATCTATCAGCTATAATTAAGATTGATATTTTTTTATTCAGAGTAATTAATTGAATTTAAATTTATTGTAATTCAAATTAAATTTAAAATTAAGGTTACATCCTAATTTAAACTGAGAAAATAGTATTGTTTTAATATAATTTGATCAAATTTGAAATATGGATGATTTTAACCCCATATCTATAATCAAGCCCTATAAATAATCAGCAGAATCTTACACACGACCATAAATAGGTCTAAAAAGAACCCATTTTGGGTTATACCTGTCATGACCTTTACTAGTTATTATCATTACATTATGAATCATTTGACAAATATGTGCCACCTTCTACCAAGAAATCATGCTTTTACAATATCTCATCATATGTATGTTTCCCAATTCACTTAACTTAATAGTTAGTGATTGTTTTTCACATATTCAAATTTGTTGTTTAGAAAAAGATGAGGCAAATTCAAATGATGACCTTCTACTTCTACGTGAGTGGTAATGCCAAAAAGTGGCCTAGCATGGCTTTCACTAAGGTCCATCATCTCTTGCCACTAAATGTCACTACTACATTATTTGGTAAACCCTTTTATTATTCTAAGGAATCTAAAATGAGATTTTGGTCTTTTTCGGTTTTTTCTAAAGGGCCATCCTTACGTTCAAGATCCTTGGTTGCCTACGTTTGCCTCGTACATGTGAATAATATGTCTTAAAATTTTTATGTTATTTTATTTACTAGTTAGTATAAAAAAGACTTGACATTTGTAATGACAATTCATTGCAAAAATGATTTCACATGTTTTGATTAGTTGCCCAATAAACTAGAAATATCTTTTCGGTTCAAACTTTTAAGAGAGTTTATGAATAATTTTAAATTTTACTGCCAAAAATAGTTATGAAAACAAAAGATGTTAACCCACTACAACATACATAGCCTTTCCTGATGATTTCATTCGCGACGAAATGAAATTGGTAGCCAAAAGACAACATATTGCGATGATTAAAATAATTCATCACTAAAACTTGTAGTTTGGCGACATAACCAAAAAGCATCGCACAATTCAAAACCTTTAGCATTGTATATGAAAATTGTCGCAAAATGCTGAATATTTCATGACGATTAAGAAAAATTGTCACTAAATGATGCACAATGGGTGACGATTTCACATATTCGAAGCTAAATAAAATGGCGATGATTTTTGAAAATGTCACCTAACTTATCAAACATTTTGATACGAATTCCTAAAATCGTAACCAAAAGGTCAATATTTGGTGACGACAGTTTCATTTGGTCGCAAAAGCTTATACATTCAGCGATGAATTTTTTTCATTATCACTAAATGTCAAGCATTCAGCGACAATGTTTAGAAATCGTCACCAAATGGTGTACATTTGATGACGAATTCTAAAACATGTCATGGAATGTATACATTTGGTGACGATTTCTAAAAATCGTTACCCAAATGATTGACATTTTCATAAATTATTAAACTAACATTTTTATAGTCTACAACGTATTATTAAAAAAAACTCATAACATAATTTTAAGTGTTAAACAGTAGTATTAATCAATCATTAGTGTTTACTAAATTGAAAAAATTTGTTATAAAAATTTAAATAATTTTATCAATATAATAATATGATATATGGAGTAGTACGAATTTTGAATCAGAAGTTACCCAATTCATACAGTTATAGAACTAGAACAATAACAATCCATATTCAATAGTACACAACTTGACCCCTATGTAGTAGATATGTTGTTTGAGAAATTATTACATATTGCGACGTTTAAAAATATTCGTCACTAAAACTTACATTTAGTGACGAAACCACAAAGCGTCGCCCAAGGAAGACCTATAGCGACATATAGAAAAAATCGTTGCTAAATTAATGCACAATGAGTGACCATTTTTGATATTTGTCTCTAAATAATGTAATCGTGACGAAGTATGAAAATGCCCCCGTAACTTGTCCAACATTTTGTGACGAATTACTTAAACCGTCACTAAAAAATATATTTTGCAATGATATTATGAAGCGTCACCAAAAGGTCAATATTTGATGATGAAATTCTTGTTTCGTCGCAAAATCTTAGACATTCAATGACGATTTTTTTCATCATCACCAAATGTGAAGCATTCAGTGACAATTTTTATAATTCATTATAAAAAACGTCGCTGAATGTATACATTTGGTGACGAAGTCTAAAAATCGTCACTAAATTATTGACATTTTCATAAATTATTAAACTAACATTTTTATAATCTATATAATTAAGGGTATGTTTTTTTGGAGATTTGTTGTGATGTTTACAACATATTATTAAAAAACTCAGAACATATTTTTAAGTGTTAAACAGTAGTATTAACACTTAATCATTAGTATTTACTAACATTGCAGAAATTTGTAATAAAAATTTTTAATAATTTTATCAATATAATAATATGATATATGGAGTAGCACGAACTTTGAATTAGAAATTACCCAATTCAAACACTCATAGAACTAGAACAGTAATAGTCCACATTCAATAGTACGTAACTTGAACCTTAAGTAGTAGATATGTTGTTTGACAAATTATTATAGATACAACAATAAATAAACTTTAAAGGAAAGTTCAGTTGATTAACTCGCTAGCTGACAATGATATAATTATTTATTTGGATTCCAAGTAACATGAGAGTCGGTAAAGGTAAATGAGTCCCCAATGTCTGGATTCCCCATAAGGGTCCTTGCACGTTCGAACGCACCAATTGGAACAGTAACAGTTGTTACCTCAAGTGTAGGATTTTTCACACCCTCTTGCAATAGCTTTTCCGCTATAGCTAAATTTGTAGAGGATGCAGTGAATAAGTCGCTAGATTTAGTGCCTAAAACACAATCAATATAGAAGTTAGATATTGTCATATTAGTGACATGCATACGTGCATGCGCAGACGAAGTACTCAAAATTGATGAAATTTCCAAATCAATCGATTTCCCTAATCTTTTACGGACTGTTGTGACATCGCTCCCCCCTCCATAGCAATACATGTCATATTCGAGACTCAAGGAAGCTTAAAACAACATGTAGTATAAACCATCAAATGTGAATATATATAATAGCTTCATAAAGGGAAATGAGAGGTACATAATAAGGAAAGTGACATTGTTCAGATGATACTAAACACCTTGAAGCAGAAGATCGGCCATAGAAGGCAAACGATGATTAGTATATAAAGTGGAGATTTCATCTTCACTTTTTTTTTCTCAGTAAGGACAATTTTTTCCCATTCCTCCCAACGAAATGAATTAGGGCCATCTAGAACTAAGGTTTTGGCAACGTTTTGTAAAATTCATTGAAGGATTATTATACTTTTAGGTGATGAAAATAGACAAACGACATCGTCATTTGGAAACTATATGGAAATTAATTTATACACTGTTCAAATAAAATAAAATTGACTAACTATAGGCAGACAATTATACATCAAGGATATATAATTTCAAAAAACTTATTTGAAGAAATTAAACATTTTAATTCTTGTAATAAATCTAAATAATAATAATAATATAAGAAGACATTGTAATATAATTATAAAACTATTTCTAACAATTGATATTTAAAGATTAGTCATTCCCAAAAATTAAGCAAATAAAGAACAATTGCAAATATAGGTGAGAAGATTAAATTTTGATTTTGTTATTGGTAAAAGGAAAAACTCGTATATGTTAATCAATTAAGAAAAATAAAGGAGGAAATAAAATGCTTGGGTTTTAGCAATGTTTTCAAATATTGGTAGAGAAATTATACTTTAAGGAGACAAAAATTTCCACTATTGGAAAAGGTTAAAGAAACATTTTTTGCAACGATTTAAAAGATTGGTAGCAAAATGTTGTACATTCAATAACGCTATAGGTATTTCGTAGCGAAAGCATGGAATTTAGCAACGAATCTTTGTTTCGTCGCAAAATGAGGGAGATCAGAACAATATAACTACGTCATTTTTTACGTTTTTCCAAAAGTTTTAGCGACGGTTATCATATATCAGAGCTAAAGGTTTGTCATTTTACGACAAATCTATTTTCATTGCTGAATCTTGAAACAGTAAAAAAATTTAGGTGGGACGACTTCATTTGTCTAACCACAAATGATGTCATCCCACCTAAGTAAAAATTAAACAAACGCATCCTCCCCCCCTCTCCCTTTCTATCTTTCTTCGGTTTCTCTGTCACAAAATCACTCACCGTCCATTTCTTCTAGTTTTCTTATTGATTTTGTGTTGCTATCTTCCCCCAACTGTCGTCTCCTGTAGTTCAGCTTCTTCTGGTAAGTTTTTCTTCGATTTGTTCTAGGTTGGTTTTCAAAAATGTTATGCATACCGATTGTTTAAAAAAAATTTGGATTATTTCTTAAGTTGTTGAAGTGGATTGGTAAAATATGTTGTTAGGTTTGTGTTGAAGTTGTTAATGATGGTGAAGGAAGGGAAGAGAATAAATGAATGGTTGAATTGGGTAATGAATGAATGGTGGAATTGGGTATGTTTTATGTTCTACCTAGAAGGTGTTCGATGAAATGCTCATTCTGTAGTTATGTGTTATTTTTTGTCCAAAATTCATTTATGCATACCGATTGTTTAAACAATGATCCAAAGCAACAAACGTAACCATTTGTTTGTGTTCTGTTTTGTTGGAACATTAAAGATGTCACTAAAATGCAAATGAAAAGCAACAAATGTTCAAGTTAAATTTTAGATTCTAAATAAATCATTTTCACCTTAGTTCTGACTATGTTCATTGGCTCTAACTAGTTTTGGTTCTGCTTTTGATGTAAACTTTATCTTTTGAACTGCTTTAACTTAATTCAAAATTTAAAACATGTAAGACATGCGATAATTATAATCATTTATATCTTTTGACATATAATTGATACTCAAGGGCACCCTGTTAAGCAATGCTTCATTTTTGACTTATTGTCTACATCCAACAACTCCTATTCTTCAGCATATTATGTCTGCATTTATATATCCTATTTGTTGTTATAAAATTGTTATGGTATTGTATGTTTAATCAATAAAAGTTATAAAATTTCTTTCTCTACATCTACAATTATTTCATCTCACCCTTTACAATTATATATTTTGATAATTAAACATAAAAAATTTACTCTAATGATGATTTCAAGTATTGTGTTATTTCCATTGATCATTTTACATGTAATTTATAACATTACCCTTTTAAAAAAGAAATCTCATGTTTTTTTTATCTACTTCAAACTAGTAGTATAAATCACTTCAAACGCTTCAATATTACTCTTTATTTTGATAATGATGGGAATTTCAAGTGTTAGATCACTTTATATCTCTTCATGGTATTTCTCATCTCACCTCTTCTTATCTTCTTCTCTATGAACAACATCATCAATATATTATTGAAATTGAACTTTCTTTACTCACTCACACCTCACTTCTACTCATATATTAAAACTTTTCCTTTACAATTGTTGTATCTCATTCAAACTAATCTTGATTGTCCACAAAACACTCTCTAATTGATTTCCATCTATACTATTACTAATTACATAATTAACTTAATCAATTTTGTATATATGCGTACATAATTACCATGCCAACGAAAACTTACTCACAAGCAACTTATCATTCACATACCAAAATTTTCAGTTTGTAAAAAAAATTGTTTAAAAAGGTTCTGTAAATTGTTTCTTATTGGCAATACATAATTTCTCTAATGGGTAAAATTATTATTCAGAAATAGGTTTAGAAAATTTAACTTCCATAGGATATATACCACAATTCTAAATAAATCATTTTCAAATAACTTCCATAGGATATATACCACAACAATTTTAAGGACTCTAAACAAGGGTTTGTTACCCACACATCAAGGACTTAACTCAAGGATCTTTATCAGGTTGGATTTACTTTCAATTGTAAATAGAAATATGCATTTGTTTATTAGAATAATCCACAAAGCATCTTTATTCTATTTTTCCGAAACTCATCGTTAGACCAATAGGAAAGTAGGGTGCTTATCCATAAAAAATCAACCTTCTTTCTTCCATAATGATTGAATGTAAGCACAGTAGAGTTTGTATTGTTTCAAATGTTAGTAGGGTTAATTTACGATGACTATAAGCATATTTTTAATGTTTCACTTATGTTTTTGCAGATGTTGATGAATTTTAACATCTTGATCCTGACGATTTTTGTAAATAAAATTTTTTTATTGTTTGAAATGTTAAGAATATAATTGTTTGATGTTGTTGATGTCTTACATAGGTTCGTAATAATGGCACCTGGTCGAAACAAAAGAAATAGGGTAGTAACGAGCAATGAAATTCCTCCCTCAGAACCACCAGCAATTGCAACATCGTATAAGGACAGTCAGTAACAACAACCTTTACCAACATCATCTGGTAGTCATAAAGGATCTTCAGGTTTGTTCTTAATAACCAAACATATTTACATTTATGCTTTCATTACACGTTTAGTGTGTTTTTATCATTATATTTTTTTTCAGGTTCTAATACTGGCCTCAGAAAATGAGGTAGAGGTAAGAAAAAAGGAACTAAGTTGCAACGGATGAATGTTTCAATGAATACCAAGTTGTCAGTGACGATTGATCCCACGCAAAGGCGCCCAGTGAATAAGATCCAAGCTGTAAAATTGGCTAGTGAGTTGGGTGTCGTCGTGAGGAATGAGTTGCCTTGCCTTCAGCATGTCAGGGAATTGAAGGAAGACAACTTACTGCAAAATGCTTTGGATAAAGTTTTGGTAATTTTCAATTAATTTCATTATATGTATTAAAATTTTACTTCACTAAAATATTAACTTCTAATACGTGTTTTCACAGATGAAGCTCAATATCATTGATATCGACACGCCTGAGGTTTTAATCAGTGTTAGTTTACTGTTGAAAAAAAGGGTGAAGGATCTTTGATATCGACTTCATAAATATTATTAGTCTTCCCTTTCGATGAAGAGGCAAGAAGACATGTTCTGGAACCATTGACTAAAGAAAATTCGAATGAAATGTGCGATTATTGGGTTTCAACGAAGGTTCAGGTAATTAGTTTTCTCTCCATATTTCCTTCCATTAATTATGTTTAAACATCTCATAACTACTTCTCTTAATTTAGGAAAACTGTGAGAAAGCTAAGGCCAATAGAGCAAAATTGAAGACTCCTCATAACACTGGGTCTCGGACTACAGCCATTTGTAGTCGTCCGACAAGAATATGTAAATGTAACATTTTCAATTTATTATTCTATTTTTGAATACAATAAATTCTAATTGATTATAATTTTTTAAATTCATATTATAGAGTCAAACATAACTCCAAGGGCAAGAGTGTGATAGGATTATATTCTACAAGCACACACACTACAAGGAAGGTTAAGGCTGGACATCTGAAGAGGCACAAAGCAATTATGTAACTACAAATAAATTAATATTACAATATATTTTTCTATGTAATAGTAAGTAATTATATTTTAGTTAACTCAATTTTCTACTTTAAATTGTAGGACAAGATGCAGGAGTTGTTGCAGATGTCATTGGCTAAGGGGAATCAACCCAATGTCAATGACAATTGCAATAATGTCCTTGATACACGATCGGACTATATCAAGGGCCTTGGGTATGGCCCTAAGCCTGTTGGTGCCTCTTCGTTCCAACCAGCATTATTAACGGCGCTTCAAGAGGAGAACAAGACACTGAAGACTAAGTTAGATCGTAATATTAAAGAAGTTAACAAGCTTAAAAA
>JAOQMS010000179.1:22608346-22630476 GCA_027563885.1 Erythroxylum longipes
GTTTTAAACAATTATAATAATTATTAAATTCAAAATTAAATTTTGTCACTAAATAATATTAACTACCAAAACAAATTCGTCACAAAAGTCTTAAAAAGTGTAATAAATTGAAATAAATTCTTTTAACAATTATAATTATTATTAAATTCAAATTTAAATTTAAATTTAAATTTTTTCACTAAATAATATTAGCTACCAAACACATTTCGTCACAAAAGATCATTAGCTACGTATAAAGGACATGGCTAGAAACGTTTCGCTATAATAACATATTCGTAGCTAAAAGTGTTTTGCTACGAAAACAAAAACGTCTCAAAAACCTATTCGTTACCAAAACAAAATCTGTCACAAAAAGTTTTTACTTGTGTTTAGAAAACGTCTCTAAAAATGTTTCCCTACAACAAAACCTTAGTAACTAAACATATTCTGCTACTAAAGTAAAATATTCACTAAAAACAATTACCTACGAATAGGATTTAGTAGGGAAAAAGTTTTGTCTATGAAAAATAAATGTCGCACAAAACTATGTATGACATTCTCTATTATCGTTGGTTATACTTTTTACTGATGAATTAATTTTGTCGAAAACCATTTTTTGCAATGACTTTTGGAAAATGTCATGGATGTTGTTTTGCTACCGAGATTCAGCAATGATTTTGACAACGGTATTATTTCGTTGCAAATGCTAACTTGCGATGATTTTGTATTCTTTAGCGATGATTAGTTCCATCGCAAAATTTCATGTTTGTTGTAGTGACCTCCATAATTTTGCTTCTAAATTATTTAAAAAATATATTTCTTTATGGTAGTATCCTATATTACCACATTACTTTCAAATAAATGGGAATTATTGCTTTTTAATTCTAAAGCTAGACTTCTTTTAACGTATTGTTATAAGAGAGATATTCAAACCATCTAAAAAATAAATGAAGCAGGAGTATATTTAAAGAACGTGTAGTGTCTTGGGATGACATGGATCATTGGATCCTAATATAATTTTATAATACATATGCAAAAAGTAATCAAGTTTGATTTTCGACTATAAAGAGGTGTATAATTTTCAAAAAAATGTAATTTTGTTTAAAATGATGTTTTAGTTATATGGATGACATCATCACATGAAACAATAATCTGGATAATTATCCATAAATGTCTATCCAAAGTTGCAAATAATTGGCAGTTAGAGATCATGCATGGCCTAATACTCAAGCTGCCACCATCTATGCTCATCTTTGTGATCGACATTATTTATGGAACTGATATGCAAGATCCTTACCTTATAAAACCTAAAAGGCATATGTACCTATCGAACTATAATCGATCACACAAGTGTCAGTAATTATCTCATTTCTATAATCTAATTGGTAAAATAAGATGATGATTTCATTTAAACACAAAATTGAACTAAGTTTAGCACAAATGATAACTAAGAATTCAAATCCCTCAAAGACTAAACTAAGGATGGTAAATGGACCCAGCCCCAGGCCCGGTCTAGCCTGTCCTGACCCGACTCAACCCAAATTCAACGAGTCAGACCTAGCCTGAGGCCTGACCCTTATAAGCAAAACAATATTGTTTTGCTGAAAATGACTCTATTTTGCACTTATAATTAACAAAATGTTAGCTACCATTGCCATCTATAAGTTAAACAAATCAAATAAAATACCTAGGTCATGAATCCTCTTAAGAATTCTTAAGCTGATAACTCTTTATCATGTAATTTAATTAGAGATCATTGGATTGTGAAAGTTTCTATCTTATGTTAATATCTTTCTCAAAAATATCAATACATAATCCTAGGTTGATTAATTAGAATCTCCTTCTATTTAAAACTTCTAAGATTGTTTTAATCGATTTGTGAATTTTACTATTAAGTTTGACCAAAATCTGGAAGATCTATGTCGACCTATCTTTAAGTTTACATACAACTCTTTTCAATTATGCTAGATCCATTCATATAATGAATTTCTAAATCTCAATTGTATAAAATCATAAATGAAATACTATCCAAGAAATATTAATACAAGAAATAATCAAACACACAATTGAATCCAATAAATCAGCAATCAAATTGCATTAAATATAGAGTCAACTTACAAAGTTCATCCTACCTAGGCACTAAACAACTTTTGCTTATAAAAATAGAAAACATAATTAAGGATTCAAAAGAATGATTAAAAAATAACAGAATTTAATATTATCCCCTTTTTTCTTATAGAATCCACTGAAACTTTGAAGGAAAAATGCTCTCAACTCAGATCTCTAAGTTAATCTTTACTTTTTTGCTGCTCTAAGGTTTATAATTGTGTTTAAAACTTAGACACCTATAATTGCCCTTCTTAAGTATTATACTTTGAAATTAGGGTTTCTACACTAGGTACCATCACCCACATGGTCTTGTGCAGTGATTGTGTCAGTATCATTTTAATTCTTTAACAGTCACTACAAGAAAATTACAAATTACCGAATGACAAAATTTTGTAGTAAATTAGCGACGTAAATTTAATTCTGTCAGTAAACTTGTCATGAAAAATGATTTTTTCCAACAGAAAAATAATACGTGGGTAAATATGAAGAGAATTTATCGGTGAAACTTTATTGACAAAATTTAGTGACGAAAAGGTAAAAGTTATTGTAAAAATAGGCGGCAATGTTTGGCGACAAAAATGATTGATGAATTTTACCAACAAAAATAACTCCCTTGGTAAAATCAAACGATGTTGGTACTGTTGTTTAAGTTTATAGTAAAACAACATCGTTTTATTATTAATAAAAACAAAAGACCTGAAGCCCCCTCCCCCAATCCTCTTCTTCAATTTTTTAGTGGTCTTCATATTCTCCTCTGTGCATCTTCTTCCATATGCTCATATTCTTTCATTCTCCCACTACTTCCATTGTGCTAGGTTATTCGTGAGGAGATTGGTTATCCATTTATTTCTCTTGAGTTATTTTTTATCTTCAACTTTTGTAAGTGAACGGTTATGTTGGATATGTTAATTTTAGTGTGGATTGAGTCATGAGGGATGCTTATTTAGGTTGTTAATGAGTCATTTTTTGTTGTTGTGTGGTTGTGTTGGTGAATAATGCATCATAATTTGTAGTTGTGAAAAAAATTAGTGTTGTTTTTCAATAGCATATCAAGTGTTCGATGAAAGTTCTGTAAGAGGATGACAGACATGATTTGTAATATGGAATGTTTATAAGATTTCATACCTGTATATTAAGAAACTTTCTACATATTTTTTTTCTGTTATATTGGATACTGGTTTAGCTTCCACCTCATTGTAAAGTAATCAATGTCCCTAACCATGAGGACTTTGAGTTGCTATATATAAACTTAAGCTGATCTAAAGACTTCCATTTCCTACTGAGTGAAGGGGATATCATTATATAATGTAGTATAATCAACCATATGTGACTGATGCAGATTGGAATACCTATGAAAGTTTTCTTTTTCTTTTTCTTTTTCTTTAACATCCTTCCAAATTATAGACCAAAAATACCTATGTTTTAAAATTTTATATTTGGTCTATGTTTTAAAATTTTATATACAAAGGATGATCCTCCCTAATGCACTTTACATGCTTCTCCAAGTATTATTGTAAGAACATGTCTGAGTTCCTCTTTTTGAATAAATCTTATACATAATAAGGTCAAAGATCTCCTAAAAAGTTGGAAGTATATAACTAAATACCATGGACCCTATTCTAAGAGCTTTTTCACCTATTTTCAATCATCTAACAATTTTCCCTCTCATAGATATTTTATGAATGGATATGTCTAATATGTTTCATTTTCCTTAGTAATACTTACTTGATTTATTTAAGTTTCATTAGTTTTGTCTATTTCTCGTAAAAAATTTCCTTTTGACACAATACCACTATTTCTCCTAATTTGGGTAAGCTCCTTTTCATATAATTCATTCATCTACATCTCATAGGTTAGTGATTAAATTAGCCTTTCCAATGGTATGATCTTTAATTTTTATATTTTTGTTTATTTTCTTTCTTGTAGGCCATGTTTTATATTGAAAAGTGTCAATAATTGTCCAACATTAATTGTCTTATTTGTAGTTTGCAATTGTTCGTCTATCAAAGTAAGTTGTTCAACTAAGCAATGTCTACAATGTGATCGATTTTGTGTTGTTCTTTGCAATTTCACCTATAACAATGATTGATGAGATTTTAAGCTGGGGTTTAATAGTCTAAGTATTTATATTTGGGAATTATTTAAATTGAAACATAAAGATTGGAACTTGTAGGTGATTAATTCAAACTTAGTATTAACATAAGAAATTCACGTAATTGACATGACAATTATTTGCATAATAAATTACTAGGATGGTATATAGGTTAGAAACCCGTGATGTAACTCCCATGAGACTTATCATGAAAAATTCCACAAGCTTAAGAGTCACAGCAAGAACTTGCTTTCTCAATTCATCTTGTGTAACAATGTCACATACCATATTGCTTATTTAAAATCAAACTTTGTAAATGAACTTGTAGGTGATTAAATCAAACTTAGTATTAACATAAGAAATTCACGTAATCGACAAGACAATTCTTTGCATAATAAACCCCTAGGATGGTATATAGGCTGGAAACTCGTGATGCAACTTCCATGAGGTTTATCGATGAAAATTTCACGAGCCTAGGAGTCATAAAGATAACATGCTTTCTTGATTCATCTGGTCTAACAATGCCACGTACCATAGTGCATTTTTAATTTCCACTTATTTTATTTATTGTAAACTAATTTCCACTCTTTTATTTTAATATAAAGTTAGAAAAATAATGTGTAGGTGCTTTTCTTTTCCTTCTTAATGTCACTTCTTATAGGATATTGGTTGGCAAATTGCTTTATTTGACTAAAACTCACATATGTTGTCCATCAATTAAGTCAATATATAGATAAGCCAAGTATAGTTCATTTATCAGTTGGTTATTGATAGTTGTGCATTAGTCTATGTTTTTTAAGTATTTCGCATGTGTTTCCTGCATAATAGTTTATTATTGTTGTATTTTAGGATTCATTTTGTATTTTTCATTTAGTTTGATTTTCATTGTTGTTCTTTTATGTTTGATGCTAATTTAGGGTAAGAATTGATTTTTTTATGTAGGAATGAAGATTGAGTAACTTGGAGATTAAGTTAGAGATCAAAGAGGAGAAGAGGAAAAGAGACATTTTGATGCAAGATCCCACGATCGTAGGAAGTTTAATCTGAGACATTATGCAAGGTTCAATTAAACTTTAGGGTTTCTAGACTATAAAACATATAAAACCTCTATGGATGAAAGGGGATGAAAACCCTCTGTAGAAAAGAGCCCCTTTGAGTGAAGAGTACAAGTTTTGAGTCTTAAGGAAGGTGGAGATTCTAGGATTATCAGCAACAATTGGGAAAATAGCAGATCAACATCAAAATTTCCAGATTTTAGCAAAGAAGAGAAGGAGTTTTCTTATTCAATTTTTCTATTGTTTTAATCTCTTCTAATCCTTGCACAATGGGATATTTGAGTGTTGGTGATATTATGGAGACCATGATTGGCTAATTTTCTTTCTAGGGATTACTTTTGAACTATTTTGTTAAACTCCTACTTTATTGAATTGAATGAAAGTCTTTGATGATTGTTGATTCTATTCATATCTTGCAATAAATCGAGAGAGTGAGTAAAGTTATTTATGTAGGATTGTTCAACGAGAGTTGGCAACCTATATACTTACAATCATCATGTTAATTGATTAGTTAGAAGAGAGATCTCAGCTAATTTAATTGATCACCCATAGGATAGCTTAATAACTAGTTAAATTGGTAGAGTGATTGGGTAGGTTGAGAGATAGTTTAATTAACTCCATTTAATTTGATTAGGGACAATTAATTACACTTTGAGAGAGGGTAGTTAATACAATTGAACATCTTAGGTGAGACACAATTCGATTAATAAAATAAGAGGGAGACAAAATGGGAGAAAGTGATCTCTAGTCATTAAAACCTTTAATTCTAATTTTCTACATTTTGATATTATCTATTGTTCATTGTTAGTTTTTTAATTTTAGTTTAATTTTTTAGATTATTTCCATTAAAAAATTTCATTTCTTAAACAAAGTTTGATCTAAATTAAGTGTTGTCTGGGCATTAATCCCTATGGGATTGATATCTACTTTTTAACTACAAGTCATGACCCGTATACTTGCAGTTTTTTAGCGTAAAACGAGTAGATTGTTTTGTAAAATTCACTCAATAAGTTTTAGCACCATTGTCGGGGATTCATTGTTTATCATCTTGTTTAGTTTATATTACTTTGATTTAAGAGTTTTTTTATACTTTTCCTTATGTATTTGTAGGTGTACAAAAACAAGGAGTGCGCGAAGAGCGACAGAAGTTAGTGAAGATGAGTTTCCCAATATCAATAGACATGAAAGAGAGTTAAGAAGAGCGAAGCATCTAAATTTTACACAGAGAGATATGGTTGAAGAAGGAGAGCAAGGAGGAGCTGAGAGGACACTGATGGACTTTATAAGGCCAGCATTCAGTCCTCAAGGAGTTGCAAGACCGGTGGTTCAAGCCAACAATTTTGACATAAAGCCGACAATCCTCAATATTTTTCAAAACAATGTGCAATTCTATGAGCTATCCAACAAAGATTCAAATGCCTGCATCGCCAATTTTTTAGAGATCTGTGATACTTTCCGATTCAACGAAATGTCCGACGATGCAGTTAAGCTGAGGTTGTTTTTCTTTCACGTTGAAAGATCAGGTGAAGGTGTGGTACAACTCGCTGAATTCGATGCAGATTACCACTTGAGAGTACCTAGCCCAAGTATTCCTTGCGAAGTACTTTCCGTTGACTAAGATGACAGGGATTATCAAGGAGGTTACCAATTTCTAGCAGAACGATGAGGAATCTCTCTATGAAGCTTGGGAGAGATTTAAAGAACTTTAAAGAAGTTGTCCCCACCACAACCGTCTAAGGGAGTTCCTACTGCAGACATTTTACAATGGCGTGAATTCGAGCACAAGAGGAACTATTGATGTAGCCACCAGAGGTTTATTGATGAGGAAGACTATGGAAGCAGCTCATGATCGTTTAGAGGAATTGGCAAGCAACAGTTGCATATGCTCTAACGAGAGGAGCAGGCAGGGGCAGAAGGAGCAAAAAGGTATGATTCCTATTGACTATGTTACTGCTTTACATGAACAAATTACTTCTCTTACAAAGCAGTTGAACAATATGCAAGAAGCATCTTTCTCTACAGCTAAGGCGATGCAAGTGCAATGTGAGTTGTGTGGGCAGAACAACCATAGCTCAGCTGAGTGTTTTCTATTAGGAGTTAGTCGTGCTGAACAGGCTACCTAGGCCAGTCGCAACAAGGTAATAATCCATACTCAAATACCTATAATCTGGGGTGGAAAACCACCCAAATTTTTCTTCGAGTAATAACAATGCAAGTAGCCAAGCGAGACCAGAAGGACCTCCAAGATTTCAGCAAGATCGAATCGAATCGATGGAGAGCAAGATGGACAAGATGATGGAGGTTTTAGGTTACAAACTATTAACTCAAGAAGAGAATTAGAATAGGATGTTTGCTAGCCAAGAGGAAAGTCAAAAGAGGATGGAAGCAAAATTTGACCAAATAGTGAAGAACATGCAACATCCATCCACAATTTGGAGGTTCAGGTAGGGCAACTCGCTAACACTTTGTCTTTTGGAAGTGTAGGTAGTCTACCAAGAAACCCTAAAGTCAACCCGAAGGAAAGGATCATGGCCATCATTCAGACTCAAAAAAGGGAAAGTGAACATGAGAAGGAAGAAGGAGATAATAGAGAAGGACAAATAGTTTTGGAAGTTCTTCCAAGTGAGCTAGTAAGTGAGCTGATCAAGGAGCCTCAACCTGAGATTCCATATCCTATCTTTGCTCAGCAAAAGTCAAGTTCATATAGAGCAATGAAGTATTGTAAGGAGGTTGAGTCAAGTAAGATTAAAGATATAACAAATCAACTCCAAACAAAGCTAACATTAAAGGAACTGATCAAGAAAGAGGTGAAGGATCATATATCAGAAGGAAGTCCAAATATAGCCCAAAAGAAAGAAGACTCAGGGGACTTTTTCATTATGTGCAGTGTAAATAGAGTTAACATAGCCAGGGTATTCGTAGATTTGGGAGCTAGTATCAACATGATGCCCTAGACTTTTAGTCAGAAGTTAGGTTTAGGAGAGCCAGAGCCTACTAAGATATTAGTGAAAACGGCTGATAGAACAGTGTACCAACTGAAGGAGATCATTAAGAACATGTAAGTACAGATTGACAGATTCATCTTCCCCGCAGATTTCTACATATTGGATATTAGAGAAGATGTAGAAACCCCTATATTTCTTAGTCGACCGTTCCTAGTTACGTCTCATTTGATCATTTACATTGATGGGGGCAACTAACACTGAGAATAGGAAAGGAGCAATTCACATTCAAGGTTTCAAAGGAAGACTATCATTCTCCTTTACCCCCAACGGATATCAAGGAACCTGAACCTCGAGGAGGATGGGAAGATATTGAGGACCCTGGGAACACGTTCAGGAAGAAACGATCACATATAAAAAGGCAAAGGAAGGAAAACCACAAGGAAGATGGAATCCATACCAGGGTAGCTTAAGTGTAGAGTTTGAGATCAATCTCTGCATTATCACTGCACCGTTTATTTGAGACATAATGAGCAAAAAGGAGAGTTGAGCTATCGACGTTAACAGAAGCGCTGTATGGGAGTCACCGCATGAAATTCTATTTTTTTATTGTCTTTGTCTACTTGTTTGTTTGATTTATTCAGTTATGATTTTGTTTGAATTAAGTTTGATTGATGTTAATCTGGATGTTGTTTGAATTTCAACTTGTTTGTTTTTTCTCTTCGAAATTCTTGTTGATAATATTATTTTGATGTATTTGTAGGTTGTGGGAATACATGCTAGGCTTGGAAGAAGGTTTAGAAGTGAAAGAATTACACTAACCCACGATCGTGGGAATTGGTGTGATTCCCACGATCGTGGGTTTTCTCTCTAGAAATTATTCCCACAATCATAGGTTTTCTCTCCAGAAACTTTTTGGAGAGATTTCCCATGGTCGTGGGAATGATGGGTATTCCCACGATTGTGAGAATCCCATCCGAGGGAAATTTTAAGTTTCCCTCCCCTTTCTTTTTTCATTCATTCTTCAAAATTTTCACACCGTCTCTCTCTAACCTACGAAAACTCTCCTCTCACTCTCTAAAATCCTTCATCTTCCTTTAGATTCTTGGTATTTTTTTCATCTCTTTCCATTAATCTTACAATCCTTTACTCTTCTTATGTATTAATCATTCAAAAATATAAGGATTTGGGTAAGATTTTTCTCTCTCTCTCTAAAAAATGATTTCACCTTTCTTTTTCTTATTTTTGCAGGTTCTAATCTCCCAATGGCTCCAAAGAAGATGGTAGCCCAGAAACAAACCGATGAATTGTGCCGTTAAGTCTCCAATGAAGCTAAGCCTGATTTAGCAGTAGCTTATCGCACCCCATTCCCCATTCATTCAGAGGAAGAAGGTACACATTTCTGAGACCTTAGAGATAGAAAATTGATCACTCCTCGTTACTTTGATTTTCAATTGTTAGAAACCATAGGAATGGGGCAAAAAATTGAGCGACTAGTTACGAATATAGGTTGGAATAGGTTCATTCAATGTGACGTGCCTATTGACCCTATTATGACTATAAAGTTTTTCATTACAATCTGTAACCCTAGAATGGATGTTTTCTAGTTTAGGTTATTTCACAATGTTTATAAATTGGATTATAATATCATTCATGCACTTTTTGATTTGTCCAACACTAAAGTTTTAAATGATCATGATCACTTTTATCTGGATGACTATTGGAAAACTCTAATGGCTGAAGAAAAATTTGACTCTAGTACCGAGCATTTACTTTTGCATAAATTTATGTGCTTAACTGTGTTTAATAAAACTTAAAGTAATAAATGCTCGGCCAAAGAACTCTTCTTCCTGTGGTGCATGGATCAAAAAATAAAAATCAATACACATTTTAGGATTTTTTGATTAATAGTGAGTGTTGTGAAGAAAAAGAACTCTTATTTTGGCATGTGTCATATTGTAACTGCTTTAGCTCTATTTTATAACTTTGATGTGAAAAACATGCGTACAGCTTAATACAATATGTTTGACATATCTTATTTAAGGCACTCCGAGCATTTGGAGTTCCATTCTATAGAACTCCAAAATCCTCAAACGCATACTACAGTGAAGAACAGGAGGGGCATAGATACAGCCGCTTTCCAACCCTCCATATCCCAAGGAGTACTAGAGTGAGAAGAAGAAGCAGTGTGAACCAAGTGCACCAGTAGAGGTCGATTGATTTCAACAAATCCTCGGCCAGATGGCCTCCAATTAGCAGCAAATGACATCGCAACTTAAAGAGCTCAGCACCCAAATACGGCAAGTCCACAAGGAGCAGTGTTACTTAAAGAAGGAATTCCTCAAGTTCTTTCAGAGGAATAATTTTGAAGCTCCTTTGCCAACACCATCTCCACTGCAATCCCCATAAGCTTTTCTTGCCCTACACTTTTAATTTGTGTTTATGTCTTTTGTTTGGTTTCATGTCTTTTTTTTTTTAGTTTTTTGTCTTTTGTTTGATTTGATTTCTTTTGTTTGGTTTGATTTCTTTTGTTTTTTTTCATGTCTTTTGTTTGATTTACTGTCATTTTTGTTTGGTTTGATGTCATTTTCTCTATTTTGTGGTTGCCTTGTCACATTAAGGACAATATGTTCTTTAAGTGTAGGGAGGAGACATTTACGTTGTCAATTGCATTGTGTTAATCACTGTTTACATTCTGTTAAATAGAATGCATGTTTAGTGATAGTTGTGCATTAGTATACGTTTTTCTAGGTAATTGGAATGTGTTTTCTTGCATAATTGTTGATTATTGTTGTAGTTTAGGATTCATTTTGTATGTTTTCATTTAGTTTGATTTCCATTGTTGTTCTTTTATGTTTGATGTTAATTTAAGGTAAGAATTGACTATTTTTTATATAGGAAAGAAGATGGAGCAACTTGGAGATTGAGCTAGAGATCAAAAAGGAGAAGACAAGAGGATTCCATTTATTGCTAATTCCTACGATCATGGAATTACAATCTGTGACAATATGTGGGGCTTCATTAAACTTAGGGTTTTTGGACTATTAAAGCATAATTAAGCCTCCATCTTAAAAGAGAGACGAAACCCTTCTGTAGAAACACCATCCTTAAGTTAATAACACATGTTTGGAGCCTTGAGGAAGGATTGAAGTCAAGAATCATCATCAAGATTGGAGAAAATAACACATCAACACCAAAATTTCCAGATTTTGGTAAAGAAGAGAAGGAGTCCATTTATTTAATTTTCTATCAATTTTGCTTCTTCTATTCCTTGTAAAATGGTTTATTTGAATGTTGATGATGTTATGGAGACCATGTTAGGATAATTTAGTTCTAGGGATTGTTTTTGAATTATTTTGTTAGAACTCTAATTTTATTGAATTGAATGAAATTGTCTTTGATGATTAGTGATTTTATTTGTTATCTTGCAATAAATCAAGAGAGTGAGTGAGATTAATTGTGTAGGATTGTACAACGGGAGTTGGTGACCTATAGACTTACAATCATCACATCAATTGATTAGTTAGAAGAGAGATCTTGGCGAAGTCAGTTGATCACCTATAAGATAGTTTAATAACTAGTTGAATCGGTAGAGTCATTGGATAGGTTGAGAGATCATCCAATTGATTCCCTTTAATTTGATTAGGGACATTTAGTTACACCTTGGGAGAGGGTAATTAATACATTTAGAAATCTTAGGTGAGACACAATTCGATTAATAAAATAGGAGGGAGACAAAATAGGGAAAAAAAGTAATCTTTAGTCTTTAGATTCTTGAATTCCAATTTTTTTTGCATTTTGGTATTGTCTATTGCTTTGTGTTAGTCTTTTAATTTTAATTTGATTTTTTGGATTATTTTTATTAAACAATTTCTTTTCTTAAACAAAATCTTGTCTAAATTAAGTGTTGTCTGGGTATCAATCCCTGTGAGATCGATATCTACTCTTTTTAACTACAAGTCACGACCCATTCACTTCTTATTTTTTAGCGTAAAACGAGTAGATTGTGTTACAAAATTACACTCAACATTTAGGCATATCATGTTGTTTTGTGTAAGCAATGGAACCGCACTTGGATCATTTTGATAGGTATTGCCATGAGATTCTGTCATGCTAGTTGGGATTAGATTGAATGCATGCTTAAACTTGGATTGGGCTACTTGAGTAGAAATTGAACCATGTTGAGTTATGAGAAGTAGTTGGTTACATAAGCTTACTCATAATTTGACATTTGAGCAATGAGGTAGTGTAGAGATGAATAATGAATTGTCATTTGAGCCAATTTGAGGATTGGCCCTATATAACTCCATTTATAATCATTCCATTTCTTTGTTGTTGACGCTTACTTAGGTTATTACCTTCAGAACTTGCTTTGAATCAGTTTGAGTCTACTGGATGCATGCTTAATAGAGATGATTAAGGCCCTTTTTGTGTTAACCCTTGGCTTAAATGACCTACCCTTTGATTATCCCTTAGTACCCCATTGAGCCTTAACCTTTTGTTTCTTGAAAATACCTAAAAATTTAGAACCCAAAACCCCATTAACCTACCCATTCACAAGCTTAGGAGAGTATGAAGTTATACATTAGATGGGATTGTTGTGAATATTTTTACTGAGATGAGTTGAGGATACTTCTTCCTACGAAATAAATTGTATATAGTTGCTACTTATTCATAGTTCTTCCATGTATTGAGAAAAAGAAAAAATGAAAAGAAAAAAGGGAAGAACACTTGAGTAACTTAAATAAGTGTAGAGTATTAGCACAGTTACACTTTTGTATCTCAGAATTTTGTTTTGTTATCCAACTTTTTCCTTTACAAATGCTTAACAATCCACTTTACCCACCTTAACCCTTACCACATTACAACCATAAACAAGTCCTTTTGATCTATGTATGCATGAAATCATTTTAGAGGACAATTGGTTTATTAGCAAGCCTATGGTGGTGTAGTTTCCTATAAGAAGTTTGAACGAAACACTAATTAGCAAATACTTGAGAGAGAGTGAAACCGTAAGGAAGATTCATTTTACATCCATACTTTTCTTTGAGTGATGGTGCCAATTGTTGAGTTTGCTTATGTACACTAGTGAAAAGTAGTCATGATATATGTATTAACTTAATATTTAAGTTGGCTAAAATTTGAGGGATTGTATGCTTTGATCTTTATGAAAATGAAATGATAGAATTGATTGTTTGTATTTATTTTTCTTAAGGACAAGCAATATTTAAGTATGGGGAAGTTGATAGTTGTGCATTAGTCTATGTTTTTCTAAGTATTTGGCATGTGTTTCTTACGTAATAGTTGATTATTGTTGTATTTTAGGATTTATTTTGTATATTTTTGTTTAGTTTGATTTTCATTGTTGTTCTTTTATGATTGATGCTAATTTAGGGTAAGAATTGATTATTTTTATGTAGGAATAAAGATTGAGCAACTTGGAGATTAAGCTTGAGATCAAAGAGGAGAAAAGAAGAGGAGACATTTTATTGCAAGATCCCACGATCGAGGGAATCATGCTAATTCCCACGATCGTGGGAAGTTTAATCTGAGACATTATGCGGGGTTCAATTAAACTTTAGAGTTTCTGGACTATAAAACATATAAAACCTCCATGGATGAAAGGGGATGCAAACCTTCTATAGAAAAGAGCCTCCTTAAGTGAAGAATACAAGTTTTGAGTCTTGAGGAAGGTGGAGATTCAAGGATTATCAACAACAATTGGGAAAATAGAACATCAACATCAAAATTTCCAGATTTTTGCAAAGAAGAGAAAGAGTTTTCTTATTCAATTTTCTGTTGTTTTTATCTCTTCTAATCTTTGTAAGATGGAATATTTAAGCGTTGGTGATGTTATGGAGACCATGATTGGCTAATTTGCTTTTTAGGGATTACTTTTGAACTATTTTGTTAAACTCCTATTTTATTGAATTAAATGAAAGTTGTCTTTGATGATTGTTGATTTTATTCATATCTTGCAATAAATTGAGAGAATGAGTAAGGTTATTTGTGTAGGATTGTGTAACGAGAGTTGGAAACCTATAAACTTACAATCATCATGTTAATTGATTAGTTAAAAGAGAGATCTCGGGTAATTCAATTGATCACCCATAGGATCACTTAATAACTAGTTAATTGGTGGAGTGATTGGGTAGGTTGAGAGATCATTTAATCAACTTCATTTGATTTGATTAGGGATAATTAATTACACCTTGAGAGAAGGTAGTTAATACAATTGAACATCTTAGGTGAGACACAATTCGATTAATAAAATAGGAGGGAGACAAAATAGGGAGAAAGTGATCTCTAGTCATTAAAACCTTTAATTCCAATTTTCTACATTTTGTTATTGTTTATTGTTCATTATTAGTTTTTCATTTTTAGTTTAATTTTTTAGATTATTTCTATTAAACCGTTTCGTTTCTTAAACAAAGTTTGATCTGAATTAAATGGTGTCTGGGCATCAATCCTTGTAGGATTGATATCTACTTTCTAACTACAAGTCACGACCCGTATACCTACAATTTTTAAGCATAAAACGAGTAGATTGTTTTGCAAAATTCACTCAACACTTATGCGGTATTAAGATATATTAAGGATTATAAAGATGAAAGCCTTATCTTTACTAAAAAAAATCTTCTATGATTGTATGGTTCTTATAACTTAGAATGTGATGATTGTCCAATCACTAAGGTGGAATTGGTTGTGATTGAGTTATCTAATTGTGAAATCATATGGTCGGATATATTAGTTTCAATTTGGAGGATTTAGGGGAAATAAAGGATCTAATGATGTATAAAGTAAAGATTAAATGTTCTGTAAGATTAATATAGATACTTCCGTAATGATTATTATATCTTACTACAGTCACTTTTTTAAATAACTTATAGAAATGAGTAATGATGATGGACCTTGGATGTATAGATGAATAACACCTGATGGTTTCATTAATCTTAAGTTTGTTAAGGGAGTTGAAGCTTTTATTCACTATACATATTCTCAACCTGCATATATAGATGGTCTAAAGATCAAATGTCTATGTAAAAAGTGCAAACATATTCGTTTTCTTCCTATTGATGAAATGAATCTCTATTTTTTAAGAAAAGAATTTATTCCAAATTATTTTGAGTGGACATGACATGGAGAACCATTAATTTGTAGCTCTTTAAGGGGTTATGAAGTAAACTCGTCAACAAATGTGGATGGATTTGAAAGGGGAATTGGATTTATAACAAATAATGTGGGTGCAACTGAAAATTCTTACATCTAAATGATTTATGATACAGCCAGTTATACCTTTCAGGAAAATATAGAAAATCTTGAAGAAGAACCAACACACATGCAAAAAAGTTTTTTGACTTACTAAAATCAACTGACTAAGAATTATGGCCAAATTATGAGACGATGACTAAATTATCTTTAATTGCTCAGATATTGAACATAAAGTCTGAAAGGAATATTTCTTATCAAATTTTTAATAAAATTCTTGCTTGGTATAGTGAACCATTACTTCCTGATCATACAATGGTTGATAATTTTCACAATATAAAGAAACTTATTAGGGGTCTTGGTTTGTCAGTTGAAAAAATTGATTGCTGCAAATTAAGATGTATATTGTTTTAGGGAGATGATGTGGAATTACAAGAGTGTAAATTTTGTGGTCAATCTAGGTTCAAACCTAGAAAGCGTACTATGAAAAAAAAATTAGTACTTTGGAAGCGAATGTATTATTTCCCACAAACTCCGAGACTTCAAAGGTTATATGCCTCTAATGTTATTACATCTCAAATGAGATGATATAATGAACATGAACAAGAAGATGGAATAATGAGTCATCCATTGGATGCACTCGTATGGAAACATTTCAATAACACTCATTATGAGTTTGCAACTGAAAGTTGAAATGTTAGGTTGGGATTGTCAACAAATGGATTCCAACCTTTTGGTCAATCCGGCCAATAATATTCATTATAGACAATCATAATTACTCCTTATAATTTCCCTCCATGGATATGTATGAATGAGGCATATATGTTCTTGAAGATGATTGTGCCAGGGCTTAAGAATCCAAAGCATAAAATTGATGTATTCTTACAATCATTGGTACCTAAATTGCATCATCTTTGGGGATTTGGTGTGGAGACATATGATGTGACTCTTAATCAAATTTTTTTGTTGAGAGCAACTTTGATGTGGACTATTAGTGATTTCCCTATGTATGTTATGTTTCCTAGATGGAGAACAGTGGGGAAATTGGTTGTTCTTACTGTGGTAATGATTCTGATGCATTTTATAAATATCTTGGTTTGACAACCACAGGAAATTTTTTCCTTCAGATCATCAATTTATACGAAATAAACAAAAGTTTATTAAGAATAGGATGATACAAACACCTCCACCCCCTCACAAAGATGGTGAATAGGGATGGCAATTATGGCTCGGCCCGCCCGGCCTATTTTTGGCCTTGGTTGGCTGGGCTATGGGCAGGACGGGCCGGCCCGGCCAGGCCCATAGCCCAGCCCTTTTTTCCAAAATGACTTCGTTTTGAATTCTTTTTTAAAATAAATAGCTCGGGCCACGGGTCAGATAGTCTGCTACTTGGACCATCCCAGCCCTCACGAGCCACCATGGGAGAGGTCAGGTAGGGCCAAGGGCGGCTCAGGCCCAGCCTGACCCATTGACATGCCTAATGGTGAAGAGATATTGCAGGAGATTGATTAATTAAGGTTGCTGAAAGTTACGAAACTTGAAGCCTGGCTCGACCCATTGACATGCCTAATAGTGAAGAGATATTGCAGGAGATTGATTAATTAAGGTTGCTGAAAGTTACAAAACTTAAAGCTGAAGAAGTGAATCGAAGCATTGGTAAAAACTTTAGTTGGAGAAAACGAACTATCTTTTGGGATTTGCTATATTGGAAAACTAATTTAATACATCATAATCTAGATGTGATGCATATTGAAATTGAAAAAAATATTTTTGAAAATTTTTTCAACATCATGATGAACATTGAAGAGAGGAAAAAGAACAATGCAAAATCATGAGCTGATTTGAAACTTTTTTGTAGAATGAACAAGTGAGATAAAGATCTTCGCACTAGTAAATATCCAAAACCATGTTACACTTTGGACAAAAAACAAAAGGAAATTTTGTGTGAATGGTTGAAAAGTTTAAAGTTTCCTGATGGTTATGTTTCGAACTTGACAAGGTGTGTGGACAGGAGAAAGTAAAATTTATTTGGGATTAAAATTCATGATTGTCATGTGTTTAAGTAAAGGCTAATTCTAATTGCATTTTGGGTGTTGTTACTAAATATGGTTTGGGAAGCTATAACAAAATTAAGTTTTTTTTTCAAAAGCTTAACATCATTTGAAATAAAGTTGGATGAAATGGAAAAACTAGAAAGGGATATTCCAATTATCTTGTGCAAATTGGAAGAGATTTTCCCTCCAAGATTTTTTGACTGTATGGAGCATCTATCCGTACATTTAGCACACGAGGCTAAACATGCTGGTCCTGTTCAATATCGATGGATGTACCCATTTGAGAGGTAATTGTAGTTAATATTTAAATAAAAATTATAACATATTTTAATAACATAATTGTAATAACCTTATTTGTATTGTAGGCTTTTGCATCACTTGAAGAAAAGTGTAAAAAAGAAAAAGCTAGAATTGAAGGTTCAATATGTAATGCTTATTTAGTGAAGGAAGCAAGTATATTTTATTCATATTATTTTAAGTTGCATGTGCACACGTGATAAAGAAAAATTCCTCGTAATGACGATGAGGGTGAAATGAGTGATATTGATGGTAACTTATCCATTTTCATATATCCAAGACAAACAGATGGACGTTCAACAAGAAGAATGTTAACAGAAGAAGAAATAGAGTCTGCCTATGGTTACATTTTATTAAATTGTCAAGAGGTTCAACCTTTCATGTAGTAAGTTTAAGTTGAATTTGAAATTGATTATTTGAGTTTTTGAAGTTAGTGTTGTTCACAACTAAAATACATAATAATATTTTTAGACTATATGAGGAATCATTATTTGAGCTAATGATCGAAACAACACAGGATGATATTAATAAAGAAGTTGAAAGACACCTTCCTCAACGGTTCAAGAAATATGTAAGTTTCACTTGCAATAATTGAAATGGTTGAGTTATGAGATCAAAGTGTTCAAATGACATTATTCTATTTAATATGAGGATTTTTTGTAGGCCTCATAAACCCCAATAAGAACAAGTTCATATGTAATCTTGCGAAAGGACCTTTGCAAACTGTTAAATTGCATCCGGTGTATTTTGTTAATGGATACAAATTTTGCACAGAATATCATGGTTATAGCATGACAATGGTAAATAGTGGGGTTTGCATACAAGGAGAATTAATGCATTACTATGGTAAAATTATTGAGATAGTAGAAATTGAGTACCCTACATTGCTAATAAAACGAAGTGTGATATTTAAGTGTGACTGATTGGATCCTACTCCTAATGTTGGAATAAAATTGCACAGTTGATACAATCTAGTTGAAATCTACCAACGAAGAAGATTTAGACAATTTGAACCTTTTGAGTTGACGATGCAAGCAATCCAGGTGTATTATGTCCTTTTTCCCAGCTTACGACAAGATAAGTTAGATTGGCTGGCAGTTTACAAAGTAAAACCTCGAGGTGTTTTTGAATTACATGGAAAAGGAGAAAATAAGATAATTGAAATTGAAGCGTTTTAAAAAGATGTTTATGAAATAAATACATGTGTAACATATGATGATAATGAACTTTTGAACGATCCAAATAATGAATATGTTGAGGGGGGTGAGAAATCTGAAGAGGAGCTTGAGTTTAATTCTAGTTTTTTAGAAAAAGAAGATGATGATGATTTTGATTAACAATTAAGCGATAATAGCAATTAATTTATGTTTGTAATAGAATATTATATAAATAAATCTGTTATTGCATCAACAATATAATGTTATTTGTGTTTAATTTATATTGTTATATTACTGGAATATTCAATAAAATGTGAATTTCAAGTTAAAAATATGTCACAAAAGAGAAAACATAATATGTTGCGGCCAAGGTTCAAGTTACAATGATTTCCATGTAAAGCATCACATTCTTCAAATGCTACAAAATCAGGGGTTGTACGTCCAGCTACTGCACATCCAGATGAGGCATCACCTTCCTGACTTACAGTCCCTATATAATCACCTTTTGTAACTAATACTATACCATCCAGCAGCCTTACTACACTATCTAGCAGCCCTATACCATCCACCACCCCTACACCAACAGAGATATCAAAGGTAAACATTGAAAATGATCGAGGCTGCCTCCAACCTGGAGCTAAGGGAGTTGATGGAAGAACTTACATCATAATTGTCAACATTCTATTAGTGAAGTTCTAAAAATTTTGTAATTCATGCATGATAACACCATAGGTTTATACTTAAGTTATATGTTTTAATTTGAAAATGATCCAAAAATGTTTATATATTAGGTTGGTCCCATTTAGAACGTGATCAAAAAATATCTCATTCAAATTCAAAGAAAGGATAGATTTTGAGGGTTATACATGGAAGAATGTCTCTCAGGTAACAAAGGATTTTCAATATCAGGAGTTTGAGGTACAAAAAAATATATTCTTTAATCTTTTTTATTTTATCTAATTTTATAAATTAATTAGATATATATTGTCATTTATAAATCCTTATAGTATGTTTTTTTTCAGAAAGATTTTTTTAGGATCCTCAATTTGATGATGTAATTTATAATGTATGGGAGAGGGGAGCTTGTACACGTTATAGAGACTTTCTTGGTTCGATACACAAGAATGATGTACGACTACCATATATATATGAAAAAATTTGGAGTCGTTGGTAACAATATTGGGCATCACCCGAGACAATGTCTATTTCAAAGCATAATTCTGCCAACAGACATAAAGGACCAGATGGAGAGAGTCTACCTGTACACACTATAGGATCTTTGACCCACCAGGAGCATGCATTTCAACTTGTAAGTATCAAAACTTCACTCTTATATTCTAATTTTTGTACTTTGATGTATGAAATTTAATTTTAATGTAATTTCATGTATGAAATTTAGAATGAAAATATATGTGTATTATAGAGAATAATAATTCTATCAATGTCTGGTGCCATTAAAGGTTGTGTTGTTGAGCTAATTTGTTTTATCTAACAGGGGGTAAACATCATAAAATAAAGGAAACTCTGCCGACATTTTTATAAATGTTATTTCACTTATAACAATTTATTCTGATGCAGGAAAAGACTCTGGGGAGGAAGCCTACATCACGCCAACTTTTTTTGCACACTCACACCAAGAAGCATAATGTTATGACCTTCATCAACACCTAATGCAAACAACTTCATGTATGTAAAATCTAAACTTTAATATTAATTCTTAAAAATTATCACTTATTAACACAAACAATTATAATGATAGGACCAAATACAAGAAAGCATTGAACGACATTCCTAGAACTCTGAAATTGGTGATGAGAGTCAGGCATATCTTGATGCAGTTAGTGGTAGGGACTGTCGTGGAAGGATATTTAGCTTTGGTTCATTTAAAAACACATGTTATTCGCAATCGTCGACATCCTCTACGACTGGATCTAGTAGGAGGTCCGCATCAAATGAGAGAGTAGTTCAGATTGAGAACACAGTAGAGAGGCTAATGGAGTGGATAACCCAGTTTTGTAATGAGGAGGATGAGTAGAAAGGGAGGGACAGAACCTCATTGTAACAGTCAGAGCATCCACCTTCACCACCAGTATAGATTTTGGATAAGTGAATGTATTTGATAGTTTGATACGCTTAAGTTTTTATATGAATTCTTAATTTACAGTTATTTTCAAGATACTTATTCATGTACATATAATATTTTTATTATATTACCAAGTAGAATCATGTTTACTTTATTTTTATCAACCAATGTTATATTTATTACAGAAATTAAATTTACAAAAAATCAAAACATTGTCAACAGAAAACTCAGGTAGGCAGTTGAAATTTATCATAGCTATATTTCCCGATGGAATTACAATATTCTATTAGTAAAAATTTTGCAACGGATAATGCTTTCTGTCAGTAAATTTAGCGATGGAATGTTATATATCCATTGGTAAATTTGGTGATAGACATATAATTTACCATCGGTAAATTCACCGACGGAATATTAAGAATCTGTCGCAAATTTAGCAACAGAATATTGTAAATCTGTCTTTAAATTTACCAAATTTTACAGATAGAAATGCAAAATTTCATTGCTAAATTTATCGACGAATATATAACATTATGTCGCTAAACTTACCAACGAATTCCTTATGTCCATCACTAAAATTTACCTACAGCCTTTCTCCAACGACTCTTTTCGTTGTTAATTTCCATCACCAAATTTATTTCCTAAAGGAAAATCTTTATTCTTCATCAGTAATTTTCGTTGCTAAAACCTATTTTCTTGTAATGGATTTTCCTTGACTTTAAACAAGATTTGTAAATAGTTACTCTTGACTCGTGACAAAGAAGACTTTATATAAAGGGTTGCTCTTTGCTCATTAAAGAAAGAAGATATTGAATTCCAAAGTGAAACTTAGGGAGTAGACACAGGCAAAGGGTTATTTGGTCAAATAATTATAAATTATTGTTATCTCTCTTTCCATACTCTTTTTAAATATTATTTTTATTTCTTTGTGATTATCATATATAAATTTGCCAAATTTGCCATAATCATTAATTAGAATAGACAATTCATTCACCAGTTTTCAAATAGGGGAAAAATGAACACATAGTTCACCCTCCTCTTGTATGCTAGTTGAGGACCAACATATATGATTTTAGTATTGCAACATCCCACTACCATAGGGTACGTACCTAAGCTTTTAGGAACATAACCTACGATAATGGTACGTTGGAGCAAT
>JAOQMS010000179.1:22635701-22649574 GCA_027563885.1 Erythroxylum longipes
TTAAGTACCATTATATCTCTTACTATACTTAGATGTACTTAATTCATTATGTTCACTTCTTAATACACCCTAGACATTCTATAATACTTCTAGGGTATATATTGGAGCATTACAAAGCACTTATTCGTTTTTCTATTAGGAATTATCAAGATAAGGTCCTTTTTAATGTTATACCTATAAGTGCATGTCACATATTGTTGGGGAATCTATATGAGTTTGATAGGTGTAAGAATAAAGATGGACATAGCACCAAGTACTCTTTTTTAATGGATGGTAGGACATGTACTATGAAACCCCTTTCCACTGAAGAGGTTGTAGGAACACAACTCAACTTGAGAGAAGAGAGAGAGAAAAGACAATGTGAGTTGTAAAAGTCAAGTGAGGGGAGAGAAGAAAAGGAAGCACTAGTTGAGTGAAATAGTGAAAAGCCAAAATCTAGTAAGAAAAAGGCAACTTTTATGCGAGTGTGACTGATGTAGATAGGACTATTTTTGCTCATATCCCTTTTGTCCTTATGATTTATAAAGAAAACTACTTTTGCTACTAATAAACTACTCAATGATTTACCCACTATGGTTAAAAATATTTTGCAAGATTATATGGACATCTTCCCTAAGGAGATGCCAAAAGGGCTTCCACCCCTTCAAGGAATCAAACAACAAATTGATTTCCTACTTGGTTCGAGCATTCCTAACCCACCAGCATATCGAGCCAACTTTAAGGAGACAAAAGAGCTGCAATGTTAAGTTGATGAACTCCTTGAAAAAGCTCTATTGGATTTGAGGATGAATCCTTTTAAGGAAGGGGGGAATAATATGAATCAAAGGGCTAGTAACTTGGCATCTCAAGTTGGGGTCGATGGTTTGAGTGTTCAAGGTCTTTAACTCAAATTCCGCTGTTAACTTTCAAAATAGATCCACTTTTGGATATTGTTAGGCCTATGATAATGTCTATGATCAAAAGGATGTAAGGGGCTTTGAATAATTTAATTAAGGAAGCCCATTCTCAAGCCCAAGTCCAAGTTGCTTCAATTAAGGAGTCCAAGTAAGTCCAATTAATAAGTCTTGAAGAAGTTGAGCTAACCCAACTTGAAAAAATAAGGCCCATGGCTAAATTTATTATTAGTAGTTTTATTTCTTTGTAAGGGACAGTTGACCAAATCCTATAATGTCTCTTGTTTCCTAAAAGTTAGTTTCCGAGTACATCTCTACAAGTTAGTTTCCTAGTTGATCTTGTTTCCTGAAAGGTAGTTTCCTAATAGGTTAAGAAATTATAGGTTTAAAGTAATTCCTTTTCCTTAATTTTCAGTTAACCTCTCTCCTATATATAGGCAGGTTTGGCTATCACTAGAGGACACAATTTTATGACATTATTTTGTGAGGTTTATCATTATTATTATTTTTTATTGAATAATTAGAATGCATTGCGTGATTTTTATGCTTTGTATACATGTGACTTATCTAATTGATTTGTTTCATCAATTAGTGGCATCTTTATTTGTTGTTCTTCTTTCAATTTTGTGTCGTTCAATTCATAATTTGCTTCAATTGGGTTATACATGTTCTTGAGGGTTGGGTTATAAATCTCTTAAACCAAACTTTATTCTTCTCTTCTTGCTCAAATCTTCTTCTTAGTTGAAGATCAAGCGGTGAACCAAGAAAAGTCGGGTAATTTTTTTTATATTTTGTAATTTCATATCATAATTTATAATTATTATCAACATATGAGGAACTTAATGAGTTACATATAAAGAGCAATTTAAATTAAACTGACTTAATAGTGAAACTCTAAAGATCAAACATAAGGTATTTGAGTTTGTTAAATTAAAATTTATTTTTAATCATAATTAGAGTTAGATTTTTATGGTTAGGAAGTTTAATTTTAATAATAAAGAAACTTTATTATTTTTTCTATAAAAATAAAAAATAAATGTGAGAGCTAACACTCCTATCTATCCTCTGTTTGAGTTCATTCTCTTTACTTTGTGTACCGATAGAGGCTAGATATGTAAAAACTTGTGATTGGCTACATGAAAAGAAAGTTTTTATGGAACTTAAATCAGAAAAAATAATTTGTTACAATTTCTCAATCAAATCTCTATAATTGAATAATTTAAAAAATATTAATCACAAACAAAAAGAGTTTAATAGAGACTAGTGCCTACGATTGGAACAAGAATGGTTTCTCAACATTTAAACCTCAAAATATCGAAATTTACCTTTTCAAAAATTAATTAACTCCTCTTTCTCCTTTTTTAAACATGGCTTTTGAACCTTAATCCACTCTCTTTTTTTTTAAAAAAAAAAGAAAAATTTCGATTGTCTCAATAACCAAAAAATTTCCATTTGTTATTACTTCTTTAAGAAAGGAATTTCCTTTCTCATTATCCTCTTCCTAATATTGAACTCCAACTTGTTTCCAAGGGTAAGACTGCTTTAATATTGCTTCCTTTGTCATTTTTCAAATGTTCGTCAGTCAACTATCGCTAACTATTTATTTCTTTATTTGGTATAACAGTTTTTTTGTGAATGATAAGGATTAGGGAAGTCTTAGGTACCTAAGTAAAGCATATTTTCATAAAATATTTAGGGTAAAAATTTTGTTCACCTTTAGTCTTTTAGGTTTATTTGTTCATATTTTCATGTTTTTTAGATGTATTTATGTTATATTTTTAATTTCTTATATATTGTTGTTCCTTTTCCACTGATTTATCCATTTTAAATTTAGATGGAGTTTATTTGTTTATATGTTTCTTGATTTTTAGCATTGGAATATGTAAATAAGGGTATTCTCTATTTTTTATTAATAAATTGATGTTTAAAACGATATATTTTAGAAACTTATCACTCGGTTATATGAAATCATGATATTTTTTCCTTTCAATGTTTATTGCTTCATAGTCTTTCTCTGTCATATTTTGGTGTTCGAGTTCTTAGTTTTGGAAAAATTCTCAAAAAATTTAGAATCCCTTTTAGAAAATTTTTTATTTAAATTTTATTCCTTTTAATATTAATTAAGGTTGAAATAAATATTTTACTGTTAGAGATCTTAGTTTTGGGAACTTTCTCAAAAAAATTAAAATCCCTTTTAGAAAGCTTGTTTTTATTTAAATTTGATTCGTTTGAATATTGGTTACGGTTGAAATGAGTATTTGTGGATCTGATCATGGATCATTTTCTTAATTGTTTCTTTACATATCTTGTTTCATTAGGTTAGGATCTAATTTGCTATTTATGTTTGTTAAAATTTTCATTTGATATTTATACATTAGAATGAGGTAGGTAAGTTAATTATGATTTAATGTCCATTTCTAATTCCACTCTAGATATTCATTTAAAGAGTCCAATCATTAGAATGAGGTAGGTAAGTTAATTCTGATTTAATTTCCATTTCTAATTCCACTCTAGATATTCATTTAAAGAGTCCAATCACAAAATTTTCTTTTGTTCTCTAAAAAGAGTCCAACAATAAGATTTTCCTTGGGCTTAGGTCTAAAATCCCTTAAGTGTTATATTCAACAAATCTTCTTAGCTAATCAAAGAATAAAATAATTACTTAGACTTTAGCTTAACAGAGTTATAACCTTTATGAAAATTTTCAAAATTAATTTGATTTGTCTCAAAAGAACAACATCCAATTCCTAAGGTAAAATTCAATTTAAAAATAAAATATGTTGTTCTATTTTTATTATTTATGTAATTTGAATGTCTGATCTAAGAGAGAGTGAAAAGCCTAACTTTTAGGGGTAAAAGTAATAATAGGTTGGTAAATAAAAATAAAATCAATTATACCCATTTACCAAAAGAACAAAATAGTACACTTAAGGAAAAAACATAAAAATTAGATTAATACGACCCCATAGGCTCATTTGCTTAATTTTTTTTATTGTTATTGTATTTTAAGTTTAGGCTCGTTGGCTTAATAGACTTTTTATTTTACTTTCATCTCATTTCTTTATCCTTTCCTTAAGTCTTTTAATGAATCAATATTTAAATCCCTTTCACTTAATAAACACTCAAACCCAACTTGTTTCTTAAATAATTAAAATGTTTTGGTACAAATCATTTTAATTGGCTAAACCCTTTCCTTTTGGTAGTCTCTTTAATTTTAATTTAAACTATCCCATTACTTATGTATTTTTCTAAGTTAAATCTAATTCATTTCTTTCACTTTTATGTAATGGAAAATTTTTTGACTTTATTTTAAAGATAATCAAAAGTAGAATTTCCTTTTTAAGACCTACGACATAATCAATTTAGGCATTCTATTTTAAGTCCTAAGTAAAATTATAAATTTTTAAGTATTCAATCCCATGTTTTGTTTTTTATTCCCAATATGTTTTTGTTTACACCCAATTTTATTTTTCTTGCAAATTTCCCATTTTTGCAAAACCTTTTAGGGACCTAGGTTTTTTTAGGTGGGTAAAATAGAATGTCTAACACCTTCCTTAATTTATAATTTAACCCCTAAGATTAAATTATCCAGTTATGACCTTTCTAACTTCTTTTCTCTAGGTTTTTCTGTGTCTTTCTTTAATAAGGCAAAGCAGAAAGTCTATCAAAAATCAATTTTAATTTTCGGTATCATTCCTTTATGACCCTTTTAAATTCTTTTCTCTAGGTTTCTCTGTGTCTTTCTTTAACAAGACAAAGCGAAAAGTTTATCAAAAATAAATATCAATTTTCGGTATCATTCCTATTACGGGCATCCAAAAGTGTCAATGAGAACCTCTACACCTAGTTTTTAAATAGGACCCATTAATCTATAAGATTGGTCCACAATTATAACATTTTTTAACCTTTTCTCATTATAAACAAATATAGTTTGATTCAAAATTCCTTCGGGTGCTTTGAGCAAAAGAGATTTTATGATATGGAGTTATATAATAACTAGGAAATATCCTTCAATTTGTCAAACCACACACTTTCTCTCTCATTATTAAAAGCAACGTATGCCTCTTGACCATATATATCTTAATGTTTGAAATTTCATGTTTGTGATCTTTTAATAATGCTCCTTTCAAGCTAGAAATATTCTTGGAAAGGTGATAGCACATTGTAACGATAGTCAAAATAAAATAGACAACTACTATAGCAGTGTTCAGTCTACGTCTATCCCATAGAAAGTGTGTGTAAAGTATTTTAAATGAAATTAATCAATGTTTAAGTTTAGGGGGGTTTGGTTGGTTTGAAATAAGAAAATAAAATGAAACTAAACTAAGAAAAACAAATTAAAGAAAACATGTAAAGTGATGAAAGTGGTGAATTCATTAGGAATCCAGTTCTTTGGTTCTATCTCGGCCTACACCCTAATTAAACATATTTCGATAATTTATTGTTCTCAAACCTCTCCTTAAATGCAAAAATTTAAAGAAAAGAAATTTACTTCCCATGGGTGGCCTCCTAAGAAGCGCCTTTGTTTAGGGTCAACTCCTTTTTCTCCTCACGTGAAAAAATTGTGATCTTCAGGTATTATAGCTAGCGTCACTTCCACGCGAGGTTGTTCCAGATAGGGCCTTAGTTGATCATCATTCCCATTTAACGTCCTCCCTATCCTTAGTCTTTTGATCTCTACTAAGTCAATGCTTTCTTGAAAGATCTCAAATGTCTCTTCCCCTTTTTCTTCTCTATTTAATTCCTCTAAACTGCTAGGTAAAGGTAAAGATTTAGTGCCAAAATTAATCACGAACTTAGTACTCACCTTTGAGCTAAATAATGTATCATTTTCAGCTTCAAGCTCCTTCTCCACTTCTTCTTCACAGGAAATTTCTTAAGTATTGGCCTCAAAATTCTTAAGCTCCTCATCACTTTGTAAAGCCTTTGTGCTAACATCCATTGGGTACATCTCGGGTTAATATAGCTGCTCCTCTTCTCATTACGACTCCAGATGATTGATATCTCTCCATCAAGGCAATGCATCTTGCTGGAACCATTTCACATCCTGCTGCAATTGCAAAATGTTAGCAGCGACATTATCATCTAATTCTTCCATGGATGTACATGAGTTTTTTTAGCTTTCCTAATTTTGGAAACTAGAAGAAAATTGCCTTTCATCCTGCCAGAATTGTTGGATATCTTATTAGGTTTGCTGTATACTCTCTTGAAGTTGCTGTATACCCTGTTGAAATTAAAGATTGTTAGTATTACAAGTCTTAATATAGTAGTCCAAACATGTACCTGAATCGTGATAAGAAACTTCTGGTCTGTACAGGAATTGTTGTGCATTCTGTAAACTATTATGGAAGTAACTTTGTTTATTATCCCATCCATAACTAAAGTTAGATTGATCAGTCCAACCTTGGTTATAGGACTGAGAGTAAGAGTTAAAAAAAATTACTTCCATCCATAAATTTTTTTAAATCACAAACAAGAAACAAAACAATGAAATGATCACAAAATGACTGAAAAGAAACCAATTGCAAACAAATATACACAAAACACCAATTAAAATCATAAACAAAAATTAAAAATACCACACTCCCTAGCAGCGATGCTAAAATTGACAGCGCATCGTAACACTAGTTAAAATAAACTAGACTACTACTATAGCAGTGGCGAGTCTACGTTGATCCCACGGAGAGTGTATGTAAAGTATTTGAAATGAAATTAATCAATTTTTAGGTTTAGGGACGGTTTGGTTGGTTTAAAATAAGAAAATAAGATGAAACTAAACTAAGAAAAACAAATTAAAGAAAACATGCAAAGTGATGAAAGTGGTAAATTCGTTAGGAATCCAGTTCTTTGGTTCTATCTCAGCCTATAACCTAATTAAACATATTTTGATGATTTGTTGTTTTTAAACCTCTCCTAGAAACTATTAATCATAGGTTACCAATTAACCCAAGTTTCCCCTTAAGTAGTATTTAATCAAGATACAATCGTTAATTAAACCTAACCACCGAGTAACCTAAGGTACGATCTCTAGATTTAATTAGGTAGTACATTACGAATTAGGAAAACCAATTAATCAAAGCAATAACCACATATGATGTGTCATTTAACCCAGGTTATGTTATCCATAATGATTACGAATCATTAGTCGCTACAAATGAATTTCAAATATAACAATTATTGATTATATCGAAATTCTAACAATGGGTTTGTAAATAAACAATCTAATGAATGAATTAAAATCATCTTTTCATAATACCCAAATCCATATATATTGGATAACATAAACAATTTCTAAAGAGAGAAAGAAAAAACAAATACAAGGAAGGAATGCTTAACCGGGTTGTCGATGTTGATATCGCCTCCGAACTAGCATCGAGAAGCTACCCTTCTATGGTTTTCTCATGGTGGAGAACTTACCTCCCTCTTTATGCTCTCCTAAAGTTCCCAAAGGTCCCTTATGATTCAGCCTAGCCTAAACAACTCTCTTTTTCATATCCTCAGCCGTGACACCTCTTTTTGCTTTATACTAAAAACCTAGGTGATGTGGAAACCTCTCACAACCGTGAGAAGCATTGACAAGTTATACCTAAGTTCCAGCCCTCTTGATTTCACACATAATGCATATTTTATACCTTAAACGCTAGGTTAAAACGCATGGGACAGTTGGTAACATGGATGCTCTAGTTCACTCATCCATCATATAATAATTAAATGGAAGTGGGATATATGGTAAGAAGTGGATGCTCTACTCTTATCACCAAAAACCTTAAATGTAAAGTGGAATGGTAGCAGCAGCAGCGTGAGAGTGTCTCATGCCTATGCAAATTCATGCATAGCAGTGAGCATTAATTCTAGCAGGTCGTAAGCTTCTCTTTAGTAGTTTTTTCACTTTCTTATCTTCTTTTGTCTTTGTTTTCTCTAATCTTACTCATTCTAGTTCCATGAAGACAAGTGAAAATTAATCTTCAAAAAATGACCCAAATATCATGTTTTTGACTCACTTTAACTTCTTTGCTTTTGAATTGTGCCTAAAATCACATATGAGTCAAAGTGAGTATCTTAATCAATTTTATGTGATTAATCACTAAGTGTTATGAAATAATTAAACAATCAATTAAGCACATATCAAAAGGCTATCTTTAATGTTCTTAAAATACATCTTCAAAATCCATTCATAATCTAACATTTTCATATTAAAATTCTTCATAACTATGTTTTGTTTTAAATGTCTTGATTTGGAATGCTTCTTCATATTGAGTAAGGCTAGCATGGATTTTTCAACATTATTTTTTCTTGCATTTAATTATGGCTCTTATTTTTCTTTTTTCTTTTTTGATGTCAGTATAGTCAAATCCTGTATAGATTTTTAATTGTTTTAGTGCAATTCTAAATGTTTCAACTGAATCAAGCACCATACATTATTTAAATTTAAATTTGCAATCTGAGTCAATGAAAATATTGAAGTAACTATATTGTGCTCCCATTGTCTCCTCACATAAACTTCTTTTGATATTGTTTGTTACATCATCATTAATCTCACTGTTAATGTTACCTAAGTTTATCATCAATATTACTATTGAACTTATGGACACTTTAACTGAACTTATGCACACTTTAACTTAAATCTTTATTTCCAGCATCAAATAGATTATCCTCAATAATTTTACTTGAATAAAACTCACTAGTATTTAAAGATAAACCATGTACCTATTTTTCATTTGAAATTTGGTCATCGAAGTCCTTTCTTATCTAACATTGTGTTTGAAATGAAATCAATAACTCATTCAATGGTATCTATTGTTGAATAAGTTATGATCCCAACATATTCTTCAGTAGTCATTGTTAGAGAGAACCTAATACTAACTTATAACTTAATAGCCACTATTGAAGGAGCTTTTAATACATTAAAGTTATATTTATTTTCTCCATCTAGAAAACTTAAATTATACTCTATTTTCCTTTTTGTAATAAATATAATCATTAATATAATAACATTATTAGTTTCTAGTACCTTAACATCATCTTTAAAGGATTTAAAAGGAACTAGTATATGAATTTCCAAGCCTCACTATAATCTAAATTCATTGCATTCACTATAAATTCTTTGCTCTAGCTTATAAACCCCTAGAGAGAGAATCTTTGGCTATTATTGACTTCTAAACTTTCTTTTTATGGTTTATACCTCTGGGTTTTTTTATTTTATCCCAAATTCTTCTTTGTCCATATTTTCTTACATCCTCAACTAGTTTTTCTTCATTTCTCCTTTGGCAATCTCTTTACTCTGACTAGGTTTTAAGCTTAAAGGCACTTTAGTCTTTTTATTCTTGCCTTTTATCCTACCTTTTGGACCTTTAATATTTTTAATAATGACTTTCCAAAAGAAAGCTACTATTGTTCCACTTTTTAACTTATAGAGGCCATCTTAAAAATGAAGGTCCAGAACTTAAATAATGCAAATACATTCCCATCCCTCCCTCATTCTTCTTCTACCAACTTATTACCTACTTCTTATAGGGTTTTGATTATGCATCACATGCATCACAAATCATAACATACACAGTGGAAAACAAAACGAAACCCAAAAAATACAGAGTCAAAAATGTGCCATTATATATAGTAAATCAAAACACAAATAAGATGTGTGTACCTTTTTCGATGATCTCCTTCGTTCTTTAATCTCTTCACCACATCAGGTTGTCATAAACCACAACAACGAAGCTAGATCATCTCTAACGTAGTCCACACAAAGATAGAAGAAAGAAACCTCTAAGGAAATGGCATAACACACACAAAAGTGCTAGCTATTGATGTGTATTATTAATAGAATGTTTGTAGAGAGTGAGAGAAGATGATAAACACTTCACCAAAATTCTCTCTATTTTCACACAACACTTGCATAAAAATTGGTGCTTTTACACCCTTTGGCCTTCCTTTAACCCCAACATCAATGGAAAGAGTTAGTGGGAATTAAATGGCCATTGATCCCACTTAATATCCATGAAAACATTCACCCCTTCTTTAAAGGGTAATTTTTTCATCTTGCTTAATAAACAAGATTCATATGTGTCATATGATTTAAAATCAAATGACCCTAAGCAACCAAACTTGTGTATCTTAGTATTGCATCTCTCATATCTTGTATCTCCATCCAAACCATTTTACTCATTCTTCTCATCTTTAATACGTGTGACCCATTAAGTTCCTAGTTATATTGGCCACTTAAATTAACACTTAATTCAAGCAAGTCATGAGTGGTATCTAGCAACACATCATGACCCCCAATAGATCAAAAAGTCAGTCGTTTGATTACGAACCCTTTCATAGACATTGTTCCTGTGCAATTTGTCCTTTCACCATCTATACCCCACTTGGTTTAGAGTATGGTTAAAGTGTCAACTCCCACTAGAATAACTACGTCATACCTAGCCCAGTTGATGTTAGTTCTTGTCCCCAAGGCTCATTACTAAATTGGATATGTCACTAAAGACTATATTCATGACATTTCCACTCTGGCCAAAAATTCTAGAGTAATGACCCCGACAAGAGCTCGTGGATATCATCTCCTTCTATCACGATTGGTGAATCCTTTATTAGCTACTCAATTACCTTTGAATACCTCTAGCTGTACCCAATCACCACCTTTTTAGAAACCTTTGAGAGGCAACAAGGAATGGAGTCAAAGTATAGGATTAGTATCTAAGATATCCGTGAACACCTCAAGTCTAACAATGTTTGCACCATTGATATGATGAGACTATCATTGACACTAGAATAAATGATCTATATGATTGTTTCATATCAAGTCATCCAATGTACTTACTACTCTTAGTAAGCATCCACATGTTAACTCTAAATAACTTATGCTTACTGTTTATGAGAGCCACTGCTTGATCATATTAAGGAGTATAATATGTACTAGTCTGTCTGGATTAATAATGCCCCATCTCATTAATCTTATAAGTAGGTATAATTTAGATACTAATATAATTACACATGATAGGAATCTCATTATCATGATCTCATCATGATTTCCTTCATGCTATATGTTGTATCAAGGACTTCATTAATTCGATTTAAGATCATTATCAATTCATAAAGAACATGAACATCAAATTAAGGAAAATGCCTTTTTATTAATCACAAAGATTTGTACAATAAGTGCTAAAGGCGATTGCCTTTAGAGAACTTTGCTAACACTTATCACGTAGTTCCTAATCCAGTTGCTCTTAACTTATATTAGGATAACTCCACTCTCAAACTTGACCTCATACCAACTATTACCCCTCTTAATAACACCTAACTCAATTGGAAAAAATAGTTGGTGATTTTTCTAGCACCTCTATACTGTATTATCCTCTAGATATATTAAAGGCTAGTCCAATATAACACTTAAACTATAAAAGTTAAAGGAGGTGCTAAGAGTTGGTCTACAAATTTATTTAGTTTCTTTGTGGGGATGCATACTCCATTCCCATTAATTAATAGCTAGGCCATTAAATAGTGAAAAAGGATGATATTAAAAGATTCTTTCACTTTGGGGACATCCTTATTCTTTTAGATTAAAATTAGGGTTTGGGTGAGTTGGACATTTCTCATGGCCATGCATGATGATGTCACACCCGTGAGCCACCTTAGTTAAGAATCATAGCTGTAAGCCTCATTTGCATGGGCGTCACATAGGTTGTACGCCCATACAATTATCATGGCTATGAGCCATGTTTCTTTAATATGCACTCTTCATTTTTATGTTTTTTCTTGTCTCCTTTTCTTTTAATACTTCGGCTTCTCAGTCCATGAAGACAAGTGAGTGTGAATCTCAAGAAGATGGCTTAAATATAGTGCTTTTGACTCCCTTTAGCTTTTTTGCTTCTGACTTTTACCTAAAACCAAATATGAACTAAAGTGAATGTCTTAAACATTTCATATCATTAAACACTAAGTGTTATGGAATAAATGCATTATCAATTAAGGACATATCATTTATTATTGTACATCTAAACTATAAATCTATTACAACTTTAGTGAACTCTTTAGGGTTTTTTATATATATTTTAGGCTTCATAATCAACAAAAACAAATTTTTCTTATATGTTTCTATAACGGGAGTTGATTTAATAGAACAACTCTCTCTTTCAATAAGCTTTCAGGTGCAACATCCCCCTTTAAAATAACTAGAGTCCTAATAACAACTAAAATGTTCTTTTGCAAAGACTATTAACCTCTCTTAGAAATGATTCCCAAAAGAATTAGAATATGGACTAATAAATCATTATTAATTATATTCTAGTAAACTGTAAGTCATTAGCTACATATTAAATAACTTGTATACATACTAAAGCTCCTAATAAGTGTATATCATAGTACGTTTTCTAGAGGTTTAAGTGTGTTTTTAAGTGTTTTGTTAGATGAAAATCACGTGTTTAGGACTTAGAATTGTGTTCTTTTATAGTTCTTTTAGTGCTTTAATTGTTTGATTGTTTAAGAGTAAGGATTTGATCTTAATATTATGTTTCAAGGGTTGTTTGATGTGTTTGTTAGTTAATTGAAACAAGAAAATTAAAGAAAACATGAAGAATGCACAATCATGCATGTTAGAAGCATTTTGTATTCTCCACTAGAGATTCCAGATAGTGGTGCATGATCATGCAAAAGTAATTCCCAACTCACGAGATTTTGTTTTCTTGACATTTCGAGGTTATTTTTTGAACCAAAATAAGTGGAAAAACCATAAAAACAACCCTATAAGGATTAAGAAGTATTTGAGGCAAAGAAAAACACCAAAAAAAGAGGTTGCATATCATAAACAAGGATATCAAAGTGGAAATATCAAGATCAACATTAATTTTCCAATATTTCCAAATCAAGACTCAAAGTTGTTTTCTTTCATTTCTCTTCTTATATTTCATTTTCTTGGATGTTAATTTGGTTTAGTGGTGTGTTGAACATGATTATAGATTTCTAACTCTATATTAGGGATTATTCTTGAATTGTTTTCTTTAACTTTATTCTTGGTGCATTTAATATAGTATTACTTTGTGGTATTTGTTATACTTATACTTGATAAGAAATCAAGAGATTGAATCAGCATTATATGTGTCAACTTAAGCAACGAGAGATGATACCTTAATAAACCTATAAATATCATGTTAATAGAAAACTGAAGAGAGATCTTAATTATGAGTCAATCATCCTTAGGATTGTTTAAAATAAATTGAATAGTTAGGAGTAGTTTTGTGAATTAAGAGGTTGCAATTCAATTTTTATCTATTTTAATTGGTATTAGATCTTAAGAGATGGTAATCAAAACCTTAGGATATCTAGGAACATGCATAATTGAATTAACAAGATAAAGGAGAGGAAAAAAAGCATAGAATAACCCTTAAGTTTTCATTATCGATTAACTTCGTTCTTATTGTTAACTTTACTTATTCAATTACTTATTTTTATTATTTTATTTTAATTTTAGTTCTTTTTTAATTTAATTAATTCAATCTTTTTTTTACCTTAGACAAGGTTTATTCAATTTTTAGGTGACTAATCCAATCCTCATGAAAATGATATCTTTTTATACTACAAGTTGTCAGACCCTGATATCGAAGTCTGACTCTTGCTTGCTTGCTTGCTCTGATACCATACACTGTTGGACCCCGTTATCAGAGTCCGACTCATGACTTGCATGCTCTGATACCATAACTGTCAGACCCCGTTATCAGAGTCCGACTCTTGCTCTTCATGTATGTTCTGATACCATAAACTGTCAGACCCCGCTTCCGGAGTCTAACGCTTTCTTACATACTTGCTCTGATACCATCTTTGTTACTTTCATGCATGCAGACTATCTCAATACGTAAGTTATCACCCAATGATAACACCTTGATCACTTTCAGATTATCTTCTCAAAATTCCCCTTTATTAGTCTCAGCTCAGCTCTTAGAGCAGTCGACTACTTCATTCCTACCTTTCAACCTGAATCCTTTAAT
>JAOQMS010000179.1:22649674-22687311 GCA_027563885.1 Erythroxylum longipes
TTCCGTCGGTAATTTTATATACCGACGGAATATTTGTCATTTCCGTCGGTATTTTCCGTCCCTAATTCACTATTTTCATATAGTGCCTTGAGACTTAAATGATTGTTTTCATTCATAGGAAACCATAGCACTATCTTTAAAGAGAGTGTTATTTGCCTTAATTGCATTATAGGAATGCAATTTGGGAGTTCTTTAGTGAGATCAATGTTACAGAGATTTGAGGATAGACTATCCTCCTTTTTCTCTCCATGTTCTTGTCCATGTACAAGGCCTTTCCTAGGAAGATGAAAATCATAATCAAATATTGAGTCATCAAGTACTCCAAAAGGATATTGTGTATGTTAACCTACAATAGAATATTTTGATGCTTGACATGTTCCAAGCTTATGCTTTGTTGCTAGGCTTGGAGAAATCAAAGTAATAGTGAGATATGACAGGGTCCCTCCTCAGCAATCTCGAGCGCTTCAACTTGGGAATTAAACGAGATCAAAATAAGCTTATAAAAATTAACCTATTACCTGATGGGCTTATAAAAATTATTGGCAATTTTGTTTTGTTTAAAAAATAGAGAAAATTTCAATATATCAAACAAAAAGTAACGAAAGAAATAAGGACTTGTTTATTGCATTCAGCTTTAGCTAATCATATTACTTGATCTTCTAAGTTAAAACAGCGCAAAATAATTTTTTAAAAATTCAATTGATTGTGTAGCTTGAGTTTGAGTGTGGTTGGTGCTGTTTTCGTGGGAGATGTCGCTCAAGGAGCAAAAGTGCAAAACCCAAGCATGCACTCCAAAGAAAAGAATCCCCACAAATTGCCTCACCATTGTATTTCTATGCATAGTTTGGCGGGGTATTTTACGTAAACAAAATGAAAAGAAAGTGAAAGACATTTTAAAGTCTTTTGGTTAGTTTCCAAAAGAAATTGAAAAATCAAAAGTGTTTAAAATTGGATATAAATTCAAAAGTTGAATTATATTTTTAAAAAAATTATTAACTATTGCCTACAAAGCACGATAGAAAGAATATAAGAAGTCATTTCTTAACAAAGTTTAGGTAATTTGTACACCTAATATATATTTCATCGACATTTCATTTGCCAACTAAGTGAAATTAATTACGGTTATAATTATATAGCCAAGTTTCAAATGAGGCACAAACACAATTGTTATTTTTGACTGAATAACTAATTAACTTACAGTTCATCAATTCCTTTTTAACACTAGTACTGTACAGCCAGCTTTGTTCTTTTCTATCCTTCACCCCTCATCTTCTCCCCCAATACGTCGACATTCCTTTCTTTGAGACCCACTCGCAGACTATCCCAACCGTGTAATTAGAGTCTGTCAGATGATTCCGACTTTTGCTTCTTGTTCTTGGGGTTCGATATAATACTGGCAAAATATTCATTTTTTTCTCTGTTGGGTTTCTTTATCCCCTTTTCGGGTGCATTTCTGATGTTAATTATAACGATAGAAGCAAATCATCTCATGGAAGATTGAGCGTGGATGCATTTCGCTTGTAGGGGTTTGCTTTGTCCATGGGTTCTGATTTCTGCTTCCTAATCACGGGTTTTCGTCAAATTTCGTCTTTCATGGAATCTCCTTGTTTAATCCGGAAGACACCCACATGTCTAGTTCCATCATAATTTTATTCTCCAGAGTTTAATCCCTTTTCATTTGGGATTTTCTGATCCGCACTCGGAAAGTGTCTGTTTCTTTCAGCCTTTGTTGGTGTGTATATATATATATATATATATATATATATATATATATGCATATATCAAGAACATGGGCTGTGTTTATGGAAAGTGTTGCAGTCGCTACCTATCATCCTCAGATGGTGATTCAAGGAAACCTCGGTACAGGAACAGCAAGCATGTAATCTCACAAAGATCCCTGGAAATTATTCCTGTCCCTTCACGCAACTTCAAATTGCAATACTCTGTTCTAACTCAGAGAGGTTACTACCCTGACTCGCCAGATAACGAAAATCAAGATAGTTTCTGCGTTAGAACTCAACTTCAAGGTAACCCAGATGTCCATTTCTTTGGTGTGTTTGATGGGCATGGCCAATTTGGTGCACAATGCTCGAATTTTGTCAAGGATAGGCTAGTTGAAATACTGGGGAGTGATCCCACGTTGTTGGATGACCCTGTTAAAGCATACAATTCAGCCTTTTTAACGACAAACTATGAGTTGCGTACCAGTGAAATTGATGATACAATGAGTGGTACAACGGCGATAACTGTTCTTGTTATTGGAGATACAATTTATGTTGCTAACGTTGGAGACTCGAGAGCAGTGATTGCTGTTAAACAAGGGGATAAAATTGCGGCTTCGGATTTGTCATGGGATCAAACACCTTTCAGGACGGATGAGTATGAAAGAGTGAAGCTTTGTGGGGCTAGAGTTTTGAGTGTTGATCAAGTGGAAGGACTCAAGGACCCGGATATACAGACGTGGGGTGATGAGGAGAGTGAAGGCGTGGATCCTCCGAGATTATGGGTCCAAAATGGAATGTATCCAGGGACTGCATTTACCAGGAGTGTAGGGGATAGTACGGCAGAGGGAATTGGCGTTGTTGCTGTTCCAGAGGTCTCCATAGTTCAACTCACATCTACTCACTTGTTCTTTGTTGTTGCGAGTGATGGAGTTTTTGAGTTCCTCTCAAGTCAAACAGTTGTTGACATGGTATGCTTAATGTTCATTCTGAAATAAATACCTGTTGATAGAATAATATCCTAGATTTATTGATGCGTTTATCGTTAACCTAGAGCATGGAAGTGAGTATGTGCTTGCATATGGTTGTGAAGGGTCTGGACACTCTGACTTCATTGTTGCATTGTTTACCTGGCCTTTTTAAAATTTAATTCCAACGAGGTTAATTTAAAATCAGAATCTTATAACAATGGCCTGCATTGTCAAATAATTTGCTGCTAAATTCTTTCCTTTTATATGATTTCTTGTTTGTAGTTAAATTCTCATGTTGTCAAGAATCTCCGTAAAGTAAAATGCTGGTAGCATTTCTTAGTTGTCCATTTTACCAGTTATTCTAATTTATCTTCTAAGATTTATTCCATTTTCCAAAGATTATAGATCATCTTTTTATGTAATGACGATTATCTGCAACATACTAAGTTGTTCCTTAGAGAAGTGAGAATTGTGATTCATTAATTAGGGTAAAAGAGCTTCCAGAAGAAACTGATAATAGCTGTGATATTGCTTTTTGTACAATGTCCTGTCAATTGGTAACTAATATTTGACAGGTTCTTATTTTAAGTCAAAAATTAATAAACCAAAGGCGGGAATAATAAAAGAGCGATGGAGATTGTATTGAGAAATTGACTAAGAGTCAGTGGACTTGCTAGATTTTGAGAATGATCAGAGATTTATTGATTCCATTGCAAATTTAGCAAAGTACGAATGTCTCATTCTTTAAATATGTTTTAACTTTGATCCTACTTTTTCCTCGTAAAAAAATTTACCGTGTTTTTCTTTTGATAGGCGACAAGATATAAAGATCCTCGTGATGCATGTGCTGCCATTACCGGGGAGTCATATAAACTATGGCTAGAGCATGAAAATCGGACAGATGATATTACGATCATCATTGTAAACATGAAAGACTTGTATGATGTAAGCAGAATTTAGATCTTCCTACTGGCTGGCATTTTAATCTTAGTGCTTAGTTTGAACATCTTGTAATTGTTCTTTATTGGTATCTTAACTGGTGGTCTTGTGAGAGCACTTGAGTTTAGAAGAGAAGCTGGATTTCGCATGAGAGGTAAAATTCATTTGCTCATGATTGCCAATGTATATTTTTTTCGTTTAATGCAGTCAGTCGGCAGTGCTGCTGATAGAACTGATGCAGGCAATAGACATCCAACAAGTTCAAGATCCGGGAAAGGAACGTCTGACATGTCCATTGCATCTGGATCAAAAATGTATAGATCAATAATAAATGAATTCTCGGAGACACCAGTTTCAGTGAATCGAAGCCCAGCCATAGTGGTTCCATCTCCATCACATGAAATAGCCTTGGAATTGGTAAGCCTACGAGCTGTCAAATTTTAGCTTCATTCATGAAATTGGCTAAGCATTTCTTATTTTTCATTTATGTTGATAGTCCAATCAAAAGGCTTATTGGAAGCTGCCTCGACTCTTTCTTCTGCTTCTGCTGTTGTTTGTGCATGTGGTTCAACCTTATAGGTTTTTTAAGTCTGGTTTATGGTCACTCACCCCCTTTGCCTGCCTTGTCTCAGGATGGGTGTTAATGGCGCTCATTTGCAAGATTTATTTGCTCAAGGATGTCTAATCACGATTTCTAACTTGTGCAACGCTAACTACACGATGGCTTCAACGGAGCAGAATACTTCTATCTGCTGCAGAGCTTGACTTGTGGTTTTCAATTTTAATTTTAATTTTCAGTTTTTCTTTCAAATAAAAAACTATTTGGTTATGAATGTCAATGTAGTTATATTTTTAATGTTGATAGTAATTTACATATTAGATAAAATGTAAAGATAAATTATTTTTAATTAAATTAAATTTATTTTAATCTCTTATATAATATTTATTAATAATTATCAATAAGAATTATTTTATTTTATTAAATTAAATAATTTCTAAATTAAATTTATTTCAAATATATTTTAATTATTAAATCAAATTATTATTTGAAATTTATATATTCTGAAGATATTTCAATTTTAATTATATTGATTATTAACTTAATTACAAATTAAATAAATTATTGAATAAAATTAATTTATTCATAATTTTATTAATAATTAATTTGAATTAATTGAATATAATATTAAACTAAATTATTCATAATTCTTATTAATAATTAATATATTAAATAATTAAATAATGTATATTTAGTTGATAGTAAATTAGATTATGAAAAAACAGAAATAAAAAGTAAAAATTACTTTTGTGGTCTTCATAAATTTTTAAAACTGGAAGAAATTAAAATAAAAACAAAAACCAAAAACTTTTGTTTACTAAATTTGAAAATTAAAACAAAAAATTAAAAGTATAAATGGAAATAAAGAGGCTCTAAAGTTGATCAGATTCAGCTTGTAGCCAGAATACGTGAAAGGAGAAGCATAAACATAACAATGACAATTCCACCAAAGAACATATAATTCCACTAGAATTCTAAGGAAATAACTAGAAGTGGACCTAAATCTATGAAAGGGGGAAAATATTTATAGGTAAGTCGAGTTAACAACTTGACCATACGGCCTCTTAGGTATGACAATTTTGGCTCAGTTCGGCCCTTTTTTGGTCCCGGTAGGTCAGGCACGGGCCGGTCAGCTCCCAGGTAGGTCGGGCCGCAGGTTAACCTATCCTGAGCTAGCGCCCTATCATGACCACCTCGGTTCGGCTCAACCCGACTCATTGTTATACCTACAGCTTCCTAAATGCCTAATTCGGAATAATTGGAAGGGGAACTAAATCTATGGAAGGGGAAGAGTACCTCTAGGTAAGTCGAGCCAACAACTCCATGCAACTCCCCGAATGCTTGATTCTCTTTATTGCAATTGCTATCACGTAGAAGACCTTGTGGGCAAAGAATAACTATAGCAACGGACACCTCTTGAAAGTCGCTAGCAGAAGTCACAAAAGGAGAGTTTAGTGTTGACAATGTCGTTTAAGCTAGGAATAAAGTATCCTATTCATACGGGTCATGGTATATAGCCAAGTAGGCCCAATGTAGACTTATTAAACAGGCTTTGCATATTGGTCTTAGTGGTGAAACTATTTTCAGTGTACCCAACTCCTGCTTTCAGGAAGCAGCTTCTTAATAATTTTTCAAAAGAGAAATGTGGAGAGACTTATTCGGTATTATGATGCATAGTTCAAAGTTCACATCAGAGGATTGGGATGCTAACAAGAAATTGTTTGCTTCTTGATAATTGTCGCTAGAAGTATACAAATTAAATTCTTATTTTACTTTCAATTTATTATGCAAATTAGCATATGATGAATAACGGTCAATCATACAAAGAAAGTTAATTTAATAATTTAATTTATTATTATAATAATTTTATTTAAAAACATTTCCAAAGAATTAACATATATTTTTTAAAAGACAATTACATCTGAATAATTTCGATCGTATAAAAGGAATTTTATAATAAAATATAAACATCACCGACGCTCATGTGATGTCCTCTTTAACCATATTAGTAAGATATAATATCAAAACTTAACAAAATAAACGAGTGACACATTTTTTAAAAAATCATTCAACCAATATTTGAAAAAGCTAATAAATTATTCTATAACTCAATAAAAATCAATGTAGAACTCAAAATAGCCAGCATTAATCATAAAGCATGAAATATGAATTGTCCTTACTTTAACATAAAAAAATTACGATATAATTTAATCAACAGTTAAATTACTAATTTACTATTTAAATTCTAGCAAAATCTTTTATGTCGTACACGTAATCTTAAAACTTAGAATAAAGAAAAACATAAAAACTAAAAAAATTATAGGTTCTAAATTACTTCCAAACTCAATCCAATTTGGTTAGATAGTTTAAAACTAAAGTAATTTATAGGACAAGTCAAATCATAGATAAAACAAGAAGTATGTATTTAAACATTTAATTGCTTTCCTAAACTTAAAACGCATCTTAACAAAAATCTAGAATATTCTTTGCAACTTGGACAACATTTAGAAAAGTCATTGTTCGATCATCTAAATTCTTCATTTTGTTGATAATCAATTATTTTGTTCCATTTTAAACTTCAATGCAAGCAATTTGTGACAAGTTCAAAATCTATTAATTAATCCAATATATACATATATAAAGGGGGTTTATAAATTTTGAATTGAAAATAATCCAAATAAATAAACAATTTCAAAATTTTTTTTAACTTAATCTAATATGTACAAGTGAACAAACTGTATTTTAACTTCAGTTTAGCTATGCAATTTGATATAATTGGATCATTTGAGTTATTTAATAAGTTAAGCATAGAAAACTGACCAGTTAGCTCCTACTTGTCTCCCTTCAATTTCCATAACTGAAATACCTAAATCCCAACTCAAAGCGCATTACGAGCTAAGAGATAGATCTAACCACTGATGATTTATTTAAAGAAAAAATAAATTATAGCTTATACAACGCGTTATGAATTAATGATTTATCACATTCATCTAATCAAAGACATCTCTAATCATATAAAAAACATGAATCAAAAATCAAAGAATTCATACATTGCATAAGTCAATCAATTCATAAAATTAATAATCCAAATATTCCAAGTGCATCTCTAAACTAAATTTAACAACTAGAATCAACTAGGTATAGGAAATCATAAAAGAAGAGTGGAGAAGTTTTAGAAAACTCATTCAATTTTTTTTTTGCCTTCACAGACCTTAGATCAACCCTAAAAGTCTAGATTTTTTTTCCTCCATCAATCACAAACCAACCTAATCTTAGTAGTTTGTGGCTTTCTAAACACTCTCATACCACCCCGTGTTAGCTTCCTGATTCAATGGCCTTTGATAGAAGAAAAATCCTCTTTGTATGCATAAACTGTTTGTTGCTTTCTCCTCCCAAACTACTGCCTTTTTATAGGCTCATGAAAAACACCCCAGCTGCCACATGTTACTGAATTCTCACTAATTTCCCTCTTATATTTTCCATTTTAAAGAGATTTGATGGATTTATCATCGAGTTTCTATTGATTTACATTTTTCATTTCGTTCCTTCTGTTGCATTTTAGACAGTCAACTGCTATTGTATCGTTTTGTTGGGCCTTTTATGTTGTGTTGCATTTTTTCTGTTTATTTTTGCTACGTTTTTTGAGACTAAAGTGCTTCCTATATTGTGTGTTATTTTTCTTTTCCTCTAGTTGCTGCATTTTGCTACTATTTTGGCATTTAATCCAGCTAATTTTTGTTGAGGAAGTGGACCGGTTTTGGTCTGTTTCTTCATTTTAAGTCCATCAAACCTATAAGAAAATATTTAATACAAATTATATATATTTTAGAAATAAAATATAAAATTAAATAACTTAAATAATTAATAATAAAATGCAATAATTTAACCCAAATGTGCTATGTAAATAATATAAAATAGGGTAATAAAATATGTTGTAATTTTTATTTATTAAATTCCCCCACACTTAACTTTTGGTCGTTCTTGATCAAAACAACACTATAATGCAAAATAAGAATCTAGTTTACCATCATACCTCATATACAAGAAGCTAGATTAAGAACATATGAACAATAAATTAAAAAAGTATTTACAAAAATCATAACATTTTAGCATATTCGCAATCGGTTTAATCATCGACATAACATCTTGTAGAACATTTTCAAAATTTCAACTTTAGCCTCAAACTTTAAAGGCATTTACACCTCATCTTAATAAACTTAGTCTATAAGCAATTTCGATATATTAATTCTAACAAAGAATCTTGGTTTGACTTGAATTAAAGTTTTTTTTAAACTAGTTACTAACACAATAAGCACATTACCCTTTGTGTTTGGCTCATCTTCTCACCCTACTTATGATCTCAAAGGAGTACTTAATCCCTTGTCCTTAAGTGTTTCCCTAGTAACCATTTTTTGGTCTCAAAGGGCACTTGCTTGTTAACAATAACATTTTCATAGGAAATTAAATTTTCAAGTTCATGTCAAGTATTTCTTCAGTAATCAAAAGTAAATGAAAATCGCCAAGGATACTAGACATTATTAAGTTGATTAAAAGTCTGACCTTAAAGCCAGGTATGTAGAATTAGAATAAGACTTCCAATTGATTATATACTAAATTTCTAAAATAAGGGCTAATTCTCTTAAGTGTGAACCTAAGATTAAACAAAAGAGTTTTAAAACTTGTTTTGGTAAATAAAATAATCTATGCAACTTGCTAATCCTTCAACCATAATGTTAAAATTTATTGTTCCTTTTTTTATCAATTTGATTAATTATTTTAGAGCTTATTGTGGTAATAAAAACTAAATGCATGCATATAAAATAAAATAAGGTCAAAACTAACTAGCTTAAGCAAGCAATCCAATTTCCTAGACAATATTTTCACCTTATTTTTCAATTTTCAATTTTCAAAATTCATACATAAAACGCTCAAAACAACCAAGTTATGTCTTTATATTCTCCCCCCACACTTAAACTTTAGATTGTCCTCAATGTAATAGCTAAATGCAAAAACAGGAGTATTTAAGCAAAACAAACAAATAAAATAGCAAAATTATTTTGATTTAATTGATATTTTTGTTGGAAAATAAATAGCCATATAAAAAAAATTAGCTAAAGAGAAAGAAATTCAAATATGATTTTTTTTTCTTGACTTGTATCCTAAGTAGTGCCTTTGGTTTATGTCGTTGGTTCGATGTCCTCCTTTATTGTCAAAGTTCCTTTAGTAAAATTTCTTCAAACATCATTACTTCAGCATTATCATAAAAAAAAACTTCAGCCTATGTCCATTCACCTTAAAAATTTTGTCAGTTTGTAGGCTTTTAATTTCCACAACACCATTCTCAAAGATGTCAGTAACAAAAAAGGGACCTAACCATCTAGATTGAAGTTTACAAGGGGAGAACTTTAGCTTAAAATTAAATAAAAAAAACTTCTTATATGATAATAAATGAATTCATGGCTAACTTCATATCATGTAAACTTTTAGTCTTTTCTTTATAGATCCTAGCATTATCAAACGCCTCTAGCCTAAGTTCCTTAAGTTCTTATAGTTGTAATTTCCTTTCTTTTCCTACTTTTTCATAATCTAAATTGCATTGTTTCATCATCCAATATGATTTATGTTCAATTTCTAGTAGTAAGCGATAAGCTTTACCATAAATTAGTCTATAGGGGACATAGCTATTGGAGTTTTGTAAGCAGTTCTGTAAGCCCATAGAGTATCATCCAATCTTATGTTATAATCCTTTCTATTTGCCTTTACCATCTTCTCCAAAATAGTTTTAATCTCCTTGCTTGATATTTTAGCTTGTCCACTTTTCTAGGGGTTGTATGTAATAGCAACATGGTGCATTAAATGATATTTTTCCAAAAGAACCCTAAAAGTTTGGTTACAAAAATGAGTACCACAATCATTAATAATAAGCTTAGGTACACCAAATTGATTAAAGATATAAGTTTTTAGAAACTTAATGACTGTCTTAACATTATCCAATCTAGTGGCTTTTTCTTTTACCCATTTTGAAACATAGTCTACAACAAGTAAAATATATATGTTACTAAAAGATAAAGGGAATCGACCAATGAAATCAATTCTCCACACATCAAAAATTTCACAAACCATAATATTGTGTTAAGGCATCTCCTATTTCTTAGATAAGTTCCCTGTCTTCTGCCATTTCTCATATGACCTGCAAAATAAGTATGCATCTTTATGTATGGCGGGCTACTAGAATCCACTCTCTAAAACCTTATAAGTTGTCTCTGTAGCCTAAAATGACCACCTCCTTCTAAAGAATGACAAAAGGTAAAAATAAACATATGTTCTATTTCTGGAAAACACTTGTGAAAATTTGGGTTAGAACATGCTTTACATAAATAAGGATTATCTTGGAAATAATATTTGGATTCAGCATTTATTTTATCCTTTTATTCTTAATTAAATAAAAAATGCTCATCGTGCATTTTTGAAAAGTACCTAAAGCATTACAAAGTCCAAATGGCATTCTCTTAAATGCAAATATACCAAAAGGGTAGTGAAATATGGTTTTATCTTGATCTTTAAATGATATAGAAACCTATACATACCCTGAGTACCTATTTAAAAGGCAAAAGTAAGATTGTCCCACTAGTTTTTCCAGCATTTGATCAATAAAGGGTAAGAGGTAATGATCTTTTCTAGTTGCTTGGTTAAGTTTTCGATAATCAATACACACTCTTCAACCATTTGATATCTTAATAAGAACAAGTTTACCTTGTCTATTTTCTACTACGATTATGCATGTTTTCTTAGGTACTACATGTATGGGGCTTACCCAATTAGAATCTAAAATAGGGTATATTATGTCTACATCTAACCACTTTAATATTTCCTTCTTTACTATTTCCATCATGTGGGTTTCAACCTATGTTGGGCTTCTCTGATGGGTTTACCATTTTTTTCTAGAAGGATCCTATGCATACTCAAAGTTGGGTTAATCTCTTTTATATCAGCTATGGTCTATCTTATAGCATCCTTATGGTCTTTTAATACTTGTAAAGTTTCTTTTCTTATGGAAAAGTAGCATTCTCACTCAGAAAAACATACTTAAGATTTGTAGGAATACATTTGAACTAATTCAGGTGCTTGGAACAACAGATGGTAGTAAATTAGAAGCAGTAAGAGGTAAACTATTAGAAAGTACTGACTACTCCTCTTGTAAGGAGTTATTTGCCTGTATTGCTTCCTCAATGCTATTAATTCCTTCTGATTGTTCTGCATCGTCACCTATGCTTATATTATACTTAAATATCATGTGTACAATCTCATCAATAATATCTATAATGTAAACAAAGCATAAATAATTGATGTAATCAGGGTATCACATAACATAAAAAAATGTTAAACCTGATAACCTATTTGTTGAATTATATGGTAAGGGACATCTATCTTTGTTCTTGCATTAAGAAAGGGTATAGTAGTAGTACTGCCTTTGATGGATCAGAAGTTTCTCCCATATTTAGCACATAAAAATTAACTGGAAAAACTAACTCGTTAACCTGCACTAAAACATATTCAAGTATACTGTCAGGATATACATTTGACCTATCAATTAGCTGAATTACTAAACCTGTCTTTCTTAACGGACCTAACTTAAGAGACTCATAAATATATCTGGGCATATCATTTATAGATGCCCCTAAATCTAGCGTACACCATTCAAAACTAAATATTATCAATCTTACAAGGGGTAGTGAACATACCCGGGTCCTTACATTTTGTAGGAATTTTCTTTTAAATCACGAATGATACATTCTCTGCCATACTTACCTTTTTCATTTTCCTTAAAATACCTCTTGTTATTGCATAACTCTTTCAAGAACTTCTTAAATCATGGAACTTGTTTGATTGTGTCCAAAAAAGGAATATTAACTTCAACTTTCTTGAAGGTTTCAAAACTTTCTTGATCAACTACCTCTTTTCTCAATTTCGCTAACCTGTAAGGAAAAGGAAGAACACTTTCAAACTTGTCAATTGATAATTTATCAGTAGTATCTACTTTTGATGTTCCTTTATTTTCTTCTTTCTTATTTTCCTTTTCAGACTTAAGTGTAACTTCTAACTCTTTTTCCACTTCGCAACTTTTTTTTTTTTGCTTTCTTTAGGTTCTCTTAATTCTTTCCTAGATAATTAGGTTTCTTCATTACTTAGACTAGTGCAAATTTGTCCTATTTGGGTCTTTTAGTGTTCTAAATGTGCATCTATCTTTTTTTGATATTCTAGCCCCTGTATATGTACTTGCCCAATCTATTTAACTAATTGTTTCACCATATTTTCTAAGGATTGATCGGTGGGTTCGTTTTAAGGTGGGTTAGGTATAAAAGAAGACCTTGGATTGCTTTGGTTACTAACAAAAGTAGGTAGGTTTGTCCTAGGTCCGTATCTAAATTTTGGATGATCTTTCCAACCCTCATTATATGTGTTTGAATAAGGGTCATATTTCCTCTATGTTTGTTCAGGATAACTACCCATAACATTCATATCTTGAACCGGCAAAGAAGGACATGCGTCAATAGTGTGAATCAAATTAGTGCAAATTCCACAAGCACGAGCTTGGGTAATACCGCCAGCTACAAGTTTGAACACTAAAGTAGTTAAATGAGCTACTTATTGAGAATTTTCCATTAGTTAATCCTGAATGGCATGCACATCTATTTCTTTAACTCTCTTAACTTGATTAATCTCATTTTAGTTTCAAATTGTTATGAGTTTTCAGCCATGTTAGAGATTAATTGTCTAATTTGTACGGGAGTTTTATCAATTAATGCTCTGCCACTAACTACATCTATCATGCTCCTATCATTTGGTAAAAGTCCCTCATAGAGATATTGTATTAATAATTGGATTATTAGGGTAACTAGCACACAATCTTTTAAATCTTTCCCAATATTCATATAGTAACTCATTCATGTTTTGTCTAATTATATTTCTTTCCTAATAGATCCTACTTTACTAGCAAGAAAATATTTTTCAAGAAAAGATCTATGTAATTTTGCCCATGTATTTATGGATCTACAAGGAAAATCATATAACCAATATTTAGCAAATTCATGTAATGAAAATGGAAAAGCATGTAAGTTCTTTTAAATGCCTACGAGGATTCTCACTTGCATTTCCATAGTACTTGGGAAATAAATTTAAGAAAATTGATTTCAGCTTTAAGAGTCTTTCCAAGATTAGGAAGACAATACATAAAGGTTTATCTTTGCAGTTTTGTTCTGAAAGTTGCTTCAAGTTAGTTGTGGCCATTTTTATCTTTTTGTCTTCCTTCTCCAATTGGATTTGTACTTCAGTTTCTTTTCCATCTCTTAATTTCATAAAAATCACCTTCTCTCTTCTTTACCTTTTTTTAAAACAACATAATTGTTAGTTATGATTCAAAAATAAATAAATAAACTAGGCAAATAAAACTTTACCCAATAATGACACCAAAATTTGATACACATCGTTAAGTGTATTCAAATTTAATCCTTACTTTACTTTTAATTTGTTAAACAAATTAGCATATGGAAAAATAAGGGTGGTTCCCATGAAGAAAGTTATTTTACTAATTCAATTTTTATTATGAAAATTTTAATTAAAAAGGTTCAACGAATCAATCTATTTTTTTCAAAGAGACAATTACATTCTAATTATTTTGCTCATATGAAAGTAATTCCATAACAAAATATAAACATCATCAATGCTCATATAATGTCCTTTTTAATCACATTAGTAAGATACAATATAAAAACTTAACAAAATGAACGTATGCCACATTTTAAAAAAATCATTCATCCAATATTCAAAAAGCTGATAAATTATTTTATAACTGAAATAAAAATCAACGTAGAACTCAAAATAGCTAGCATTAATCATAAAGCATGAAATATGAATTTTCCTTACTTTAACATAAAAAAATTACAATATAATTTAATCAACACCTAAATTATTAATTTACCATTTAAATTCTAGCGAATTTCGTTATGTCATGCTAATCTTAAAACTTAAAATAAAGAAAAAATGAAAAATAAAATATTAAAGCTTCCAATGTACTTCCAAACTCAATCCAATTTGGTTAGATAGTTTACAAATTAAGTAGCTTATAGGATAAGTCAAATCATAGGTAAAACAAGAAGTATGTATTTAAACATTTAATATGATTTACAACTTAAGTAGTTTATAGGACAAGTCAAATCATAGGTAAAACAAAAAGTATGTATTTAAATATTTAATTTGCTTTCTTAAACTTAAAACACATCTTTAAAAAAGTCTAGAATATTCTTTGCAACTTTGGACAACATTTAGAAAAGTCATCGTTCTTCATCTAAATTCTTCGATTTGTTGTAAATCAATTATTTTGTTCCATTTTAAACTTCAATGCAAGCAATTTGTGACAAGTTTAAAACCTATGAATTAATCTGAAATAAATGCACATATATATATATAAAAAGTTGTGGATTTTAAATTGAATATAATAAAAATAAATAAACTTCTAAATTTATTCTAACTTAATCTAATATGTACAAATGGACAAACAATATTTTAATTTCAGTTTAGCCATGCAATTTGATATACTTGGATCATTCAAGTTATTTAACAGGTTAAGCATAGAAAATTGACAAGCTAGCTCCTACTTGTCTCCCTTCAATTTCTAGAATCGAACTAGCTTAATCCTAACTCAAAGCGTATTATGAACTAAGAGATAGATCCAACCACCAATAAATTATTTGAAGAACAAATAAATTCTAGCTTATACATCGCATTATAAATTAATGATTTAAGTATCACGTTCACATAATCAAGGACATCTCCAATCATATAAAGAACATGAATCAGAAATCAAAGAATTTATACATTGTATAAGTATTAAATTAGCTCAGCAATAAATCAATTAATTCAGAAAATTAATAATCGAATTATTCAAAGTGCATCTCTAAACTAAACTTAACAATTAGAATTAACTAAGCATGGGAAATCATAAACGAAGAGTGGAGAAGTTTTAGAAAACTCATTTAATTTTTTCTACCATCATAGACCTCAAACCAGCCTTAAAGGTTTGGAATTTCTTCCTCCACCAGTCACGAGCCAATTCAATCTTAGTGGTTTGTAGCTTTCTGAACACCCCCACACTTCCTCGTGCAAGCTCCTTGCATTAATTACCTTTGATAGATGAAAAATCATCTTTGAAATCTCATATTTGCATGCACTGCTTGCTCCTTGCTTTAATTACCTTTGATAGATGAAAAATCATCTTTGAAATCTCATATTTGCATGCACTGCTTGCTGCTTTCTCCTCCTAAACTGTTGCCTTTTTATAGGCTCACGAAAAACACCCCAATTGCCACATGTTGTTAAAATATCCCTGATTTCCCTCTCATAGAGATGTGATGCAAATACCATTAGGTTTCTATTGATTTGTGTTTGGCGTTTTGTTCCTTCTACTGCATTTTAGACAGTCTCCTATTACTGCGTTGCATTTCTTTTTTTGTTTATTTTTGCCGCGTTTTTGGAGATTGGAGTGCTTGCTATACTGTGCGTTATTTTTCTTTTCCTCTAGTTATTATCCAACTTATTTCTACTAGTGAAGTAGGTTGGTTTTGGGCTTTTTTTTTATTTTAAGTCCATTAAACCTATAAGAAAATATTTAATACAAATTATAAATATATATATTTCAAAAATTAAATATAAAATTAAATAACTAGCATAATTAATAAAAATACGATAATTTAACCCAAATGTTATGTAAATAACATAAAATAAGGGTGTAAAATATGTTATAATTTCTAGTATCAAATTTCCCTACACTTAACTTTTAGTGGTCCTCAATCAAAACAGTACTATAATGTAAAATATGAATCTAGCTTACCACTATACCTCACATACAAGAAATTAAATCAAGAAAAAATAAACAACAATTTAAATTTTTATTTATGAAAATCATAATGTTTTAACATATTTGCAATCATTTTAATCATCAACATAACATCTTTTAAAATATTTTCAAAATTTTAACTCTAACCTCAAACTTTAGAGACATTCATACCTCACCTTAATAAATTTAGCTATAAGCAATGTCGGTATACTAATTCTACATACAAAGCAACCTTGTTGTTTTTGTGCGTTTTACATATGAAAATTAAAAATTGAAAAATAGGATGAAAATAAAGTTTGATCCGACGAAGAAAGTTAAGTTGCTAATAAGAGGATTGAGATACCAACAGGAAATTGTTTGTTTCTGCTTATTAAGTCTATATTTTTTATTCGACTTCCAAGATGGAGAAGGATGATAATCTGGGCTAAAGCGCTGGCTGGAAAAAAGTATAGTCTTCAAATTCCACGCAATCTTTTAATGTGAATAATAGTTACCGAGAGAAAGTTGATGAAATTCTTCCGTAAACTTTTATTATCCCAAGTTGTTTGTGCAAGATCATAACTGAATACAAACATGAATGAGCTGACTTTATAGATGACACATACATCGGTAATGAACAGCAATGATACACCATTGAAGAGTAAGTCCCGATATTTCAATCTGTAACAGGGGCTGAGGGAAAAATCAACATTCTAAATACTACGTAAGCAATTTATTGATAAGAAAATTGAAATTCGTTACCCTTATCAAGGGAGTTTCTATTGTCTATAGAATCTTCACTTTCCTTTGTAGTTATTCCTCCTCTCACTGCACGCCCTCAAAGCTTGAACCTCTGGTTAGCATTTTAACAAACACTTAATATACATATCCAAAAGCAAATTATATCTTTTATTACAAAAACCCGTTACCTTCCTGGCAAGCTTTCCAGTTCCTGTTGCTATTAACTAGACAATCCTGAAAATTCAAACTCCAAGAGATAACCCATTAGAGCTCTATCTCAATCAGTGATTTTCAGTATTTTAGTTTTCGAGAACCACCTGTAGGGAAATATAGAGAGAAGAACATTGCCCGAGTTGCTTAACGTTGTCGTCGTCGTCACTAACGTCGCTTTGGTGAAGTGGGAGTGGTTGCTGGGACAGCTGTGGCTGTCCCATTTTCTTAGCTTCGCCGTCTTCGCCGTGAGATGGAAGCTCCGTTTGGGTGTTAAAATTTCCCATTGACCCAAAGGTTTTCTTTCTTTGTTTTCGACGCAGAAATTATCTTTGATTTATTTTAATGATACGGGAACGCATCTTCATTTATATGGTAATAAAAACCATAAAACTCTACTTGATATTATTTACACAAAACTCTACTTGATATTATTTACATACCTTTACAAGAAAAATCTTATAAAAAATTAATCTTCTAACTTTGTGGTAAGGTTATAAGTCTTGAAAATTTTATTTTTATTAATTTAACTTCAAACTTTTTAAAATATTCTCTTATGAATTTCATTATAGCAGCAAAATTAATTTATGCAATATGCTTTACGAGTGATAGTAATAAAGTTATTATTGACAAGAGTAAGTAATGAAAGGCTTAGAGAAGCATAAGTGAAGTTCCAACCTCATCAAACCCTTTCATTTCTCGTCATCCCTTTCTTTTGTACAATTTCCCTCTTATCTTAAGAAAACTCTCTTCAATAAAATAAAAACCTTATAAAAGTCACCCATTTACGTGAAGACACTAAAATCCATGATGTCCAACTACCTTTGTTAAGTCCATATAATCTATATCATAGATCCAGATCTTTCACAAGGAGTATTCGTTCCTTAATTTTCACACATAGACCACAACCTAAAGAATTGATTCAAGGATTTAGATTAGGCTAATGTGGCCTAAACTCCACTTCTATACAACAATACGTAACTTTAGAGTTTCCCTTTGAACTGAACTCGTTATGGCTAGATCAGGGTTAAATACATTTCCATGTGGGTGTTATTTGTATGGTCTTAACATTACATAGAAGAAAAGGACACATCTTACCATAATGCCTTGATTGACACTCTTTTGACCACTTTTAATAATGAAAGTATCATCATGACTATTGCTTCAAACTTCAACATCAAATTTGATGATCCGACTCTACCTATAAGAATAAAAGTCCAAATTCAAATTATTGGAGCTGAACAACACCCTACTACCATCATGGCCACACTTCATTATCAGATCATTTACAGATTACAAAACTATGCTCTAGATTTGAACTTTCTAAACTCTACATAAGATTCCCTTTATATGGTAGCAGATAGGTCTCAAAATAAGACCACAATCATCTAGTTTCCACGAAAATTGTCATCATAATAATTGGCATAGTTAATGCCTATAAAGAGGATCAACAAAAAAGAATTTCATACTCCTCATCGACACTCCATTCATACCACCACTCCTCCAATCTTGAGAAGTTTGAAAAAGGGAACTGTAAAATCCATTTTTAGCAAGCCTGGATAAGAACACCTAGAATCGTCTAGAGCCTCTTCTGGCCTAAAAACGATAATTAGTATAGCCTTTTCTTATTAAGAAGGCGTTAGTGACCCTCCAATCGATTCTGTCCACCCCGATGGACATAAGGTGTATGTTAACCCTGTCAATGTCCAGTTCATCAAGGATGTAGATCCATCTATCTGTGATTTAGATTGTGAATGTTGGATAGATGACAGTTTTAATAGTGATGACAAAGCTTATATCCCTCAATGAAGAGAAGAGCCCAGAAGAAAGTCGAAATCTAAGTGCCAAGCATAAAAAAATCCAACGCAAGCATAATGAAGACAATAACTTGAGACTTTGAATTGGTCTTAGGAATCCTAAACCTAGACTGAAGTATCTCTCTGAACTATTAGGAGTAGTAGGAAAAGAATAGTTGATTAAATTAAGATGCTCTATGCCAATAATTTCTTCAATCCCTAAAGATATCCCTAAACCATTACCATGTATGATTATAAGATCATATATGGAAGATTTTCCACCTTTGGAAGCTCAAACTAATAAAACCACTTGAGTATCTGTAAGGCCATACTTAAGATCCACAGATATAAATCCGTACGACAATCATTTACCTGGTTCTCTAGCAAAAGAACTACTAAATTGGTAAACACAAAATTTTGTAACACAAAACATTTTCCTTCATAGAATTTATTTAAAGCTTGATGGTCTATCCCAACAGACATAAGGACTAAATTCTAAATTCAAAGGTTGATTTTGTATCTCTTCAAGTGCGATAATTATATCAACAACTACTTAGTCAAGTTGCCTAACTTGATTTAGACTTAAGGTGATATATTGACCAGTATTATTGTGGATCGAAGTTCTCTAAGAAAGAAAGAGAACTTCAAAACGTTCGAGAAGAGCTCACAAGAATTGAGTCAGATATGGCTAAAGAACAATCTAGAGCTATATATGAACTATACTCCTCGACATTTCCATCTGTAAGACCTACTTATAACGCTCTATCCTATCTTGATTTTACTAACTATGTAAAAGTCTATCTTAATGATACTAACTATGTAAAAGTCTTTAAAATTTCACATCCATTGTTCAGACATTACAAAACCATCAAAACCTTCCAAGCTAAATCCGTCAGCTAAAGATATTCCTTCAACTTCTAACTTTTACAAATTAATACATTACCATCTTCTCCACCAAAAGAAAGAGCTTCCCTAAACACAATAAAAGAATCCATGCCCAACCAAGAATTCATAGCTACACCTCAACCAGTACCACGTAGATCTAAAAGTCACACTGACAACTAAGACTCTAATTCTTTACATAAAATTTAAAAAGCTTAAAATAACTTGTAGATCTCACTTAGATATCTCAAATGATGATCGATGTTCCACACTCTTCTCAACCACACATAAAAGTTAAGCCTAAGGTTGAATATGATGAGTCAATGACTGAACCAGTTAAACCACGAGTAACTCCTATCTACAAACCTACTTTAGGTCCATAATTCACTTTTGACAATGTTCTACTAATAAAATGGAGAGATCAAATGCATGAATTCAATACTTAGATAGATCTTCAAATGAGTTGGATATGTCTACTAAATACATTTTAATAGAATTTGTCTCTAGAATGACAAGAACTTTAAGAGAATAGTTCCAAAGCCTTGGTGAATTTAGACACATGTAAGTCTTAAATTTGTCAGAACTGGTTCCTTGTTAGGAATGATTAACAAATAATTCATTAGAGATTTCTAACTCATTAATCAACAAAATAGATATGAATACTTTGAAATGAAGTATTACTCTTTGAACAGAAAAGATTTATAGAAGCATTTTCAAAGAATGTTTGAAAAATATTATATGCTCAACGACTTCAATGATTTCAATCTTCTGTACATATTCATTGCTTCCTTTCCTGATAAGTTACAACCTAAATTACAAAGAACAATTAATTCTCTTTACAAAGATATGTCTAAAATCTCTCTCGAAGAAATCTACGAATTAGCACTGGTGACGTTGGAAAAATTATACAAACGTTAGAAGTTCTTTAAAGCTATTATAACAGGTAGACCTTAACTAAACAAGTTTGTAAGTATTCATACTTAAAGATCAAATGCAAAGACATGGATAAATGTGCATACATTAACACAAAGAAGGAGGAACACTTTAGCAGAAAATCGTTAAGATTTCACCCTTTCAGAAAGGAAGAAAAAGATAATAAGATTCTTCAAAGGGCATGCTTTTGAAACTAGAAAACCAGACTTGTGTTACTTTTATGGACAACCATTTCATTACGAAAAAAGGTGCCCTAAAAAGGATGAAAAGGATGTCAAAATCCTACAGCTTGTTAAAGTTATGATGCCTATCAGAGATAACGAGGACGTTGAATCTTTTTTTGAAGAACAGTATAGTGAAGATGAAGAGACACTATTTGTACTACCTAACTATGAATCTACCGATGATGAAGTCTCTTCTATTAAAGAAGAAGACGATGAACCAATGTACATGATGAAACATTCTTGTTTTAGGCTACAACCTAGGAAACTAGTAGTAATGTAATCATTCGTGAAACTCCTGTTGTTTCTAGAGAAGTATCACACACGAATCTTAGTTATTAGTTACATAGATACGGGTTCTCATAGAAGTATAATGAAATCACATATTCTTCTAACAAAAGAATGGCAAACATATCAGGAATACTTTACTACAACTAAAGAAAAATCCTTCAAAATAGACCTTATCACAAAAAGAAGGATTGTGATAAAGTTGTTCCTAAGTTGTATCTTTTGGACAAAACTATTGCGAAGCAATCTTCCTAGTCCTGACATACTTATTGGGATGGATTTTCATTGCCAATTAGAAAAGATACAAATCCTACTAAAGGGATTCAATACAAATAAGATTTTCATGCATATAATAAGGATCGCAATATGTTCGAGCTACAAGATGCTCCTACTAGGTATGAAAATATTAGAGATCAAATCTTACAATACTGCTCAGAAAGCTGTGACCAATTCAATCATCCACACACATTATAATGGCACTTAAACTTTTATGTCCAATTACCATTCAAGAAGAAATGGGACATTAATCCATCATCCAAGAATAAATCCAAATTACTTAAAGATGGCACAAGAAGAATGTAATATACTTCTGAACCAACGACTGATTGAGTCGATCAAATTAGATTAGGCATGTCAAGCTTTTATTGAGGAAAAAAAGTAGAAAAGAGTAAAGGAAAAAGATGTTAGTTATTGATTATAAGCCTCTAAATTATTTTTCTTCAGAATGACAAGTTTCCTTTGTCCAAGATAAATACGTAGGTTTTATTTCTAAAAAAGGCTAAAATATTCTCAAAGTTTGATTTAAAAGCTAGATTTTGGCAACTAGGTATTGACCTAAAAGATTGAAATAAGACAATGGAAAGTCAGGTCATTTAGGATAAAAGTCGCTCCATCATTATTCTAAAGAGTCATATGAAGGATCTGTGATAGTATCTTATTAAGTGCTTTAACTTACAGTAATGATATCCTGTTTTATTCTTATACCTAGCAATAACATCAAGCCCTATTGCAATAATTTTTGGGTCTTACAACGAAGTATGGGATTATGCTCTCAACCTGCAAAAGCCAAATTGGTTCAACTCATATAGAATTTTGGGGCATGAAATTTCATGATGATTTCTATCATCCCAACCCACATATAGTTAGTGAACTATTAAACTTTGGAGAAACAAACGTTATTATTAAAAAGATTCAACAATTTCCTCGATTATTGAATTATATTAGGGATTTCATCCCTCGTATATCAGAATATGCAAGCTAGTTGTCAAAGCTATTAAATAAAAAAAACACCACGATGGAGCCCTAACTAGACAAAGACAGTCAAGCAATTAAAGAAGTTCAGTTAACATCCACCTTCACTAAAGATTCCTAACAACGAAAAACAAATCTTGCAAAATAATGATAGTGAAGATTTCTAAGGAGCAATCTTAATTGAGGAGGTAGAAAGACAAAGGTTTTACTATGAACATGCTAACAGTTAATTTAAACCCTCGAAAAGGTATTATCACACAATCTATAAAGAACTTTTGGCAATCAAAAGAGGTATAAAAAAGTTTAGTTTCCTTCTAAACCTTAATCTCTTTACAATAGAAATAGGTAATACCTCCTTTCAAAAGATACTAGATCCAAACAAAAAAATTCTTCTATAAAGCCAATTTTTTTGCTAGAAAGATTGGTTCTCTTAATATAAATTCATAATAAAACATATCAAAGTCCATCAGAACATCCTGGCTAATTTCTCTCATGACTTCAAAAGCATATTAGCTTTATCACTCCCTCTAGAACTATTCCTCTCATCCTTTCAATGCCAGACCTACCCAGCATGGCTAAAACAAAGAAATTCTTTCGTCCCATTGCAAGCATACATATTATTGTTGGTGAAATAACTTCTATTACGTAGATAAGTCTTTTTTATTATCTCCACCTCTTTCTCAACCGAGCAATCATACATTGTTTCCTATCCCTGCTTAAGATTCTAGCATTATATCTCACTATGATTTTCATCAATGGCTGCTCTCAGAGAACGTATTATGGTACTTATATGCACTCTTTACCTTTTGTGCAAGTGTTATCTCTCTTCCTCCCTTATGAGTTTATCAACATTTATATGATAGAGAAAATGAAGGTTCCCTCTTATGGACTTTTCTTAAATGGTACCAACCGCTGATGAGATGGATAACACAACTCTCATATATTATTGAGGATCTTAGGTTATAGGAGACTCCATTAAAGAAACAAACCACCCAATGTTTCTTTGTCCTTCATCGATCTTATAACACAACATATGATGGATCCAAATACTTTGATAATCAGATTTACTTCTGGCATACCTCCGTCCAATGGCCAAAATATAAGGAAAATGTCCTTAAAGGCCTTAGGCATTTTCTTAAGGATCTAGACCATTTTCCTAAATATGCACCACCAATTGTCTCTAATTCTATTAGACCTTACCCAGGAGAATTCATTCCTAGAGAACCTAAAATTTCAAACTTTGGCGTCCCAGACAACCCTATGAATTTGGGCCTAAATACTAGTGGACCATCTCTGACTTAAACCCCCTACTTCCAAGATGCCTAAGATTCAAATGATGACATTCCCATCATAGATGAAGAAGAGATTTATACACAGAGGATGAAAGCCCTAATAAAAAACAGAGAATAACCAATGTTGATAATAACAGCGCGAGTGGGGGAGCTTCCTTGTCAAATTTGCAATCGTAGTAAGAACCTATTTGATGAGGATGATGATTAGGATTCCTTATATTTTTTTGGGTCCCTTTATTTAAAATTATTTGTCTTTATGTTTCTTTTATGATGTGATGTCGTTCTTTTCCATTTACTATGCTATGTGACATCATTTTTATCTAAAATATTTGATGTTTTTTTTTATAATCTATAATAGTTAAAGTGGTGTTGATCTTATCCCTTTAGAGTGCAATATGACATTGATCTTATCCAAAGATGTTTGTCTTTTTGTAATCTACTTTGCCTATATAAGCAAAGGACTTCTTCCATTGTAACCAAGTTTTAATTAAGCAATTTTCCATTTAATAAAAGTTATGTGTTTCCATATAACTCTCTCTAAAAACACTCTCTCTCCCATGAAAGCTTTATGTCTTTAATAATTTTACTTTTGTCATACAGAGATACAAGTATGTTATAGTTATGTGTTTCCATGTAATTTCTCCCTAAAAATGCTCTCTCTCCCATGAAAGCTTGAGTCTTTAATAAGTTTACTTTTGTCAAATAGAGATACAAGTATGCTATGCGCTTGTCTTTTTATAAGGATCATGTATATCAGAAAGTATTTGACCTATGATCCTATTTCAGTTTTAAGTTATAAGAGGAGGATTGGTCAGCTTAGATCCCTAAGAGGTAAGCCTTCAGAGTTGATCCATGTTAAAGAGAAAGGGCTTATGTCTCAGCTAGCATACTTGGGGTTTTAGCTATAGTCTTCTTTGTCTATCTTAGAGCTCTTGTAGAGGTATATTCTATCATATTGTTAGCGGATTCCTATTATCCCTATAACCCTCTAAATAGGGTTCCCAAGTGGTATCTGGTTGTCCATAAAAATAACACTAGTCTAGTTTTCTAGTTTTAAAAGCATGTCGCTTGGATAATCTTATTCTCCTTTTCTTCCTTCTTTTAAAATGGTAAACTTTTAACGTTTTTCTTCTAAATTGTTTCTCCTTCTTTGTGATGCATGCAGATTTCTCCATGTCTTTGCATTTGATCTTTAAAACAATCAAACCAAAATTATCTCTACCACATCTGATGACAATTGAAGTAATCCATGTAATCAAAGAAATTACAACACCAAAGCCACTGAAGTCAGGTCCTCAGTTTCTTTACCTCAACAATTTTGGGAATTAATTTTTTTCTTCGTCTTTATTTTTCCTCTTTAGTCTTATTTGATGTTCATAGTTTTATTTTCTATTGTTATCTTCTTCTCTCTCCATCCACTCTCCATTGTCTCTAGTTAAAGTAGGTCATTGCAAGACTTGTCCAACCCACCTGCACAATAAGAAGATAATTCATTTTTACAATATTGTTATGGTTTCTTCCTTAGATTTTATGCTTACTCATGACAGACGCCTCCATATTTTACTTATTGGTTGTTATGATTGTAAATATTGCTTATAAATTAGTCCATTTGTTTATTCTAAGTGGAAAATGAAGTACTTTACTCTAATTTCCCTTAATGAAACGATGCTTGACAATTGATTTTGTTTGTTTCTACTAAAAAATATTTAATATTTTCAACTTTTTCATTAATTTCATGAACCTGCCCTTTATCATATTTACAAATGAAAAGTTAATTCAAACTTGTCTTACGAACATACGTAGAACTAACCTTTCTCAAAGTATGAGATATATTGCCACCTTTTTATGTTTGGTATATCTCTTTAAGGAGTCGAGCATGAGATATACAACCACCCGAAAATCTACTTTAATTTATAGTTATAAGGAAATTATTAATTGAAATTTTGTAATGACAATAAAAAAATAGACAGTGATTTTTGATATTTAATTGGTGGTCACGTAGAATAAAAGGTGATTTTCTAAATCAACTAGAAGGATTAATAGTCAAAAGAAATATAATGAGCAAGTTTTTTATTGACATGGAAGTTTAGATCTTTTGATGACTTCTTATACTAATGAAAATCTTAGAAGAAGATTTTATTTGATGCCTTGATTATGAAGTAGGTTAATTAATAATAATAAAGTTATTGTTATTTGATAATGAATAATATATGCTACCACATTGTTGCAAAATGGGTATAATTTTTTTAGATAGGTGAATGAAATTTTTGATAAAATGGTGAGATCTATTATAAATAAATTTATAACTAAGAATAAAAGGTAAAAGTTTGAGAATAAGAAGTTAAAGGATGGTATATGTATGGTTAACATGCATGAGCTATACAATGAATTGGTAGAAGTGAAACTGATACTAAAATATAAAATATCTAAGACACGAAGATTGCAAATGGTGCTATTTAATTAATGAATCTATGTTGTAATATTTATAATTATATTTATTAAAAATTTGAAGAATATGAACTTCATCAACTTTGATATTGCACTATGTAATTTGTTAGGAATATTTTATTGGATTTAAAACTACCTATAAGTTGTGTAGCTAGTTATATTATTAGCTTTTATGATTTTGCTTATAACTGTTTTTGTATCAAGTTATTAATGAATAGTACCTCCTTATACTAACTAATATTGAGCTTGTAAATTAACTTAAAGCTCCGAGCATGATTCCTTTATTATAAATCAATAATATTATAAACTAAATAATATTCCTCCTTATCAACTCAACAAATAGTTACATCTCAAGGAGCTTATCGTTATCTATCATCTCAAAGTGCACCTTATAATGTCTTATTCATATAAGAAGTGCTATAAGAAAATTAAAAGTTATAAGTTAAGTTCAATGTCAAAAAACTTCCATTTAACGAAGTCCAAAATATGATAAATAATAAAAATTTTCATAAAGTTCTTAATTTTAGAATTGTTAACAAATTTCAATGCCAAGTAATTTTTATCAAACCAATTCAAAAATTTTGTAAGTGGTAATAAAACTTATAATAAGTCCGAAAATCAAGTTAGGCTTAAGTTCAAGGTTGAATCCAAAAGTATTCTCCTCTTTTATGTTCCTCTCATTATATAAAGTAGATGAAGTGATGTCACACTTACCATTGCACTAAAACCCTTTTAGTTGAAAGTCAATTACGATATCAAAACAGATTCGATAGTAATGGATCTTTGTAAGTTGCTTGACTTTATTATCTGGAAATTTTCTCCTTGTTGTTTATATATGACAGTAACAATGATTATTTAGTATTTTTATACTTTAAATATTAATAGAACATAGTTTCATATGTTGATTAACTTATATAATACTAGATTGAACCAATCAACTCATCGAAGCAAACTCTATATTTGTAAACCCTTTTCCCTCTCCTTTTGCTCTTACCTTTGCCTCTACCTCTTCGTCTCACTCTGCCTCTTCCTCTGACCATTGTTTTGTATACTTTCTTAATATTCAAAACTCTCTTATCTAGTTATTTCACATGCATATGTTACATTTTTTGATGCAATATGCACTAAAATTTGTATATTGTACTCCTTATTTTTATCTCCTAATGTTGGTGATAGATGATGCTACACCTATAAAATTTTTTCAAAAAATCATTAATAAGAAAATGATAATTACAAAACTAATTTCATAATTAAAAATGAAATCTCTAACAACCATTATGTTTTTGTATGGCTATTAGTTACGCCTTTGATGTCTATATTTGTTACAAGTCATTCTTCTTTTATATTTGGTACATTTTCTAGTTGTAGGATATTTAAATTTCTATTTTTTTTCTATTTTTTAGGTTGACCAATAATTCTTCGTATTGTTGGTCGCTCATTTACTTCATATTAATTGAGGCCAAAATTTTAGTTCATTAAGTCACTTGAGGGAATACTTATATGTTTGTGTGTGTCTTTCCTTGCTATAGATTTTAACGATTATGGTAAATTGTAACCACTACATGAGGGCATGAAATTTCTATCAACTCCTACTGAGAATCAAACATTAACTCGATTTACACGAATTTCTATCGAGAGGAAGCATGAAAAGGGACTTGGAAAACATGTGAAATGTTCGATTTAAGTTTTAAAAGCAACTAGAGAAATATGATAACAAAATGTAATGACACTTAACACTGAAACAACTAGCACTAATCTTTTGCTAGGTTTCCTGAAGTAGAGAAATAGATATAACCCAGTTTACAGTTTAACTTGTAACCTACATCATAATTGTTTTAGAGATGCACACTCAAATTTTTAGAAAAAAATTAGTATCAATTATTTTTAGGATAAGCATTATACATATATTTTAAACAGTCAGGTTTTATTATTTCAAGGATGTTCATTGTCTAAGAATTATATAATTAGGTGTTTTAGTTTGTTTGAAATTCCATATTGATGTTTAGATAGGAATTAATTATTTTTCAAAGTTATTTGTTTCTAATTAAATTACATCTAAGTTGTTTTTTCCTTTCAGGATTCTATCTCTTAAAGTTTTGATGTTACTAAGTTTTAGGCATATGTATGACTATGTTATGGATATTAAAAAGAGAGTCACTAATGGATTAATTAAATTATTTTAGAGAGATTTTTCTTTATGTTTTAAAGATACTCTTAGATTAGGTTCTCTATTAACTATAACCTTATATAGCATGCTAGTGAGAAACAAACCTAGGATCTTATCACTCACAATTCTCTCTTTTTTAGAGTGTGGTGATTCGTATCTTTTTTGTGTCTTTATGTTCATTTTCATAAATTGGCGTGTGTTTTATATAACGATCTTAGGTCTTGTCATATTGATATCAAATTTAATTAGCTCTATTAGTTAGGATCGTATCAACTCCCAATATTTATGAGTACACTTATAAACGCTAATTCTCACATAAAATATATCTAACTCATGCTCAACTTTATGCCCATAAATTCCATTCCAATCTAGAAAAAGCTTTCTCTCTTATTCTCTTCTAATACAATTATAACTCTTGGTTGATATGTTATTATCTCATTTCTTCCTAAAACTCCTTTTTATATGCATCCTCTTCATTACTATCTTCTTAATATGCTTCAACATGCTAATAATAGGCTTTACCCCAGGCTTTAATATTTAACCATTAAAGGTCTCACTTAAATTATTATCCACACAATCATATTTAGCATTATTACCAAAATATGCCTTACACGCTGGCTCTTTAGGATTTTGTAATAAATCTTCAACATAACATAATTACAGTTCATTTAACACATACAACTGGTCATTGCACAAAGGTTGCCTTAGTTGTCCTCCAAAACTAAAACTTTAGATCATCCCTATTCCCTCTGTCTCTAATTAGTATTAATATACCTTACATATAATAAATGCTCAACATTTAGTAACAATGTTTTAATTAGATTAAGAAGACTCTAAATAAAACCATATAAATCAATAAGAAAAAAGAAAAAGTTCATATAGATAAACATATATATGATTAATAATATAAAAATGCCTTATGTATATCAGATATAAATGTCAAGACAATGTCCATCTTTAAGTTGTAGATCTAAAATAAGAAGCTCTAAAAAACCACTTTTATCTTTCTGCACATTCAATATCAACCACAGCCTAAGCAATAGGAAACTTTTGGTTATTTCCATCTCTTCCAAAAGCATCCAAAAATTTTCCTTTACACATTCCCTTTAAGAAACATTTTTATACTCCTATTATTGGTGTAAAACCTTCAATCCAAGCCCTTTTACAAGTATTAAAACAAATATAACATCTTGTAAATACCCTTTTACTATTAACACTAGTACTTGTTTTGATTCTCATATTGTACCTAGATTCTTGTTCTTCACCTCGTCATATGCCCTAATATCTTGGAAAATTCTCTTACATGAAACTTATACATCATTTTGATGACAACCACCTTTGCTTTTTCATAAGTGTTAAAACTCGCATATACTCTTAACTTCTTCCTCAATAAGGTCATTAAGTTGGCAACCTTGATGATTGGTTGTGAAATAATTATGTCTTTATAGTGGCTTACAATCCACTTAGATGTGATGAGCTTATTAATGTTAGTGGTTATATAGTTATATGTAGGTTCACATCTCTTCATAACAAAACTATTATCATTTTTCTCGATACTTACAAAAAGTAACTAAAAGCATTGTGGTCTACATCTCACTCTCACATGAAACTTAATATATTCTTCTTATTTTAAACCTAATCTCTTTGCAATGGAGTATTTAATAACTGCTTTTTTAAATTCCTTCACATTTTTAAACTTGAAACCTATAACCTAAGCTGGAATATTACATATTGGGATCATAAACAAGATTTTTCCACTTATCTCTCATCACACTATCAACATCCTCATCTGAACTTGTTTAGTACTGACCAGGGTAGTTACTCTTAATATACTCACTATCTATTCTAGTATTTGAGTCCTTTTGTTCATCTTCATCTCCTTTGTCACTATTATATCATTTAATATCATCATTTACATCCTCTTCTTCAATTCTTTTCTTAAGCCTCCTCTTTTTGTATTTTGATCTAAAAGCTTAGAGCTCATAGTCATTTGTTCCACTTTCATATTCCAAATTAGTCAATAGATTAATATCATTAACGTCATTTTTAGGAGAAGCACTAGAAATAACTTCAGTAAGATCATCTGTGGAATTAGACACAATTTAAATTGCAATAGCCACATATTTAATAGGCACTCCATCAATAGGAAAATCCTCACTAATAATACGCACGCCATCAATAGAAAAATCCTCACTAATAATGGGCACAATATCATCATTCTCATCTAATTGTACAATGATTTCTTCATTGTTGCCTATATCATCCACATCACTTATTCTTATAATAAACAATTCATCTTTTATGTAACCAATTTCTTTCTCTTCATAATTTAGTGGATTATATTAACAATAATCCCATCATCCACATTGTATCCTTTTAATCTTTCTTTTTATAGTATTCACCCTCAAAATAAATCACCACTCTTTATTGTTTTAAAATAGAAAATTAAATTACTTTTTCATCATCTTCAATCTCAACCTACTAAACCTATTTCTATTTATTTGGGTACCTATAGTAAATTTTATCTAATATATCTTGCCAATTATGCTTAGTAGTTCCTACAATACTAATCTAATACAATTTGCTCGCATCAATACATTCAACTAAAATTTTACTGCCACCAATATATTTAAATGAGTTGTCTCTATCAATTTGTACCTTATGGTGAAACAAACTTCCTTTTTCAATAGGTTTCCACATTATAATAAAACAAGAAAATGAATAGTAATAAATTATTCAGTGTATCATAATATTTAATGAAACTAAATAACACCCTAAGGATTATAATATAATAACATACGAGCATATAGATTTGACACAAGAATGGGCGTAATACAAACAGGCATACATATTTGATCATAATGAAGTAGAAGAGTTCATTGTCCATTATTTTGGCATAAACACATTTATCGTAATAAGGTAACAAAGTTGATATTTTCTAATATAAAACTAACTAAGAATGAGAAAAAGAGAAGGAAAGATTAGGATAACCAATTCTTTTTATAATTTTATCTTTGTGTAATATTATAGAAGATTTCATTCATATAGATTCCTTCTTATATGGTCTAAAACTAGGAAATAAACACGTCATGTTACGTGAAAACAACAAAAAGTAATATCTTCACTAGCTTTTTATTGACAGAAAGTAGTTTATGAATATAGTTTTTACATCAGAGAGTATTCTTGAGTTTGTAGTGCTATATCAATATATGCGAAATTTCATAATTAGGCCTACAGTTTTATTACATTTATAAGGCTTTAGGAGCTAAAAGTCTGACATTTTTAGAACGCTTTTCACTCTCCTATTATACAACTTTTTATATTTACATTAGGGGAACAATTTTCTAGATCTAAAGAAAAAGGCAAAATATAACATTTGATCAACCATTTCATGCTTTTTTGCCTAGAACTGCAACTAATATGCAGAACAAGAAGAACTATCTCAATATTTTACAAATAAACTCCATTAGACCAATGAATCTCCTCAAATTAAATGCATATGAAGAATAATACAAGGATACATAAAACATAACGAAATAATAAATGCACATAAAACATAAAAGCATGTATGGTCAACACAATGGAATGCTAAATCCAATCATTCCAACACCTTATCAAAAATCTAATAAATTCATTCCAAATTAGGAAGACAACTTACCTTACTCTATTCGAATCACCCATAATTCAATAGCTCTCACTTCTCCGATAGCATACAGAGAAGTTTCATAAAAGCCTACTCCTTTGTTATTTTTTATCTCAAAACTTTGCCTCCCCTCCTTTGATCTGATGCTAAGGTTTTTCTTGTGTTTTTATCTTTATTTTCATTAAAAAAAATGTAGAGTTTAATGAGGAGATGACAAAACTATGAGATTTTGTTACTTCTTTCTTAAGCTTTGTAGGACAACAATATATTTCTCATTCAAAACTCATCATAACTTTATACATTAACATAATGGTGGATCATATAGTATGAACTAATTATATTGGTGAAATGAAGTTCGTAAAACAATATTCTAAATTTTTCAAGGTTTAATTGGAAAAAGTGAGAATTCAGGTACCTCTTCACACTTGTGCTCAAAGTTAGAAGACCAATTTAAACTTTTTTTACAAAAATATATAATTTTTTTATAGTTTTATGTCATATGCTTTTATATACGTATTTGCAAATTCTAATCACATTGAAAAATAAGAAAAAGTTATATTAATTTTTAAATTTTAAGGTGTGCCTCATAGTTTTAACTAGTTTTGCCATAATGAGAATCAAGATAAGCCTTAGAATTTTTATTAAAACAAAATTAATAAAAATTCAACATAAAGGTAAAATAGAACCACCTTATAATTTACTAAATTTCTCGAAAATATCTTATAGTATAATTATAAAAAGTATTCACACTTAATAAATAAGTACACTTCATTTATTAAATATTTAATTTAAATACTAGATTGATTTTAGACTCTTTTTTAAATGAACCCTAATATTTTTTAAAAATTTTATTTTAAACTTCAAATTCAATTTGTTATAGTATGTAATATATTTGTTCTAAAATTTTCTAATATGGTGATCATATGTTGTATTGAGTAAGAAATTTTCTTCTTTATTGTTAATAATATTTTAGAAAAGTTAGTCTTCTTGAAAAGATCTCCTTAGATTCTCTCTAACCTTCCTAACACTACGCATAAAGTTCTTGGCTTCAATCTTTCTTTATATTTTTACTATTCTTCTTTTGTTTGAGAACCTTAAACTTCTTTTCCTCAACTTCATTTGTTTTCTTATATTTTCTTTCTTTAAGACTGTTATAGTCTCATTTGATTCCATAATACCATCCCAGGCTGTAGGTATGATTTGATTATGTGCTAATTTCCACTTCTAATGGACTGGATCTAGTTCCAATATGAGTTTATTCAACCTTCTCTTGGTCTTGGTTGGCTAATGGATTCAGTTTCAATCTTTTTCACATCTCCCACCTTTTTTTTTCTTTTTTAATTACTTATCTCCTTTTCATTTGTTCACCAACTTCACCATATGTCAGAACCATCAATTCTTGAACCTAAAAGCTTCCCTCCCTTAGGATCCTTGCCTAAGGATTTAGATCACTATAAATGTCTTATACCCTCCCATCAAGGGACATATTTGAGGTTAAATGAATGTCCAAAGCACAAAAAAGACAAAGTTACCTTTAAAAAAACATGGAAGTATGTGTAACCAAATTCCATCATTTCCTTTTAGTAACATCACTAGATGGAAATATATTTTTAGCTTTATGTGTAAGCGTGTTGAAAGATAGAACATCAAAGTAGGAGAGTACAATCATAGGCCTTTCTAGGATAATAGGGCTTCATATCTAGCTATAGTGCATGGACCTAATTTTGTTGGAGGAATATGTGGTTGTAAGAGGTGATATGGAATGATAAAAACATGTTCTTGTTTTAGTTTTCCTACTCAGAATCATCCCATAAAGTACTAGAAAATGGACCCTAGAACTTTGATATGGAATGATAAAAACATGTTCTTGTTTTAGTTTTCCTACTTAGAATCATCCCATAAAGTACTAGAAAATGGACCCTAGAACTTTAATTCCAAACCTATTTTGCTAAAGTCATGGAAATTAGGGATTAAAATATTAGATCTCAAACAAAATCAAGTGTTTATATGGATAAATATATACAACATACCATTAGATTATTCGACAATAGATTGATTGAGCCATCTACTTAGCTATATAGGTAAGTCACTATGCATAAATGTGTCCACCACCACAATTAAAGAGAATCAATTATGGTATGGTATGTTTCCTAACTAAGGTCAATAAACAATTACTGGGAACTATTCCATTATTGAGGTGACATAAAGCCAATTATTCCATTTTGAAGGCTATGTGCTAGTCACCTACAATTAGAGACCAACACAGGCAACCCTAAATTAGGTGTGGGAACCAATTGACAAGACTTATAGAATTGGAACTTATTCAGAACTCAATCAGCTAGGGAAATCTTTCAATGAAGCTACTTTAAGGATAGAAACATAAGTAATAAGTGTGAATCAAAGTGAAGGAGTAATTAAACAAGAAGGGGGAAACCTTATAGCTTTAATATAAGTGGAGAATGTCACAAATGAGGATAACAATGTGAACACAGAGGCAACACATCTTCATATTGCATATTCTAAGGAGAAAAATAGAGCAATCAATAAAAAAGCAGAAGCAATAGACAATTCTTCTAAGAACTCATTAGTTGATTTAGAGGAAAAAGCATACGAGGATCAGGAAGCTAGCCCATAAATTCCCAAGGAGTATAGTAAAGAAAAACAAGAGCAATCCTCATAACCACATAATGATAACTCCATCTTATGCATGTAAAAAGAGGAAAGCTTTCAAAGAGTGACTAAAAAAGGATACAAGAGGAAGACAGGAACACCAAATAATAAAATCAAATGAACAAACTGGCATGGAATAAAAGAGGGCTCAATAACTTATAAATAACATATGATGGTATATTTTGTAAAGGAATATGATCGAGGTAAGTTTTAATCTTATAAACCCCCAATATTCTGTAAGCGCACGGTTATTAGCGTAGTATTAAAGGTATCGATTCCATGAGGAGGGAGAATAATCTAAATCCTAAAAAATATAAGGTTAAACACGAAGGAATTAACAATTGAGCAACAAGCAGGAACAATGGAAATCAACCAAAGAATTTACCAAGTTATGAGAAAGAAGATTTTACCTATTGTTAATGCTAACCTAGTCGATTATGTGTTAATAGGGTGTTAGTTCTAGATGATCCTAGGGCTTATTACTCTCTCTCGAGTTATGTCCATTAAACCCTAATTAGATTGTGAAATTTGTAATCTCTTAATTAACAAAAGACTCACAACCTTAATTAGATCTAAAGCACTCTAATAAACTATCGGGTTTCACACGGGATCTCTCTTCGGACGACTACCGATATGATTAGTATGGGTTTTATTAAATCACCTAACTTTTATTAAGCTAATCCAATCATTTTTTATCCAGTTCATTCTATCAGTTTATTACTAAATTATGCAAGAAACGCAACAAATCACAGTACCCAATTCAAATAACACAAAATCAACTTGGATAACATTAAATCAAAATAAAATCCTGAAGGAGAGTTAGAACATCATCATCATTCTATCATCTATCATTATACAATCCATCCCAACGTTATACATGAATAAAATTGAAACGAAAAGGAAATAGAAACTTAGAATGGATGATCTACGAAGGCAGTAGCGTCGGAAAGCCTCCTAATCTGGGAAGCACGTCGAGACCATTTCTTCTTCCTCCTTCTTCCTCTTCCTTCTTCTTCTTTCTCTCTCTCGGTATTCTCTCTTTAGGGTTTCAAGTGTGGCTGAATGAAAACTCCCCTTTTCTGCTCACCACCTGTTCTTCTTATAGGTTTCTATTTAAGATAACCTAAGGTCTTTTTCAGGTTCCAAAAAGACAGAAAAGTCCCCCGAAAACTTGAGTCTAGAAGTTTCCCCGCATTTGTCCAGACTTTGGCCACAGTCATGGCCTATATGATAGGATCGTGGCCCTTGAGTAAGCTCTCTGTCATGATCATAGCATGCAAGCCATGATTGTGGGCCAATCCTGGTGTTTCTGTCGTAATCGTGGCCTACCTGCCACGATCGTAGGCCCGTGTTATGGCCCAAGGTTCCTCAAAAACTCCTTCGTTCTTCGATATTGACCCTAAAATACTAGCAAATACATCAAGGTACCTCAAAAATATAATATTTAAGCTCAAAAGCTTGTAATAACCCACAAACACTTAAAATATAAATAATTAACAAACTAACACAATTCTAACCAAAACACATACTAAATGATCGAATTACCGACTAAACACATATCAAACTATGCCATAAAACATGATGAAATTTACACTTATCAACAAAAAAAGTGTTTGTAAATTTTAAATAAATAACTATTCCTCTAGCCTTCAGGTTATGAATAAAGCTAGTGACTTCTAACCAAGCAACTTACTAAAAACATGACTTAGATGAATAATCGGATCGACATTCATTACCAATGTTTACCTCCATGTAAAAAGACTAGGTCCATGTCTGCAAAAAGTAAAACAAGCCTTTCATCATAGGCCTTTTAGAAACAAAATCAAAGAGAATAAATGCGATAGTTTAAGCATTATAAAAAAAATGGCCTATCGTCCCTAATTATTCTAAACACTACAATGGAAGCATCATTGTCTTATATAATCCTTACATAGTTGAAGTATCATCAGTGGAAATTAAAGAACAACTCATTCATCTCTATGTTCAAATAAAGAATAGCACAATAAGGTTCTTTCTAACCTTTGTATATGCTTTAAGTTTTTCTTTTCAAAGAAACTCTTTGTGTAAAAAGATTGAGAAGATAAGAGGTTTTATAGATGAATCATAACTAATTATAAGAGACTTCAATTGTATGATGGATATATCAGAGCTGAAGGTAACTTCAATGCTAAGAATCACTTGATTAAGTTATTGGAATATTGTTATAATCCTTAAATAGTAGACCTCAAAATGAAAAGGTTGCTCTATATATGGAACAATAAGTAGGAATGAAGGTTCTCTAAGAGGAAAAAACTTGACAGAGCACTAATGAGTAGCCAATGGTTAGACATATTCACTGAAAGCTGGTCAAAGCCAGCTTTCATAGTCATCTTTTATTGGATAACCAACCATATTAGTTCAAAACATGTTTAATCCACAGATTAGAAGTGATCCCTTTCGCTTCAGTAATTATTGATAAATGATTAATAAACTATGTTTTATGCTTATTTTTAGTTTGTTTTGCTTATTGTTTGAGAGATTTATGTTGTTTTGTTATTTATTTTTGTTTCTAGCATCTTTTTAGGTCTTAATGCCTTCATGGATCAAAATAAGAAGAATTTTTGGTGAAATTAGGGCAGAAAACGGAAGAATTGCAGTTATTTTAGAGGTATATGCACGTATGAGTAACATTCATAGTCTTATAAGGGACCGTGTAAGTGACTGTGAACAAGTAAAGCTTTAAAGATGTTTTTCCTCTTTAAAGATACACGCCACTATCTTATGCTTGTGTAATCTCTAAAAACATGTAAATTTGTGATTTTAAGGTGTTTTTATGATATGCAATCACCCATATGATCGTGTATATTTCAGAAACCTTAATTTTGCAATATAAAAGGCAATTATGAAGAGGAGACAAAATAAAAGCATTTGGAGTTGGACTTAGGCACAAAAGTTAAAGTTGGAAACTCAATTATGAACCTAGGATAACGAAACTGTGAAGATTACTTCACAGATTTGATAAAGCAAAGGTTTGATCAAAGTTTCAAGGGATTT
>JAOQMS010000179.1:22687411-22722773 GCA_027563885.1 Erythroxylum longipes
TCAGCCAACCAATTTGGATTTATGCCTGGTAGGTCCACGACAGAAGCAATTCATTTACTCCGTAGGCTAATGGAATGATATAGGGAACGACAACGTGATTTACATATGATTTTTATTGATTTGGAGAAGGCTTATGATAAGGTACCTAGGGAAATTTTATGGAGGTGTCTGGAAGCAAAGGGAATTCCTATGACTTATATCCTCATAATTAAAGATATGTATGACGGTGCATTGACTAGCGTCCGAACGGTAGGGGGTGATATGGAAGCGTTTCCGATTGGTGTAGGCCTACATCAAGGCTCTGCATTAAGCCCGGTTCTTTTTACACTGGTGTTAGATGAACTTACCAAGCATATTCAAGGAGAGGTACCGTAGTGTATGTTATTTGCGGACGATATTGTCCTGGTCGATGAGACTAGGGCAGGGGTCCAGTCTAAGTTAGAATGCTGGAGAGAAGCGTTAGAGTCGAAAGGTTTTAGACTGAGTAAGACTAAGACGGAGTATTTAGAATGCAACTTTTCGGGATCCCAAACGGCCCACGAAGCTGTGGTAGCTATTGGGCCTGACGTCATTCCACAAACCCAGAGTTTTAAATACCTCGAGTCCATCATCCAGAGTGATGGTAATATCGATGAGGATATAGTCCATCACATCAGATCTGGGTAGGGAAAATGGCGAAGCGCCTCAGGGGTCTTATGTGATAAAAAGATTCCTTTAAAGCTTAAAGGCAAGTTTTACAAAATGGTAATTAGGCCTACCATGTTATATGGGGCAGAATGTTGGCCTGCCAAATGTCGACATACAAGACAACTGTTGGTAGCAGAGATGCGTATGCTTCGATGGATATGTGACCTTACCAGACGAGATAAGGTACGTAATCGAGTTGTTAGGGATAGACTTCAAGTGGCCAATATTGCCAACAAGTTGCGTGAGACTAGGCTTAGGTGGTTTGGGCATGTGACCAAAAAAACTTTTAATGCGCCGGTCAGAAGATGCGAACAAATTCTCCTTAGTGGATACAGAAGGAGACGAGGCAGACCATACAATAACTGGAGGGAAGTGGTCAAGAAAGATATGACAGAAATAGGATAAAAGTGCGAGAAACCCTTTGAAGTCCCCTAATGGTAGGTTGAAAGTATATCAGGAGTTGTTACTAGTACCACGCGAACAGTGTTTCAACAGCGCAAATAGTTGTTTATGTCTTGTCTAATGGCGTGTGGTAGTCCAATCCTTCTATCATACTTCTAGTCTTTTACACTCAGGGGTAGGGGAAAGGCCCAGACCAGATGCCGGTAACCATAACTTTACCATTCCCTCAGGGGTGCAGCACACGTAAGTCTAGTCTGACGGGAGTAAAGCAACGACGTGTCCATTCCTGCCTATCAAGAAGTCTTGCAGAACTGGGCTACATATCAGGTATATCATTCTCATTATCTTTTTATTTCCATCTTTTTTCATTATTATCTCATGTGCCTGTGGGTCTACCGGAAACAGCCTCTCTACTATGTAGGGGTAAGGCTGCATACTATCAGACCTCCCCAGACCTTGCGTTATTGCGAGATTCCAAACTGGGTGATGATGATGATGATGATGATGATTAAGAATGAAAAATCCTTTTGTATAAATAGATGTATTATAATTGGAAGGAGTTACATGTAAACCCAGGGATATGTCGACATAAATTCTCTAGATTAGGGTCAAACCTATGGATTGCAATCTTAGGGGTTTTAATTGAAAGAGATTTTAGTTAATCAATTAAGGATTAGTTATTAATAGTCTTAAGAAAGGTATTGGAATAAGATAGGAATTTTCATGGTATAATGATCAATAATTGAATTGTATGATAAAGAGTTAATACTTAAGAAATGTTAAGGGATTCATTAACTTGTTATAAGTTATTTGATATTAATTAATCGTTGTGTTATCTATATTATGATTCATTATTATATTGAATTTTAGTTTAGTTTGATTTAAATCATCATCCTATTCATCAATTAGATAATAGAAAATAGGTTATTATTAGTACTTGTAGTTATCTTGGTATATATTGGTACTTGTGAGTACTAGCTACAGCTACACTGTGCACTTATGGTTTAAAACATAAAACATCATATCAATTACCTACTTAAGAATGAAGGGTTTGAGGCAACCTTGGCTAGGGGAATCCAAACATATATCAATGGAACTATGTTGTTTAGATGTATGAAGAAGCTTTAGGCTATTGAAGAGGAATTGAAGAAAACTAGTAGTAAAAAGAAGCTATATACTCAAAGAGAAGTACATGAAGCTAAGCATAAGCTAGATATGATGAAGGAGGCTATCTAAGACAATCCTCAAGATAAAGTGCTTCTAGAAAAGGAAAAGAAGGCTATGGTATATTATAATCAAATGGATGAGAATAACATTTCATTGATCAAACAAAGATTGAGGGTATTATGGCTAACCAATAAGGATAAGAATAAACAGTAATTTTATAGATCAATTCAAACTGGAAAGAAATTTAACAAGATTTCTTTCCTAAGAGTACAGGATGAGAACTAGTTCTAAATGAAGAAGTACATCAAGAGGTTCATAGGTTTTTATCTCAGTCAATTGGAGCTAATACAAAGGCTTATTCATCAATAGCTAAACTCAAATCCCTGATTGAAGACCAGGTTCCTAATAGCATGGTGAGGCACCTAGTGAAACTTGTTAATGCAAGTGAAGTAGAAAGAGTTTTGTTCTTTTTAAATCCTAACAAAGCTCTAGGCTCTATTGGGTTTAATGCTATTTTTTCAAAATAAACATAAAACCACACAAAGACTATGGTGGTTGATGTTATGAAGGAATTTTTTTAGTATGGAAGAATTCTAAAAGAACTCAATAAAATATATATATATGTCTAATTCCTAAAATGAAACCTTTAAACTCTTTAAAAGAATACGAACCTATTTCTTATTGTAACACCATATATAAAGTGATTGTAAAGATCTTAACTAAAAGATTGAAGCCAACATTAAGTTCATTAGTGGACTCTACTCAAGGAGCCTATATAAATGGTTCATCCATATAGGATAACATTTTTATGGTCCAGGAAATACTTAAAATTTAGTTAAGGAATATTTTTTATAAGAATTGTGCAATTTAAATTGACTTTCGCAAAGCTTATGATTACTTGGACTAGGACTTCATGCATAAATCTTTGGTTGCATTTGGATTTCTAAATCAATTTATTCAATGGATGACACAATTCATCACCACTGCTTCATATAGCATTCTAGCTAATGGAGAGTTAACTAAACTTGTGAAAGGCACAAAGAGACTGAGATAGGGGGATAATCTCTTTACATTGGCAATGGAGTTTCTAGGGAGATTAGTCCAAAGTATGATTAGTAGGGATTAGAATTTCAGAAACCATTCCAATTGTAAAAGGATTAAAATTACAAGCCTCTTTTTTATTAATGTCCTAAACCTATTTGCCAAGGCTAATCCTAGCTCCATAAGCATTTTAATTACAAATCTAAACACTTTTAAATCATTATTGGGGCTAGTCATGAATAGATAGAAAGTTACATTCTTTGTATCAACAAATGTAAGAAGAATAGCAGAATGGCTAGCTAGTATCATTGGAACCAAGTTATCAAAACCTCCATTTTGCTATCTAAGAGTTCCAATAATAATAAAATACCATCCAGTAGGGATTTAAAGCCTCTTTTAGACAAGGTTAAATTAATAGTCTCTAGTTGCAAATTCTCAGTGTCTTTTCGCATTAAGTAGAATTTAGCTTGTAAAAACCATCCTCAGACACTTACATGTATACTAGTGTTCTCACTTATAGTTTCTACAGAATATATCTATAAGCATAGAACAAACGCTGAGAAGATTCCTATAGAAAGGAAGTGTTGAAGGAACATACATGGAAAAATTCAAATGGAGTGAAATCCATAAAGATCAAAAGGAGGGAGGATCAGGTATTCTACCAGTCAAACTCATGAACCAAACCTTAATAATGAAGAGAAAGTGGAGAACACTAGTTGATAAAACTCATTATAGGTAAGATGGATCTATAAATACCACTTAAAAAATCAAAATGTCTAGTTATTTAAACCTAAGGCTAACTACTTATGGACCTTACTCAACATATTTAGGCTCAAAGAGAAATTTAAAAGAGAATTTGTTTATTATATAGTTTATGAAAAGTTTTTAGATTCACTAAAAAGCCTAATACCTAAAGACGACATATTTCAATAGGAATTAACAATGCACAAGAGCACTATAATGACCTTAAGTTGCGCGAATACACTTGTTATATAACTAAACTAGAACAAAGAGGATCAAATTAAATGGAAGATAAGCAAACATAGTGATTTCATTAAGAAATAATGTAGAGAGTTAACGAAAGGAGGAAGCAACAAGGTACTATGACACCAAATGGATTAGTAGGCTTATCTAAGAGCATCAATAGTGTTATGTTTAGGCATTAAAGGGAAGTTAAAGACGCTAGTAAAGATGAATAAGTTCCTTAGGGGTGCTTGAATTATGTGTTCTTTGCAAGCAAGAGGAGGAAATAGTGAACCATTTGTTTTTTAAGTGCCAATACACCTCAAGGATATGGGCATAGATCAGAAGCTTAACTAACATGCCCTTTCCATCCACTACTTGGCTGGAACTAATACTATAGTGTTGTAAGAATCACAAGAAGAAAGATATAGACTAGGTAGTTGGAAAATTGGCACTGAGCAATGCGATTTACAACACATAGATTGAAATGTATAAAATAATCTTCTCAAGGAGTCAAGAGATGTTCAATGCCTAAGTCTAACTACTATCAATTCCATAACAAAGCAATTAATTACACATTAAATTCGGCTAGAATATAGTCCAAATACCATTCAAAAATGGAGAATACCCTAGCCCCAAATAACCAACAAGAATGCAAAGATTGAAGGTGCTTAAGGTAGTCAAGGTTATACAATCTATAGAATCGATATGACAATCTATTTAGCAATGTTAATGAAGAGATTACTAGATGAGTTGAATATGAAAGATAAGCATGCTTGCAAGTGGGAAAAGATCACTTACTATAGCAGGAAGCGGTTATGTTTCAGTTCCATTCTCTTGGATCAATCCATAGGCACAAAAAAAATGTCAACTCAAACAAACAAGCATCAACTCTTTAATAAAAGAACATGCAATACCAGATTCAACAGTTGTAAAGTGATAAGAAAGAGGGAGTGAATCACTAAATGAAATAAGAGCATTCAAGATGAACTATAAGAAAGTGGGTAAAAGTCACTTACAGAAGCAAAAGGCAAAGATACTTAGATTCAATCCCTCTTCAATTAATCCACAGGCATGAGAAGTAAGCATCAACCCAAATAAGGAAAAAAAATAGATCCTTCCAGAGGAAGAATATGCAAATCTAAATTCATCAACAATAATGTACACGTAAGCAAAGAACAAGAAGCACGAGTTGACTATGTTTGGACAGCCTAGCAATTAAGATTGTATTATGTTAAAACATAGGCTAAATGTTCCTTGCAATATGTTTGAACATAGACCCTTTGGTAGGAACAAAGTTTTAACCATAAATTAATGAATTAATTACTTTAATTTTTTTCAAAATAGAAAATCTTAAATAGGTTCTCCAACTTTAATCAAAGATACAAAATTTTCCAAACTAATATTTCAAGTTTATTTACTTTCTGAACTAACAAATCATACACAATTTATTAAGTTTATATTTTACAACAGTAAATAAAATTTTATACTTCAAATATTTAATAACGATGATGATGATATGTTATTATAATTTTAAAATTATTGTAATTGATTATTACCAACATATTATATATTTTGTATTTTACAAGTAAATTTGACATAAGTTAAAAAATATAATTTGAAGTGCAATTTAGTTGTTCAATTTGTTATATCTGAGTGAAAGATAAAACCCATTTTTCTAAGACATGTACTAGTTCTATCTCATATATAGGCTAAAATTTTACAAGTTATGTGTTTTTACTAAAAATTTGATTCAAATTAAATTATTTATTTATTAATTAAGAAGAATTTTACAACACTAAGGTTTAACTCGATACTATGTTAAAAAACCTTTAATACAAGCAAGACTTTGAATTAAGTTATTGGATTATTTGGGAAAGAAAATGTTCTACTTTTATAAGTAAAATTTCACTTCTAATTAAAGTAGGAGGACTTGTTTACATTTTTTTCATTCGCTAAAAAATATTTTTATTCATTTATTATTTTTAATGAGTTACGCATTTAAGAGATAGTGCCCGAATCACACTTTATGTTAAGCTAAAATTTGGAATTAAACGGTAAAGTTTAATTCCAAATTAAAAAACCTCTTTAGGCTTCTTTTTCTTTACAAAATATGAGAACTACTTTTCTTGAAAATATTAAATAATAAAAATATCTTATTTATCTCGAATAAAATATGAAGGCAATTGGTTCATGTAAAAAGCCAATTGGTTCATGTTAGGTTTCCTTTTCTTTTAAAATGATTCCTGACTAAATTTAATTTATAAGAACATGTTATGCCCTTTTCGTTTGAGTTAAAATCGAAAAATGTAGGAATTAATTTAATCTTTCAATTTTTTATTAATAGTTTATTTAAGATATTCAATTTTTTAAAATTGATAATAAATCTTAAATTACATCTTATAGTTAAACATACCACTTAAGGTACTATTTTACTTATTTTTGTCTATTCTTTTATCTTTTCAATGCATAGTGATAGTGTACACCGACTCTCTCTTTTGAGCATCATTTTGTGTTAAAGTAAATAGCATTGACATAATAATTTGTGTTAACTGAAAGAAAATTGGTGCGGAAAGCATTCACTTGCATACCGTTATTGAAAAAGAAAATTTAAAAGTCCGGAAAATAGTTGTATATGTTTCTCTGATATTATGAGATTGGTCTTTTGATGCCTCTGATTTTGCTCGAACAATTAGCTGACGAACGTGGTAGGCTCCGATCATTCATTCTCCACACTCGAACTCTAGTGCTCGTTTTATGGATCTTCTCGAATATCATAGATGTTTGTCTCTCTAATTGATTTTGCATGTTTTGATCCTCGAACCCATTCTTGGCTGTATGTTATCCTTCGAATTCGTTTGTTGGGATTAAATTAATTACGTCTTTTTCAACCGGGTGTGCGTTCAATGCATTGCTTATTAGATGTTTTTTATGTGGGGTTGGTTTGTTACTTTTGATGCATGAACTGATGATGCTTTTGATAGTGAGGCGAAACGTGAATCTTTTTGTCTATTCAGTTCGGAGTAATAGTGAATCATGTGACGTTCTTTTGATGGCTGTACTTATGTTTCTTATCAGTAGATTATCTAATGAGTTATCTTTCGGTTACGAATTTTAAAGGTTATCTTTCTGCTTGATTTCAAGTGTGGAATTAGTGATTGCATTGACAATGGATAGATTGATAACCAACGAATTTTGATGATTCTATTAAATGATAAAATCTCTTTTGCAGCCTAATATGGCATCAATGGTTGCTAAATCTAGTAGTAGTTGTTGTAGCAGTCAATTATCACCACTGCTATCAGCAAAAGAAAAAGGGAGTAGGAATAAGAGAAAATTTCATGCTGATCTACCTTTGGGTGAACCAAATAAGGTTATTCCTTCTCCTCAGGCTGAGTGCCGAGGTTATGAGTTTTCTGCTGAGAAATTTGAAAGCAACATAAGTCATGGTCTATCCAATGCGTGTGACTTGTGTGGTGTAACTGGGGTTAATCAAAGACCATTCTGACGTATTGAAACTTGACCTTGGATTATCTACTGTAGTAGGTTCATCTGAGGTTGGACCACGCCAATCAAGGGAGGAACTTGAGTTTGAGGAATCTCATGATGTTGGCTGAAGTGATCTTATAGAATCCCAGATAGAAGAACTTGTGTTAAGCAATTTGGACGCAATTTTTAAGAGTGCAATAAAAAAATAGTTGCTTGTGGTTACACCAAAGAAGTTGCCATGAAGGCCATTTTGAGGTCTGGCCTTTGTTATGGTTGCAAGGATAGTGTTTCAAATATAGTGGATAATACTTTAGCATTTCTTAGAAATGGTCAAGAAATTGACTCTTCTTGGGAGCACTACTTTGAGGATTTGCAGCAGCTAGGGACGTATATATTGGCTGAATCGGTTTGTGTACTCCAAGAAGTTAGACCTTTCTTTAGCACTGGGGATGCAATGTGGTGCTTGTTGATTTGTGACATGAATGTTTCTCGTGGCTGTGCAATGGATGGTGATGCCTTTAGTGGTTTTGTTCCTAATGGAGCTTCAAATGTGACTTCCTCCACTTCCAGCCAACCCCAGTTGAAACTAGAAGCCAAATGTTCTGAGTTAAATATGCCAGATCCTTGCAAACCAATAACTTCTCTATCTCATTCCTATAATTCTCAGTCAGAAGCACCAACCCTAACTGGAGTTGCCGACATAACAATGCCAAAGAACTAATCTGTTCCCAGTGCACTGGTCTCTGAGAAGGGGGGATCAAATTCTACATTTGATCTGGCGGATAAATCCTTCAACATTTTTGAGACTTCTCACTCTCCTGTATTTGAAGAAAGGTTCACAGTCAGTAAAAAGGTCCATTCTGGTACCAAGAGAGAATACATGCTTCGGCATCAGTCACTTCAGAGTTATTGGACATCTGGGTCTAAAGGCTCAAGAATGGGCAAGTCGAGTGGTCTGGGAAGTTTAATTTTAGATAAGAAGCTGAATTCTGTTCCGGATTCTGCTCTTAATATAAAGAATGCTGCAATAAGATTAAGCAAGGCAATGGGAGTAGATACACCACAGGATAATGTGAACCACAATTTTTCAAGCAATCATAGGTCCTCTTCTTCAACATTTGTTAATTTTGAAACTTCAAGTGTAGTTTCTTCCTTGCCAGAGAGGGATTGTCCATCCTCTCTGACCCTAGTTAGTCCCTTTCATGCATTAGCTGCAATCAACAACCCTCCTGCCATCAACAACCCTCCTGGATTATCAGCCGTCAATAATGAGGTTTCTCTTTTTATTTATACAAAAAACAGCTCCTCTACATTTCCTGTCAATATTCATGGTGAAGCTCATAGTTGTAATCGTAATGGGATCACATATAATAATCCTGTGATGCAATGGGTGCCCCATGTAAAGGATGAAATGATTAAGAAGTTGCTTTCAAGAATACGGGAACTACAAAATCAACTGAAAGAATGGACGGAACGGGCAAATCAGAAAGTTTTGCAGGCTGCTCGAAGGTTGGGTAAAGATAAGGCCGAACTTAGGTCTTTGAGACAAGAAAAAGAAGAAGTTAAATGATTGAAGAAAGAGAAACAGATGCTAGAGGAGAACACAATGAAGAAATTGAATGAGATAGAAAATGCTCTGTGCAAGGCTAGTGGACAGTTAGAGAAGGCAAATTCTGTTGTCCGGAGACTTGAGGTGGAAAATGCTGCACTGAGGCAAGAGATGGCGGCTGCTAAATTACGTGCTGCTGAGTCTGCAGCAAGCTGTCAGGAAACTTTTATAAGGGAGAAGAAGACACTGATGAAGTTCAAATCATGGGAGAAGCAGAAAAGCCTGCTCAAAGAAGAGCTTGTGACTAAAAAAGGCAAGGTTGCAAAATTTATTGAGGACGTAGAGCAAGCTAAGCAAGTGCAGGAACAACATGAGGTATACATCCAAACTTCTTGCCCATTTCCTTCTTTTGCATTTAATACGAGCTTACCTGTAGGATATTTTATGATAGCTGTCTCTAAGTTGAATGTTAAACATGGCTTGCATATCACTGTGATGCATAAAAGTGGCCAATGCAGTGATTTGGCAGTGACAAATATCTAAACTTTGACATCTAACCTGTTTCATATTAACTTGGATTTTTTAATTTGTTTGATAGATATTTAGGGCACTGCTTTATGAGAGAAGTGATATAGATATATCAGTGTGCTATGTCCAGTTACTTGATAGCAGGAGTTCTGAGGGACAACCAGAAACCATTTATGGTAGCTCCACTTAAATGTGCACGCTTTTAATGTGCCATTGACTTCTTAGAACACATGAGATTGGGCAACTTATATCTACGTCCGTTCTCATTGGAGCCGGAAAAAAATCTGCAGGCTAGAGGGAGACAAGAAGAGATGGAAAAAGATGACCTACTTATGCAGGCCATTTCGATCAGGAAAGAAAAAGAGCATATTGAGGCGTCAGCTAAATCCAAGGAGGATAAGATGAAATCAAAGGCAGAAACGAATTTACAAAAATACAAAGATGACATTAAGGTGCTTGAAAAAGAGATATCTCGATTGAGAGTGAAGACTGATTCTTCAAAGATTGCAGCACTTAGGAGGGGAATTGATGGAAGCTATGCTAGCCGAGTTGCAAATAGAAAGACTTGTCCTGCTCAGAAGGACTTGCGCATGCCTTCCATGATAGAGGTAGTCACAGGTTTTCATGACTACTCTCAGATGGGAGGCTTTAAACGAGAAAGGGAGTGCGTGATGTGCCTTTCCGAAGAGATGTCTGTGGTTTTCCTCCCATGTGCTCATCAGGTGGTTTACACATGCAGTGAGCTGCATGAAAAACAGGGTATGAAGGGCTGTCCAACTTGCCGGAGTCCTATCCAGCAACGTATACCAGTGCGCGATGTTTGCTCTTAATTCTGGGCAGGAGTTGAGTTTTTGAAGTAATAATCGCGACTCTTTTTGAGTTGAATAACCCATCTCTATCACAATTCAAGGGTTTTAAGACAATCACATAGCCTTGCAGCGCACATAATACAATATTGTGCTTTTGCCTTCCCTTGTATTTACCTCGCATACTATGAAAGCTTGAGAATCTGCGGCCACACAAGAAACAAGTCTTATTTTTCCCAAGGAAATCAACATGGGAAAGCTCATCTGAATTGAGCAAAACGTAACTAGAACACTTCTTTGACATCCTTCTTCAAGTCTTCTCTTTTTCCTTTGGTTTGTTTTGGGCAGTCCTGACATAAGTGGTAAGAAGAAATGGGTATCTTTTTTATTCACCAAGGCCAAGTCTTAACTAAAGTGCATATGGAAAGAGATTATTTGACTTAAAACGAGAATTTTGAATTAGAAAGAAGACTCAAAATGGAAAATAGGAAATACCAATTGAATGATTATTAAACTCCAATCCAACACTTCTTCAAATCTCTGGTTCTTACATATCTGAAACTTTCTTATAAGAATTAACGTTTCAATAAAAGGTGGGAAACAAGAAACATGAAACCCTAGTAATTGCCACTTTAAAAGTGCACTCAAAGACATATAATGGACTTCGAACAATGGATAGTGGCCTATTAGGGATATGGTCAATGAACCACAGTTCTTGCCTTGTGAATGTTGTACCCCTTTACCCTGCGCAACAGCACTGTCACGTCTTCTCCTTCAGTAGCCTTAATTTCAGCTAATATATATGATGGTATTAGAATTCATTTGAAATAGATGATAGAATTCATAATAGAAGAGGAGCCTGTGTGGAGTTCTGAGAGGTAACATTAGATGCAAAAACTCTTGTTTAATATTGCAAATTTCAACCCGATACTTAACTTTTGAAGAAGTTATTGATATTATAACAAATAATGATATTTTAGAAGATGAAGATTTGTTTAGAATTACTTTAATTTTTGATATCTTAAAAGACTTAGATCTAATAAAAGTTTTTGTTTTATCTCGTATTTTACATTAATATGTGTTTTATTTGTGATTTTGTTGAAATGAGATTGAATTCAATAATTGTTTTGGGATGGAACCAAACTTGAGACCAAAATAGTATCAGAGCTATGACAATTTGGTGTCCTATTTGTGAAGTATCAACAGATTCAAGATAAGCAACATCGAATAACCTTCAACGAAAAATGTATTCAAGAATTAAAGAGAGTGTATTCATAATTGAGACTTTCTAATTGCGTTTCATTAGATATCTTCTTAGATTTAAAAACCTCAATTAGGGAATATGAGCTTGAAAGTTATTATTTCTCAAAAGACAATAAAATATTACATCTTAGCTTTTATGAGCATTATAGACTACATTTAGCAAGAGGATATTAGAAATGTTACAATTGATGTTCTTAAACATGAGTGAATGTCCTTATTGTGATAATTTACTTTCTGAAATAAATAAACTTGATATTCGTGTACAACAAGATCATATTGAATTACATCATCATACAAATAGATATAATTATTTTTTATTTACGAATTGTCATTAAAAAGCTATAAAAGTTATTAAAGCAATAATGGACGAATCAGATAAAATATATCAAAGGTGTAAAAAATTGCAGAAAGAAACTCATTTAGATTTAACTAAACATTACGAAATCTATCATTTATATGACAGAAGATAAATATTTAAAACTAAAATTTGACGGATTAAAGATAGAAATTGATTTGGTTGAAATAAAAAAACTATAGAATATTATAAAAACAATATTCTTTTGAGGATAACCAAGCTTCAAAAACAAATTACTGATATGAGATTTTTAAGTCATGTAAGCTTCATTCTCAGCCACTATCACTTGCAACCTTTAAGTTGCTAACATGTTCTGTTTTAGTAAAGATCGATCTTAGTTAGACCTAATTCAAATTGCTCATTGCAGTTAAAAATTCAATTTTTTTTTTACTAATCATGAGACAAACTTTTACAATTGGGATACTTGTCTTACATAAGTCTAGGTCTACTTGATGTGACGAATATGAAACACAGAAACCTTTATCATTTAGACTATAATGAATATAAGAATGGCTTATGAAGAGCATCATGGTCAATTTTCAATATACATATATCAATTTTCATTGTAACCATCTTTAGGACTAAGAGAATATGATATTGATCTATTGAACTAAAAAGCTTTGCGCATAAGCTCAAGATAAGAAAATTTCTCAAATTTTCTATTTATTATTGGTGAACTGATATATTTAAACCATATCATCCAGTTAGTGAAGTATGTTTTCTCAAATTTTATCATATTTGGCCAAAATATTATGAATATTGTCTTTTTATCTTTGATTTTTCAAGCTGATTGTTTTGTATGGAATCATGTGAAAAATGTTGTTGGTCATGGTGATACTAAAATAAACTACATGCTTTCATGACCTTTACTTGCTTTAGGTGACTATAATATTATAAGTCTAACGTAAGGCCATTTGAAGCTATTATTTTATTCATGTGAATGGAACTTGGAAACTACACATTAAGTATGTTTGCAAGTGAATTGTGAAATAGTCCAGTATTCTTGATGGATGCAGGACCAAATTAATCCATTTGATATGTGCTTAATTGATGATGAATTTATTCAATAACACTTAGTAAATATTGTTAGGAAAGTGCTTAAGATACTCACTTTGACTCATATGTGATTTTAGACACAATTCAGAAGCGAAAGAGCTAAAATGAGTCGAAAGTACTACATTTGAGTTGTTTTTTGAAGATTCACAATCCTTTGTCTTCTTGGAGCAAGAAGAAGAAGATTAGAGCAAAAGAATGGGATAAAGCATAAAAGAACGGGGGGTGAAGCATGCTCACAACCTGCTGGAATTATTGCACAGCCGTGAGCATCACTCACGTCTATGCATGGATTTGCATGGGCGTGAGACACACTCTCACGCCGCCATATTTAAGGTATAAAGTAGCGTGAATATAATAGAAAAGCATCATGGAATTATGGAAACCGAAGGCAAGAATGTGAGGGACATGCAAGATATGGGCATGAATTTAAATGTGGGTTGAAGTAAAAGGTGAGCTGAAGCAACGTGAGTGGAGTGTGTGACATGAAGAGGGGCTGGAAAAATAAAGAAGTGTGTGAGGACATTTGTGAGGACATTGGACAACTGAAATGAGTTTTCCACTAACGTTTAATATATAAAGAAGAGAGGTTGTGTGTGATATGAAGAAAAGGACACCTATCCATTACATTTAACCTAGCATTTAAAGATGACAAAGGTGGATGGTTACATTTGAAATAAAGACAAAAGAGTGCATTTGAAGGGCTGGAAAGCTTCTCATGGCTGTGAGAAGCCTTTCACAACATTGAGAAGCTACTCATGGGTGTGACATACGTGAGAGATAACTCACTCTTACGAGTGTGAGCAGTGACAGCTCACCATTTTATCCTAAGTTTTAATATAAAACCTAGGGAGGTGATGGCCGAATCATTTTATGAAAGAATAGGTGAGTTTTAGCCGAGATAAAAGAGCAGAAGATATTTTCGGTTAGGCTAAATCCTTCTGGAGCTTTGGGAGAGCATGAAGAGGGAGGTAAGCTCTCCACCATAAGAAGACTCATGGAGAGGTAGCTCCCTGACGCCAGTTTTGAGGTGATATCAACGCTAACAACCAGGTGAAGTATTCCTTTCTTATATTTGTTGTTTCCTCTCTTTAAAAATTGATTATTTTATCCGATGTGTATAGATTTGGGTATTGTGAAAAGATAATTTTAATGTATTTATTCATTTTATTACAAACCCATTCCTAGAATATTCAATGTAATTGGTAATTGTTATGTTGAAATTCATTTATAGCGCCTAATGGTTCGTAATCATTAGGGATAACATAACCTAGATTAAATGACGCATCGTATGTGTTTCTTGACTTGATTAATCGATTTTTCTAATTCGTAATGTGGTTGCCCAATTAAATTTAAAGATCATATCCTAGGTTATTCGGTAGCTAAGTTTAATTAATAATCGTATCTTAATTAAATACAACCTAATGGAAAACTCAAGTTAATAGATTAACCTATGATTAATAGTTTTTAAGAGATGTTTGAGAACAAAAAATCATCGAAATATGTTTAATTAGGCTGTAGGTCGAGATAGAATCAAAGAATCGAATTCCTAACGAATTCACCACTTTCATTACTTTGCATGTTTTTTAAAAAAATTTTAGTTTAGTTTCATTTTATTTTCTTATTTCAAACCAACCAAACCCCCCATAAAATAAACACCGATTAATTTCTTTTCAAAAGCTAACCAAGCACTTTCTAAGGGATCGACCTAGACTCACAATTGTTATAATAGTAAGTCTAGTTTTTATTTTGACTAATGTTATGACGTACTGTCAATTTTGGTGCTGTTGTTGGGGAGTGAGGTGTTTTAGTTTTTGTTCTTGATTTTAATTAGTGTTTTGTACATATTTGTTTTCAATTTGTTTATTTTCAGTTAATTCTTGATATTTTCACTTTCTGTTTAGTATTAGTGATTTAACTTTTAAAAAATATATATATTCATAGATGGAAGTAATTTCTTTCATAACTCATAATCTGAACCTTATAATTATGTTTGGAGTGATCATACAAAATTTAATTATGGATGAGATAATCAACATAATTACTCCCATGATAGTATGCAAGATACACAACAATTCTCATATGTACCAAACGCTTCTTGTCACGATTCAAGTACATCTCTAGACTACTATATCAAGACCTTTAATGCTAACAATCTTCAATTTCAACAGGGTATGCGGCAGCTTCAAGAGAGTATGCAACAATTTCAACATAATACCCTAAAATTCCATCAAGATGGATGCCAAATTTGGCATGATACAAGGTCTAGCATCCAAGATGTAGAAAGTCAACAAGATTTAGGTACATATCTAAAAGATATGCTTAATATTATGAATGCTAACAATTTTCAAATCCAACAGAATATGTAGCAGTTTTAACATAATATGGGTAAATTCAACATAATATATAGGAGACCCAACAGAATATCTAACAATTCTAACAGGATGAAAGACAATTTTGGTCTAGTTTCTAAACTTAGAAGAGCTAACAAAACTCAGGTACATCCTCAGAAGAATTAGTTGATGATGTCGCTGCTAGCACTTTGCAATTTCAGCAGGATGTGAAGTGGTCACAATAAGATGCATTTCCTCGATGGGGAGATATCAGTCATCTGAAACTGCAAAGCGAAGAGGAGCATCCATATCAATCTGAAGTTTACCCAATAGAAGTTAGTGCAGAAACCTTACAGAGTGATGAGAAGCTTGAGAATTTTGAGATAATAATCAAGGAAGAGTTTGTGAATAAGAAGTTGAAGAGGAGCTCGAAGCAGAATATGATTATCTTTTAGCTCGAAGTTGAGTACAGAGTCCATAATTACTTTTGAGACTAACTCTTCACCTTTATATAGAAAATTGGAGGAATTAAACAAGGAAAAAAAGGTGAAGAGTCATTCGAAATATTTCCCAAGAGCATAAACTCAATATAGATTAAGATTCTGAAGATAGGGAAGATGCTGAATAGGAATGATCAACTGAGACCTTATCCTGAAGAACCTCACATGGAGGAACCGCATGTGACACCAGAAGAACACAATTTTGTTACTTGAGGAGGAAACATGGAGTCAAGCTAGTGAACCTAAACAATTGCGCTTCTTGGGAGGCAACCCAAGGGAAGTATCTTTTCTTTTACTTTTTCGCACTAGTTAGATATGCATGTGTGTTTTTAGTTGTTTGTTTCTTACTTGTTTTTAAGTTTTCAACAAAATGAGAGAAAGAATAAAGCAAACAAACAAACATTTTTTTTTTCATTTTCTATTGCTTCTAGGACTATATATGAGTAGAGAATAAATTGACTAGAGAATTTCATGGCAACCTTAACATGTACTTTTGCTTTTGTGATTGGTCAATGTGCATTATCTTTAGAAGAGTAGTGACTAGTGGTAGACAATGCCAATGAGATTTCGAGCCTTATTAGACTAACACATCCATATCAGTCTCATTGTCCTTTTATAATGTGTGACCTTCATGACATGTACATCCCAACTTTGATTTGATTTTCTATTCAAGACCATATTCTTATCACATGCATTAACATGAAAATGATTAGGCATTCTTTGTTTTTTTCAAGCTTCATTAGCCAAATAGCCTACCCATTATGTGATTTTCCCTTTTTAAGGCCCCTTGAGCTTTATACCTTTTCTTTTTGTATAAACCACATTACATGCTTTAAACTTAACCAAATGTCCTACCTAAGCCATAAAGTTAGTAGAGCACTTGTGATTGTTGAGTTATGGATGTACAAAAGTATAAGTGTGGGAGTGTACATATATGTGAGTTGGTTATAATATTAAGATACTATTTTATGTCATATCATTGAAATTCCCGTGTTGATGTGGTATTTTTGAATATAAGAAAAAGAAGAGAAAAGCGAAAGAAAAGAGAAGAAAGAAAGAAAAGAGAAAGAAAGAAAGAAAAAGAAAAAGAAAAAGAAAAAGAAGAAAAAATGTTTAAATAAATATATCAAGGAGGAAGTGTGTATGTGTTGAAAAGTTGTTTATGATTAATGCATCCTTCTAAAGTTGTATTAAATGGCTTATTTGAGTATGTTGAATATGAGATAAATGTTGTCTTAGAAGGTTCACTCATTGTAGTCTTTTTGTTATATTAAAATTATATTTTAATATTAAAATCATATTTTAATAACATATTAAAGTCCAAATAGTCTTTTTGTTTTATATTATAATTTTTTTAAAAAACTAAAACTTAACTAAAATATTTAAAATTTTGATCTAAATATAAAAATTCAAAACAAATTTAGTACGGCCAAGTTCCTTTATTTAATGTTAAAGAAATAACTAACTCTATTTTCAGACTTTTTTTAGTAGATTAATAATTTTTTTCATATTAAATATATCAATAGGATATAAAATTTGACTTGAAGGAAATTAGCTTTAGTGTGTGTACAACAATGACAATATGTCCAAATGGTTGCTTTACTAATAATAAGGATCAATTTTTTTATTTTTATACAACTTGGAATACTTTTGTTTTAACGATCAAAATTGGAAACGAAGTCGTTTAGCTCAGTAAGTTTTCTCAAATCTCAATACTAAGCCCTGGCGAAAGGCCTAAACCCTCTCCATCACTTGTGTAAGAAAGTAGCATGGCGATACAAAGCTACGTGGTGATTCACAACATAGCTAAGAGGCACAACGTGGGCACCCTTGCTCGGAGCGCCACCGCTTTCGGCGTGACGGAGGTCATACTTGTTGGCCGGCGAGACTTCAACGCCTTTGGCAGCCACGGATCGACCTCCCACCTTCCCTTTCGCCATTTCCACTCTCTCACCGACGCCCGCCTTTTTCTCAAGGTTTCTTTTTTCTTTTTTGGTCTGACTCTCTAGTTTTCACTAAATTGATTCTTGGGCTTTCATTGCATGTGGCTGTCCATTTCAGGAGAAGGATTGTGATCTATGTGGGGTGGAGATTACTGATAGCGCGTTGCCTGTAAATGAACGTCCTTTCAAAAAAAGCACAGCTTTCCTTCTGGGCAACGAGGTAACGCATCTTTTTCTGTAAAAATAACCGCTTTCTCGAATTTTATGGTTTTTGTTGTTATGAATGTTGCTTAATCTGTTCTTTTTTATCGGGTAAATGAGGGGAAGAAATTTATAAATTAAACACGAAGCTGTACAGGAGAATTAGGAAGATAAGTTCCCAGGCATGTCATATAATCCTCGTACAATATTCCGGGGGATCATGAAATTAGTCATAATACTGTCATACTATAGATTTAAACTAACTAGGCTCAACGCACAACTATTCTGATCCAGCTTAGGCTACATTGCCAATATTTTTTCAAGCATACTCCAATTTTGTGAGCATATTTACAATTTCCTCCAATTCGACCTCGCATTGAGATATTTAAATCCAGCTGTCCAAGGATACCACAAGCTTTTAAGTAGCCATTTAAAGATTCCTGACAAGAAAGCTGTAGATTGGAGATGCATGCCAAAGACCAATAGAAAAGTACCCTTGTAATCGCTTAAAACGCACCCACACTGATGCTTCTGTTTACAGGGGGAGTTGCTGCATTGTTCAGTTTGATATTCCCTTTACTGGGTGTGCCCCAACCAATGAGCAACCGTGTTGCTTTTGTACTTTTCTTAAAGCTTGAAGATAAGTTGCAACCGCTGCCAGTTAACTTTGTTTTATCTGTTCAATTTTGTAGTTTGTTGTCATCTCTTGAAATCTTTAAAATGTTTTAGGATTGGTTATTCCTTAAGGCATGAGGATGTCAAGGACCATGATTTACATGTTTATTAAGTATCAGCATGTTGCTGCAATATTGGTCATTTATCTTGATCGATCATGTTATGCTATTCCTGTAGTTTAGTATACTGATGAGAGCCTTGGAGTGAAGTGTAAAACGTTAGACAATAGTTTGCGGGGAAATTGCTGTCTGTGCTTTTTAATTGTGCCACATATTGCAGGTATTTCAAATGTAATTCTTCAATTTTGTAGGGAACAGGCCTTTCAGCAAAAGAATGTGAAATATGCGACTTTTTTGTTTATATCCCACAATATGGGAGTGGTACAGCCTCTTTGAATGTTACTGTTGCTGCTTCTATTGTTTTGCATCAATTTGGAGGTAATTTATTTGAATTTAAAATCATGATATCAATACTTTAAATGCAAATTTGGACTTGGATTGTTGTGGCTTAAGTTGTATGATTTTTTATTTTTCCAATTTGTGTACAGTTTGGCTAGATTCTTGGATATTTTCCTTTTATGATCACAAATATTTAGGGAGTGCCATAATTGTGAGTACTGTTTTGTTGTCTTTTTGCTATTTCTGAAGGGGTAAACTTATTGAAAAAGCAGCATTCTGTCCGCAGTTAGTTGCTCTAATTGTTCATTCAACTGCACTGCAGTGGCCCTGGTTTTAAGTAATGTCCTTGACATTTTCACCTTCTTCTGTGCTGATGATGTGGAAGTAGTTCTGATGGAGGCTAAAACTTTTGAAGTTCTCTAATAGTCAGTGGGTGATCTATCAGTTATTGAGCACATCCATATTGAATTTATAAATTAATAAATTTTATGATCCAAAAGAAGTTGAACTAATGAATACATGAGGGAACTGTCATTGAAGCGGGCCACAGGGAGGTGGTCTTCTATGCCCACGAGCATTAAAGTCATTCACCGTTGCAAATTCTTGATATGCGTCTCGCGATAAAGGATGGCATTATTGGAGAGAATTAAAAAGCAAGATCCTCATTTGTGCATTCAGCTCGTTGATGTCCTAACTTTTGCTTTCTCAGTTCAGTTTGGGCAGGTTTTTCTGAGAGATCTCGAGATGGGAATAAGTTTGTTGTTGCTGAGAGACCTGCAAGACCGTTAAAATACTGCACAGAAAATGCAGTAGATATCATTCAGGAACGGAAATCAAGAAGAGAAAATGCATGTAAAGGTTTCTTTGATGAGATAAGAAATGGAGATCCAGGCTCTAACCTTCTGGACGCAATATTTAGTGAGGAGTGATTAAGCGCTGAATGTGACATCGTTACCTTCACCCTGTTGTAACTTATATATGCCATGAAAACCATAAAAAAGATCATGGATCCCTCGTTGTTTGTAAAAGGGCGGCCAGGACTATGGACGAAGCAGTTATGACGAAGAGCCTGTTACCGGAGAAGATATCTACAATGCATTGACCTGGAAGTAATTGCGTTTTAACCTCATGGGAAGAACTTTAATAAAACCGAGTAAGGTAATTATGTCACTATGAAATATGAAAGGTCCAGTGGCACTAGCCCAAATTATTTTCATATTCAATCATTTCTTCTAGCCATACGAAATTGAGTTTCTTGCCATTCTCTGGCCTATGTAATGAATTATGATTGTATTGATATTTTTTGCAATGTTAAAGCTAATGTACCAGAGTTGGGATTGATTTTAACATTGGTATGGTCGTCGATTAATGTTGAATATTATTTTGGATAATTTTTAAAATTATAACTTTTGAAATTTTATTTAATTAAATTTTATTTTTAATTGTAAAATGTTTACATTAATTTTAATTTTTATTATTAGTTAATATTAAATAGTTAAGTAATTTCTTAGTTAACAATACAATTAGATCATAAAAAGACAAATTATTTCATATATTAGAAATAAATCTTATATTTATTTAAAAATAAGATTAAACACTGGAAAAGAAATTTAAAATGAATGTTTGAATAATGTATAAAATATATTTTTGTTGGGAAATATCCAGGTGGATATTTTCTAGGTGTTAGTGACTCTTAAAAGTTAGCTAAATTAGATCAATCAGAATATTATGCACAACTGTTAGTTTCCTATAATAGCTCCTTGTATTCTTATATATACTTCTACATATGTATTCTTTATTAAGGAAAATAACATATACATCTGATCAGCTTATAATTTCTGCATGGTATCAGAGCATACTTGAACAGACCTAAATCCTAAATGCCACCAACTTTCTCTAAACCTACCCATCTATGTTAATTATGTCTGACATCTTTTAATCCTCCAACCCATCTATTCAAACACCTCCACCTCATAATCTTACCTTAAATTATCATTCCATTCAGATCACTACTATACGACTTAATAGAGAGAATTTTCTTCATTAGCCCCAATCAGTTAGAATATACATCCGTGGGAGAGACAAGATTGGATATCTGACTAGTGACAAGAAGGAATCAACAGCTGATGATTCTAGACATGGAATATGGATGCTGAAAACTCTATAGCTATGACGTGGCTAGTGAATTATATGAAAAAAGATTTCGACTCCGTCTACATGTGTTACCATATAGCTAAGGAGCTATGAGATAATGTGAATCAGATGTATTCTAGTTTCCTAGGTGTACGAATTGACTCTAAAATTGGGCAAGATCCACCAAGGTGATGACAATGTTACTAAGTACTCTAATTCTCTGAACCGTTATATTTGTTTAATGACTATAAATGGAAATCCCCTAATGACTGTAAACATTATTGGAAAACAATAGAGGATAACTGAATTTTCAATTTCTTGATTGGTCTTCATGTTGAGTTTGATGAGGCTAGAGGCAGGATTATTGGGAGACAACCACTCTCATCTATTGGGGAAGTCTTTACAAAAGTCGGACTCAAAGAGAGTAGATGGCTTGTGGTGCTTGGCAAACGAAATCCTACACTCACTATTGAAAACTCAGCCTTGTTTACTGGGAATGCTACTAGTCATGCTAAGAAGACTGAGGAGAAGTCATGGTAAATAAAGGCACGGGTTTGGTGTGACTACTGCAATAAAGCTCGTCATACCAGGAAACATACTAGAAACTCCATGGAAAACCTACAAGTTGGAAGGGATCTCATGAAGGAAAATTTAATAAAACTCAATCAACCTATCAGGTAGATTCTGGACAGTTCACTTAGGAGTAGATTAACCACATCCTGAAGCTGTTGAAACTCAAATCTGAGTCCTCAAGTGCTCCTTATGTATTTGTTGTGCAAACAGGTAGTGATTTTAATGCCTTGTCATATTCCTTTCCTTATAATTATGCTCCTTATATCATTAATTTAGGAGCATCTGACCATATGACCAATTCTTTTAATTTATTTCATAATTATAACCCAAATTTTGGCAATGAAAAAATTTGTATACCAGATGGGTCATTTTTTGCTATAGCTAGAAAAGGTTGGATCACTTTGTTTTCTAATATATGCTTTAAATCTGTCCTTCATGTTCCTAAACTAGCTTATAATCTGCTATTTGTGAGCAAACTAGCCTGTGACTCTAATTGTACCATTACATTTTTTTATTTGTATTGTGTTTTCTAGGAACAGACTTCGAGAAAGATGATTGGCAGTGCTAAGTTGATAGATGGTCTCTACTACTTCGTTGATGACTACTTGAAGAAAAAAGAAGCTTATGGATTAAGTAGTATTTGTTCTACCCTGCTAAAGAACATATTTTACTTTGGCATAGTAGATTAGGACATCCTAGTTTCTCATATCTCAAGAGACCATTATCTCATTTGATTAAATCTTTGGATTGTTCAAAATTTTATTTAGAGGATTGCATTTTATCCTAAATTCATAAGACTATTTACCCTACAAAACCATATCAACCCTTTAAACCGTTTTACTTAATTCGTAGTGATGTTTGTGGTCCATCCCATGTTAAAACCCTTTCTGGAAAAAAATGTCTATAACTTTTATCGATGATTATACTCAATTATGTTAGGTATATTTGATGCATGAAAAATCTAAAGTTGCTCAAATATTTCAAAAATTTTATACCACGATTGAAACTCAATTTCATACACACTTTGGTATACTTTACTTTGACAATGGTACCGATAATGAAGTCCTTGGAAAATTTCTTAATCTTGATGACATTGTTCACCAATCTACTTGTGTTAACACCCTCATCAAAATGGCATTGCTGAGAGGAAAAATAAACATTTGAGGTATTTTAAGCCATTATGTTTGCTATGACTGTGTCAAAATACCTTTGGGGTGAGGCTTTCATGACTGCATCATACTTAATCAATCAAATGCTTAGCTGTGTTTTGCATTATGCTACACACTTAGATGTGTTTAAACAAAGTTTTCCTGAAATCAACTTTATTCTACTCTTCCTTTTAGGATTTTTGGATGTACTGTGTATGTTCATACCCCGATTAAGGGAACTCCAAACTAGATCCCAAAGCTAAAAAATCTGTATTTATTAGGTATGCTCCTAGTCAACAGGGTTATAAGTGCTACATCCCTTTCACAAAAAAAATTGTTGTATCCATGGATGTCACATTCCTAGGACATAAAAATTTTTCCTTCAGGGGGAGAACTCTAATGAAATAGAAAATTTTTGGGATGTTATTATTACTCCCAAACCCTACCCACAGTTATTATTGATCACAATATAATCTCTGATAATGAAAGCAAAGAAACTACTCCTAATCTTTCCATGCTGGGAAATCTCAGTTCAACCACAAGGGGAGAAATACTACTATCTGCTCTCAAGGAACAGAATACTGAGCTTCATGTTTATACTAAGAGAAAGAATCAATTTAGAAGTAAAGAACAACCTACCTCAACACTGCATAGCCTCTCAAACTTCTTGGAGAATGAACCTGGGAATAAATCTAATTCAGGTAACCCATTTGTTACTTTACTCCTTATTATGCCTAGTAATGATCATTCTATTCCTACTGACCCACTAGTTACCAGTGACATTTCTACTAATTTCTTTGCTAATAATTACCTACCTATAACATTTAGGAAAGGGCAACGCGCTTGTACGAACCATCCTATATTAAAGTACCTATCTTATATAAAACTATCACACAAACACAACTCCTTTATCTCTAAAATCACTAACCTATTTATACTAAGGAACATTTAGGAAGAACTTCAAGATCGAAATTGGAGATTAGCTGTTATGGAAGAGGTAAATGCACTTGAGAAGAACGGAACTTGGGAACTTGTTGATCCCCCTAGAGATAAAAAGATGGTAAGGTGCAAGTGGCTATTCACTATTAAATTCAAGGTTGATGGCAGTGTGGAAAGGTTGAAGGTAAGGTTGGCTGCTAAGGGGTTCACTCAAACTTATGGTATTAACTACCAAGAGACATTTGCTCATGTTGCGAAGGTAAATACTATTCGGGTGTTGTTATCCTTGGATGTAAATTTTGAGTGGATTTTGCATTAACTAGATGTCAAAAAAGTATTTCTTAATAGAGACTTAGAAGAAGTATTCTTTATAAGCCTACCTCTGAGATTTGAGGATAACTAGGTGAGGAATAACTTGTGTAAGCTAAAGAAGTCATTATATGGTCTAAAACAATTCCCTAAAGTATGGTTTGATAGCTTTGGAAGGGTTGCGAAGAGCTATAGCTACTGTCAAAGTTAAGCCAATAATACATTCTACAAGTGGTCCAAGGCAAGCAAACTATCTATCTTTATTTTTTACATGGATGATATCATTCTAACTGGAGATGATCTATTTGAAATAGTAAAGTTAAAGAAGAGATTAGCTAAAGAATTTGAAATTAAAGACCTTGGACCCTTAAAAATACTTCCTAGGGATTCACCTATTGAAACAAGTGTGAATCTTAACCCAGCTCAACCTAAAAATATCGTTAATAAAGCAGCGACTGGTTGGGAGACATATATTTGTCATACACCAAACCTGATATTGCTTTTATCGTGAGCTTGGTGAGTCAATTTATGCATTCACCAGGTCGAGAACATTTGGATGTTGTGTATAGGATACTACAATATCTAAAAGGAACTCTCAGGCAATGTTTAATGTTTCGTAAGCGAAACAATCTTTAATTTGAAGTCTATACTAATGTTGATTGGGCAAGGAGTGCTACTGATAGAAGATCAATTTTAGGTTATTGTACATTTGTTGGTGGTAACTAAGTAAATTGGTACAGTAAAAAACACAATGTTGTTGCAAGGAGCAATTCTGAAGCTAAGTTCCAATCAATGGCACATGGAATTTGTTAAGTTTAATGGATTAAAAGGGTACTGGAGGAACTGAAAATTCCTATTTCATGTATTGTGGTAACAAGGTTGCAATTTCAATTGCCCACAACCTGGTCCTTCATGATAGAACAAACTGTTGAGGTTGACAAGCACTCATTAAGGCGAAGATTAAAACAAGATTCATTTGTGTTCCCTACATACCAACCTCACAACAGGTAGCTGATATTTTTACAAAGCGAGTTACACAAGAGACAGTTTAGTGCTCTGGTTGCCAAGCTGGCTATGGATGACATCTACAAGCCAGCTTGAGGAGGAGTGTTGGAAAATATCCAAGTGGATATTTCCTAGGTGTTAATGACTCCTAAAAGTTAGCTAAATTAGATCAATCAGAATATTATATACGTTGTTAGTTTCCTAGAATAGCTCCTTGTATTCCTATATATATTTCTACTTATGTGTTGATTATTAAGGAAAATAACATATACATCTATTCAGCTTATAATTTCTGCATTTTTAATTATACAAAAATCTAGTTCTGTATTAAAAATTAAGTTCCACATTAAGATTAAGATTAAAATTTAAAATATTATGTATACTTAATAACTTTATTTATTGAATTAATATAAATAATATTTAGACATAATAATTATTTTAAAAATATTTAAACATAAAATAAATTTTCAATTTAGTCTTTTAAGTTTTATTAATTTAAAATTTTAACCAGTTATTTTTTTGGTATTTCAGTAATAGTATGGTTGATAAACGAGCATTTGGTATTTCAGTACTAGTATGGTTGATACAATCTCCCTCTTTTTAGTATTATTTGTCATATATCAAAACTCCCCCTTAAGGAGATAATTAGACACATATCATCAAGTGCATATAAGACATAAAAACTCCCCCTTAATCGAACGTTAAGTTCTAAATAACTTTCAAATGATAGCAATTTTCAAATAACCAAAGCAACCATAGCTTGAAATAAACAAAACAATTAACAATCATCCAAGTTCTCCAAGGAAACAAAACAACCATAACCAATAATCATCCATTCTCCTCCTTGAGACAAAAAGATGCCAAAAAGATCCCAAAAAGTAAAACTAAGAATCAGTCGAGCGATAAAGAACCCTCTGCTTTAGTTGACACAGTACGTCTAGCCTAACTTAAAAAATGCCTTTAATCTGATCATTTTCAGCAAACAAAGCAACATGCAGATTGATAGATGATGTAGTCAAAGGTTCAAATGTCCCAGACGATGAATAAGGCAAGTCGATCACCCGAGCTTGCTTGTTCACTTTTAATATCTGAGGCGAAGTATTCAGCAATGATACAGGTTCTTATACACTAGAAGAAGTTCAAGGAACATCATTAGCATACAAAAACTGTGTAATCAAACACGAAAAATATAACAGAGAGTGCGGCCTACTACTAATCACAATGATTGCTTCAATAATAATTCTTCCTAAATTGAAATTTGCCTTGGTACTAATGACAGAAACTAATTTGGCCTGAGTCAGATAAACTATAACCGTGTGAGTACTGGGCATCCAATTTGCTAACATAAGCCTATGGAGCACAAAATATTTCTACAACAATGTATATGCACAAAGAAGATGGCCAAGTAGTCAATTTAACACCTGTTAAAACAATAGCTATCATATCATTAGTCACAATTCAATCATCCTCATATACTTATTCACCAATTAAATTATCAAACCCCAAAAATGTATTCAACCGAGTGGGATCAAATCTAACCATAGTACCTATCATATACACCATATGATAACTCAAATGTAGATTCATTCAAGACATCCTTATCAAGATTATAGTAAAATTCTCTAACCAATTCATAGTCGAAATATTTTGGCAATAAAGTAGCAATCAACAAATTTCTTTTAGCTAACAGAACATTTAAACAAAATTATTGATATTTATACAAATTTATAGGATGATTAAGAACTAACTCGGTGTTTGCAATGGGGTCCCACCTTTATTATGCAGCGGAAGAGTAAATTTTGTAGGATAACACATCAGTCACTAAAACTTGAATAGGAAACTGTTGGTGCGGCAGTCAAATAGATTTACGAGCAACATGTTTAACCAATTTTTAGGAACCAGAGGAAGTGGCTGTTAGTGGTAATGCAACTTGAGAGATAGGGGTAGTAGTCTCGACAAGAACATCTTCCCAATCAGAAGCAGATATCTCTACCATGGACGACAATACCCGTAACACATCATCATCAACTAGTGGTTGTTCCGGAGAAGAGGAGGGATCGGGAATGTCGATGGGGCACTGCTGAGGATGATCCAACAATAGTTAACAACCTCCCACAAGGTGGGTTCTGTCGAAGACAGCTTAAACATCGAGAAAGATCGGTGTTGGAGTGAAGAGAAGTCGTCGGTGACTGCTCCACATGAGAAGATGAAACTTGATGTTTCGATTTGCCCATTATAGCTCCAAATAGAAGAATACCCAATGGAAATGAAGAAGGAGACATCGGTGGAGAGTGATCCGAGAGAGAGAGACCTAAAAGAGAAGAAATAATGTAGTTAGAGAAACTAACTGAACAATCATGTATGAAAGATGAACCAAGACAAAATAAAGATAAAATTTCTAACTAAAGAAAGGAGGGAAGGGGATGTATATGGCGACAACCAAAAGGAAGAGTGAAAAAAATTAGGAATTTTGTCCCTTTCTAATTTCTCCCTTTTTTAATCATAAAATTAAACTACATTACATTAAAAATGTAGAGCACATAATCCTAAAGCCCCTCAAAGTAATTCAAATCTAATCAAATCAAGAGGTTTTGTAAAAATGATGGCCAATTGTTACTTGTTTCTCAGTTTCTACATATAAAAGAACTGCAACTTTAGTCTCTACAAGCTCTCGGATTAAGTGATACTTCAACTCGATGTTTTTGGCTCTCGAATGTTGAACCGAGTTTTTTGAGATATCTATAGCACTCTTGTTATCACATATAATATGCCAAATATCTTGACCAATTCCATAATCCTTCAACATTTGTTTCATCCAACCTGTTGGAATATATTAAAGATAGAGTTTTTTTTCTTATTATACCATGAAATCAAATTATCACTTAGAAAGAAATAGCTCCATGATGTGCTTTTTCGGTCATCTAAATTCTTGGCCTAGTTTGGATCGCTATACCTAGTTAAATATGAAGTAGAATCACATGAATACCATAGACCAAACTCGGAAGTACCATTGATATACCTAATAATCCTCTTTACCACTGTCAAGTGTGACTATTTCGGGTTAGATTGACAGCGAGCACATACTCCAATGCTATAATAAATATCTAGTCTACTTGTGGTTAAATAAAGCAAGCTTCCAATAATGCTTCTATATAAGCTTACATTGACACTTTTGCCATTATCATCTTTGTTCAACTTAGTAAATATACTGATAGGAGTTCTAACATCTCGTGCAATCTCAAAGCCAAACTTCTTCCCTAAATTCTTCGTATATTTAGTTCGTGATACGAAGATGCCATCCTTCACTTGTTTAATTTGTAAACCTAATAAGAAATTCAAGTTACCTACCATGCTCATCTCAAATTTGTGTGTCATCAACTCCACAAATTCATCCACCATCTTCTGATGAGTGGAAATAAACACAATATCATCAACATAAATTTTTGCAATCATCAAATTAGATATGAATTTTTTTAAGAAATAAAGTCTTGTTAACACTACCTCATTCATAGCCTTGCTTGATTAGATATTGAGTGAGCCTTTCATACCAAGCCCTTTGCGCTTACTTGAGATTGTAAAGAGCCTTCTTTAGCTTGAAAATGTGATTAACATGTACTAATTCAATAAAACCTTTCGGCTGCTCGACATATACCTCTTCTTGTATAAATTCATTAAAAAATGCATTCTTCACATCCATTTGGTAGAGTTTGAAACCATTCACACACACTATACTCAAAAGTAGTCTAATTGACTCAAGTCTTCCCACTGATGTAAAAGTTTTGTCGAAATCAATTACTTTAATATGAGAATAACATTGATCCATTAACCTTGCCTTATTTCTAATCATATTGCCTTTTTCATCAGTTTTATTGCGAAATAACCATTTTATTTCGATCACATTCACATACAATGGCTGTGGCACCAATTTCCAAACATCATTGCGAGCAAATTGTTTCAATTATTTGTGCATAGTTGCTCTCTAGAACTCATCTTGTAAGGCTTCTTTCACATTTTTAGGTTCGAATGAAGAAGTGAAATATAAAAGTCCCACAACTTCTCGATAATCTACCATTTTATCTCTTTTGTTTCCCTTTTATTATTGACTTCTCCAATTATGTTCTCAATAAGATGACTTCTTCTGATTCATGAAGATGGATCCTTGTTAAAATCATCTTCCCTCGAGTTTCTATTATTTAAAAGAATTATTTTAGCAACAAGTGCCTGGTTGGTTTCTTCTTCTAAAGCAACTGACTTATCCACCGTGTAAACATTTTCTTCTCCAGCAGCAACTAACTATAAATTTAGGCAGTTTTTAATTCTTGCTTCTTTACATTGTTGTGCTAGTTTATAAGGCTGGTTTTAGAGATTTTCTTCAACTGCCTTATCAATTATCTTATGTACATTATCTACCATAACATTTATAGACTCCATTACTATTTTGGTTCTTTGATTGAACACCCAATATGCCTTTCTATCAGTTGAATATCCAATAAAAATCTCTTTATCACTTTTACTCTCAAAGTTTCCGATCTATTCTCTATCTCTTAAAATATAACACTTGCTGCTAAATATATGAAAGTAACTAATATCTGGTTTCTTTCCCTTCCAAAGTTCATAGGATGTTTTGTTCAAGTTACTTCTAAGATATACTTCGTTGCATATGTAACATGTGTTTTTTTTTACCCAAAACCTTATAATTATTTTTCTTCCATTTAACATAGATCTGGCCATTTCTTGAAAAGTTATATTCTTCCTCTCGGCAACTCCAATTTGTTGTGGAGTTTTAGATGCTGAAAATTCTTAGATGATACCATATTTCTCATAAAATTTGTTGAAACTTGTGTTCTCGAACTCCCTTCCATGATTAGATCATATTCTCAACACTATCAAAATTTTCATATTTGTAACCTGTATATTTAGTCTTTTAAAAGCCTTAAACACTTCTGATTTCTCTTTTAAGAATGCTACCCAAGTGTATCTAAAATAATCATCAACACTAGTCAAAAAGTACCTCATTTGACCAATACTAACATATTGTGTTAGTCCAACCGAATCCATGTGAATTAATCTAATACATGAGAATATGTAACATGTCTGACCTTTTTATGTGAGACTCTCATCTGTTTACCTATTTGGCATGCACTAGGCATTGTCTTGTCATCATTGTTCATTGTTCATTATAGGCAACCCTCTCATCGCTTCAAATTTCTTCAAATTGTTAATAAGATCGTAGTTGACTTGGCCAAGCTTTTGATGACAAAGATTTATATTATCATCATATGAGGTTATAAGTAGTGACTTGCAACATATAACAATTATCTGTCGATCTACTACCACTCACCACACATTCTCCTTGTTCAGTTAATACCCTGCATTCATCATTGGTGAATTCAACCAATAATCCATCATCATAAAGTTGGCTTATACTCACCAAATTGGCTTTTAACTTATCAACATGAAGCACGTTCTTGAGGTGTGGCAGTCCATCCACACATAGGGTCCCTCTTCTAATAACCGAAGCCTTCTTTCCATCATCAAAGGTAATGTGGCAATTTAATCCATCAAGTAACTTCTTTCAGCTGTCATGTGACATTAACTCATAAGCTTTGCAAATATTCTCCCTTTTGTAATCTAAATCACTATCATTGCTATCCTAATTTGAACTAGAACTATAAACTCATTCATATGCTTTTTTTCTAGAATTTTGAACTAATTCATCTTCGCTTTCCCCATCAGTTTCTTCCCTGGTTACATTAAGCAAGCAATTGGACTTCTGCTGTATAAAGAAACTAACACATCATGATTACTCACAAATTCCTCTTCACTACCATATTCACTTTCATATTCATTATCACTCTAAGTAATCTCATAAGACTTCTTTTTTTCTCTTATTCAGTGTGTTAGCACATTCGTCTTGCACATGTCTGAAGCCTTGGCATTTATGACATTGAATTGTCTTCACCTGTCTTTCACCCTTTTGAATTCTAACTTGTTGTTTGAAATTATTATTTGATGAGCTCTCACCATTATGCTCAAACTCAGGTCTATCTTTCTTCAACTTCTTTAACCACTTGTTGAAATTTCTTATCAACAAGACCATATCCTCATTCTCATCGAATTCATCTCCTAATTCATTCACGACTTTTCCAACCTTAGCTTGCAATGCCAATCATTTTTTCTTCTCTCGTTTATCTCTCAATAAATTCATCTCAAAATTGGTAAGAATCTCAATTACCTTACCCAAAGATAATTCATTAATATCCTGGACTTCTTCGATAGCTGCAATTTTCAATATGAATCTTGGAAGCAATGATCTCAATGTCTTCTTGACAAGTTTCATATTTGAATATTTTTTTCCCAAGTTGATGTGCTTAGTTTGCAATGTCACGCATTCTCTCATAGAAGTCTCTAATAGTTTCGTTTTCATCTATCTTCAAATCTTCAAATCTAGTGGTTAACATATGAAGTTTTGAGGTTATCACAGATTTTGATCCCTCATGTATTGTTTACAGAGTGTCACGCACATCTTTCACTGATTCGCAGGCTGATATCATGACAAAGTGAACTTTATCAACTATATTGAAGATGGTGTACATGGCTTGAGAGTTTCCAAGCTCTCCCTCTTCTTCAACCCTTGTCTATTTAGATGGCTCTTTAAGTATTGCTTCTCCCTTTTCGTCAGTCATCAAAATGAAGGTGTCCAATCATTTAAAACCAAGTTACATGCTTTTGTTCCTTATGCCTGAATGAATACTCTCATCTGTGATCTCCACGTAGGATAATTTGAACCATCTAGCAACAGTCTTCTGTTGATTAATGCCATCTCTTGTGGCCAAAATTATGAAACACTTATCTGCACCAACTTGATATGCCAAGTTTTGATTTGATGAATCTCTTTAATACAATTGAAATTTCCAAAAGGATATAGTTTCACAAAAATCTAGTTCTGCTGTAATTTCTTTGAACTTTATTTGTCGATTGCTTGATATAAAGCAACTGTGACAACAACTGATAATTATTTAGCACAAACGAAAACAAAAAAATTAAGCACAAAATAAACAAATCAACACCTAAGATTTGGTAACGCAGTTTGACACACCTTGCCTACGTCTGCAAGGCTCTCACCCAGCTTAAACAACTTTCACTTGTGATACAATAGTTGTACTCAAGGCATTATAAAGCCGACTCACCCAACCCTTGACACCATCCCTCAATCACACAACTTGTGAAAGTAAATTACTCCTAATAACACGACCAATTCGTACTAACCTCAACCGAGGATTTTCACAACAATGTTTGATAGTACATATAATAATTAAACAACTCAAGTGATTAAAACAATAGGGACATAAACAAAGACACTTGAGATAAGAAAACAACTCCCCTAAAAATGCAGCTTCATCAAGGAAAGAATGGGAAGTTGTCCACACACAAAATCTACTATGAACCCTCAATATTGTTACTAAAGCATCCCACGCACAGTAACCACAAAACACATCAAACCAATAAATGTTTCATCCCCAAAATGTGACAATCAATAGAGTTGCAAAAACCACACAACCTGTTGGAGGTTTTTCCACACAAAAACATGATATCTGGACGGCCTAGAAAATTCACGCAACACCACAGGAAACGTAGTTGTCCAAGATGGATAAAATCATCGAAAATTAGCTACCAAAGATAGCTCAATATTCCCAAAATTACATATACCAAGCCACCATGTTCTGGTCGTTTCTCCCACATAAAATAACCTCTCAATAGTCCAAAAATTTTATGTCATTACCCATGGAATGTAGCTACTAAAGATAGATGAAACTTCCTAAATATGCTGTCAAGAAGAGTCCAAAAAATAACCAAAAATCTGCATCTTATCTTAATTAATATATGGTGATTTTATTTCAATTAAATCCTATCTTAACTAGGATTTTATCCCAAATAAACCTTATCTTCAAAGAATCCTAGATAAGGTAGAATACTCGTCATAATGAAATTCCACAAATAACCAAAGATGTCCAGTTAAAAATAATGCTTAAAATAAATTAATTAAGATATCTTACTAGCATTATTGGCACCTTGTCTAATTGCTTCAAAATGCTGATTTTGAAACCCAGAAAGAAGCTGATTGGGAAATTTCAATTGCAACATCTGGAGGCACCCATGAATAGATCATGTATATTGCCCCTTCCACAAATATACTATAGAATCTTGATATTATGATCATGGTACCTACACTCTTAGTTTGTATGTTTGTTTAAAAGATATAGTTTCATTATGTTATGCTCTAATATTTTTGTAATCTGGGCATGACATTTTATAATTAGTAAATTGATCTTTTTACTTATTGTTTTGTCCATAAGAATTGTCCAAGTTGTCATTTATATCTTATATAGAAGCAAATGATCATCCTTTAATGTTATATTCTTTTTATTGATATAATTTAATGATATTTATATAATTTTATTTATATAAACAATGCTCAATTCTTTGAATTAATAATATATTTTCTACGATTTAATTTAATAATAATAACCAAATAATTTACAATAAACAATACATTATGTACTAAACATATTGTTCAATATCATAGATTAAAAAGTAACAAATAACATATTGCAACATTATTAAAAATATAGCAAATAAAATTTTGGCTATGATACATAATACATAGCAAATAACATTGGGCTACATAATGAAAATTGTAACAAATAACACTTGAGTACGTTAAGAAAACGTAGATAATAACATTTGACTACATTATAAAAAATGTAGCAAATACTATATAGTTATGAAGATAAAAACGTAGCCAAAACTAATAGTTATGTTTTATTTTCGTAGTCAATCATTTGGTGCCAAATTTTTCCTCGCCAACATTTAATTTTTAACTACTTTTTGTAATGTTATAGCTACGAAAAATTTTCATTGCTAGTACTTTTTGTTTACAATTTTTGAAAATGTCACCTATAGTTTTGTTCTACGAGGAATTGGAGACGATTTGTGTGACAAAATGATAATATACAAATAACTATAGGCAACGTTTTTGAAACATTTAGCTATGCTTTTTTTTGTAGCCAATACTCTACTTTGTTATAGTGTACCTTAGGAAACATTCAAAAATATCTTTTGTAGCCAAGTTGGGAGCAATCTTTGCAACTGATATTTCCATTATGTCTACTCTTCTTTTCCTCCACAGAATTGCTTATCACGGAAATAAGATCTCTAACTAAAGGTTAGCAAGTTAATGGTACAGACTTTTGGGTGTTGTACAAGATTATGCTGTAGGCTACAATTTGCATTCCTTGGTCCAAAAAAATAGAGTTCTGTGGCACTCAACTTCAGTATCTCATTGAAAATTTGAGGATGAAGCAAATAAACATAGTAATTCAAGTAAATGACTCCCCACACATTCTAGTAAGAGGTCTAACTCTTTGGATGCATCAGATTATTCATCATAGAGGTGGATGGGCATATTTTTAGCTTCACCACCATACTTTGGTTTTACTTTTATTCCTTTCCAGTGAAGTTTTGCATTATTATGTAGACATAGGAAAACTAGCACCAAGGATTAAAGTGATGAAGTTTTTGAAAGGAAAAGAGTATACTATCCTGAGTACGGTGAAATAAATACAAATTTTTTCATATAATTTTTAGAAAGATAATATCATTTAAATTATATAATAAGATTAATAAATAAAACATAATAAAGTATGAATTGTAATTAATACCTTATTTTAAAACTTAATTTTTTCTTTTCATTTTTCTCAAATCGTTTATGAAATTGATTCATCTTAACCACTATAGACAAACTTTTTTGGCTTCTAGCTACTTGTAGTGTGCCCTAGGCCAATGGTCATATGTGACTTTTGTACTGACATTCTGACTTATTATTTATATATTATGAGGTA
>JAOQMS010000179.1:22735760-22753903 GCA_027563885.1 Erythroxylum longipes
GTTTTGTATGTATTTTGTTCAAATCTTGTAAGTGAAAATGTAATATGTATTTTATTTTGTATTAGATTTCAAAAGTAGAACTAGGTTAGGGCTCAAAAGTTAATCACCGAACAGGGCTTGGTTAATTTTGTTCTGATATATATGCTTGACAGCTTGAGGTATTGTTTTTATTACTCTTTTAAAAAAATGGTTAAAAAAAGAAATGAAAAATTTGGACATGCAAAATTTTAGGCCCAACCGAACCGAAAATAACCAAACTGAAAATAAAACCGAAAAATCGGTTTTATTAGATATTCGGTTCGGTTTCGGTTTCTTGATTCAGAAAACCGGTTATTCGGTTCGGTTTATAAAACATGCTCAAAACCGTCCGAACCGCAACGTGTCCACCCCTAAGTGCAGTGACAAATTTAGCTGTCCCCGCACCAATACCCTTCTCCTTCTGTTGGACCTTCATGCTGAGAACCAAAACATCGTCATACACATAAGACACTCGCTCTGTTTCATACCACCAACGACCAACCTTCCCTTGTATTCTACATCGGCCTCTCATGGCCATGCCTATGGAAACTAGCACTTGGGATGGCGTGATAGATATAACCAAGTCTGCCCAAGAAAAGTGTAGTGATCCTCTTCTTTGGGCTCTGCACATATCTTCCAACTTAAGCTCCTGTGGAATTTCCTTGCCATGTACAGAGCTTGCTGAGGTGTTGGTATCCTATATTTGTTGGGATAACAATGTGCCCATTCTATGGAAATTTCTTGAAAAGGCGTTGGTTCTCAACATTGTACCTCCTTTCATGGTTCTTGCTCTGCTTTCCAACAGGTTCGATTTCCTGTTTCAGAGTCTCCTGCTTCCTTCTTTAAACATGCCCTTGCTATGTTCATCCTCGGGTTTTCTACGTTGAGTCCCATGTTTGTTAGACTTAAGCATAAGTTGGTAAAAGTTTGAGTCTTTTGTTGTTTACTTTACTGGATTTATTTATGTATAGGTTGACTGTTCCAAGTTTTTGAATCACGCTCAGTGAGTAGTTTAGGCTCTCCTTCTTATGAATTCAAAGACCTTGCATTTGTGCATGCTATCACCGTGAAATCATGCTGCGTTCTGTTTCTATTTTCTTTATTCTGTACTTGCTTCCGTTTCACCCTTGTTTGTTTTGTCCATTCTCTGGTCTTATGTGAAATTGATGTAATGCAAAGTAAGACATGATAATTGATTAACCTTTCCTAAGTTTAGGGAATGTGGCTCCGAAGTTACGTAAATTTAACAAGCGAAATCAAGTTGAATATCTCAAGAGTTTTTCTTTTTCATTTCCCCACTTAGTGGACTAGGTGTTGAATATTGCGATTGAATTTTTGTACAGTTCTCATGCCTTAGAGCCTACGGCTATTGCAGATTCATGACATTTCGTTTAGCTTCAACTTTCTCCCTGAAATAATGCTAAAGGATGCCTTTGTCTGCTATTGATTTCTTGTCTGCTATAGGCGTACGTAGTTATTTTGATAAATATGATTGATGTTTATTTTATATTGCTTTTACATTTTATGGTATATGGAGGCATTTAGGCTATTCACAAAGTCTACATTGCATACCATTATGCTTTACAGTATGATTCTGACATGAACTTGGGTGCGTTGTTCCAATCTTCATTCTCAGTACTTAATGTTGATACAATTATTAATTCATTCTTTAATTTCCCTTCCTCTCTTCTAGTTGTATGTTTCTTATAAGGATCCTAGTTTTTATTTTCTCCACAGGGTTATTCCATGTCGACATTCCCGGCCTGTCGCCTACAGGCTTTATCTGGAACTTGTTAAGAGACATGCTTTCCAGATTAAATGTCAGATCAATTGTCCCAACTATGAAAAGTTAGTTCTGCAATTTTTGCTACCTGTATTACTTAATATTGCAGAAGCACCTCATTTAATATCTTGTAGCTCTACATTGTTCATTTTCTGGTCTTCAATCCAACAGCCAATTAATCTCCTTATATGCAGTCATCTAATCATGGAAAGTAGGAAACAATTTAAGGATGAGAACTCTTTCAACAAAAGATCAGTGGATGGAAGTTAAAAGTTCACTTGTATAACTTATCCCATGTTTATGAAGTCTATATCTGATTTTATTTTTTCAGTATCTGTTCAAATAATACTATATCTGCTGAATTTCCACACTTATTGATACGTAATACTACGTTTCAGTTCCAAAATTTTTGAGTTTGAATATGAGTGCAATTATGATGCATCAGTATATGTGCATACATATGTATATCTATATCTATACATATATATATATATAATATATCTATATCTATATATATATATATATATATATATCATTCGTGTAGCTCCCTGATGATGAGCTGGGTCCATTGAGTATGGACTGACGTTTGATGTTTCTTGGGTAGGATAAGGCTGACAATTTTCTTTCCATCCCCTCTGTACAGGTTCATGAATTCAATAGATGCTGTCCTGCATCTTTCCCAGAATTTTGGTTCAAAAGCTAGTGATTCTGGGATTCTTCTGGTTGAGTTTATCTTTGCAATTGTGTGTCAGTTTCTAGATGCATCATTAGATGATGAGGGGCTGCTGGACCTTACCTCTGAGAAGTCCAACTGGGTATCAAAATCTGAAGAAATGGAAATAGATGATACCGATGATTCTGATGGGAAGAAAGCTGAATATCGTGAAAAACTGCAAAACATGAATACTGTAATGGCTATTGAGATGATTGGGAAATTTCTGAAAGATAAATTAATCTCAAGGATTCTGCAGTTGACACGCTGCAACTTGTAAGTACGTTATACTGTGACAGTTGCTTTCTAAAACCTCTAGGTCAACTACAGTTGTCTGCTAGTAAAAGCTCATGCAGGCAATTTATACTGACTGTTTCAAGTGTTCTTTATCACACTATAACTGACTGTTTCAAGTGTTCTTTATCACACTATACCAAATATCAATTGGAAATTGCATTTGGGTGGGGGGGGGGTTGGGGTGCAGGGTTTCTTTTTCTTTTTCTTTAGAGCTCCCTGAATTGTCTTTGCATTCGAATAGTTTTAGCAATTATCCCTTTCAAAAAGTTGCCGCTACTGCATATGCTTATAACTACATTGATTCCACTTTTGTTGTTTGGCTGATGTGAACTTTTCATTCTCACTTTTCCTCTGTACTTCTATCAGGCGCGTGCATTGGATAAGGTTCATTCAAAGATTACAGATGCTTGGAGCGAATTCATCAGCCATAAGAAATTCAAAATTCCTAACTGCGGAGGATCTTCTGCAATTGACTTCAGATACTGATGTAGAATTTCCTGATGAATCCAAAACAAGTTCATTGCAAAAGTTTCATACAGTTATGGCTTTTAAATCTCCTGTTTCTTCAGCTGGCCTCTGTAGTGGAGCAAGTCGTTCTGCTCTTTGGCTTCCTCTTGATCTTGCATTAGAAGATGCAATGGATGGTTATCAAGTTAATGCTACAAGTGCTATCGAAATTATAACTGGTAGGACCACACTTGGTTGCGCTTCAGCTATGTCTTAATTGAAACTTTGTCCGGTTCTTACAGAATAAATAGTAGCGAGTAAATTTGAATTTTCATGTTTTTGCAGGTTTAGTTAAAACACTTCAAGCAATAAACGGTACCACATGGCATGATACTTTCCTAGGACTTTGGATCGCAGCTCTTCGTCTTGTTCAGAGGGTTAGAATCTTAGCATCTATTCTCTGAAGTAACTTGGGTTGAAAACCAATCATAACAGGAATGAATGGAAAATTTTTAAAACATTCAAATTATCATTGTCCCAGATACTCTATTGTATGTAAGTTCAAAAATATTTCAATTTCCTTGTTCACCAATATAAATTATTTTCTAGTGGAATTTCAGTTTAGCATCATCAAATTGATTTAGAAACTATTAGTGCTTAGATTTTGAAGAGCTTATACTTGTCATTTCGAAAAGCTTGTTTCTGCAACTCACAATAGAACTTTCTTACTTTTTTTTAGGAAAGGGATCCAATAGAAGGTCCTATCCCTCGCCTAGACACTCGCTTGTGTATGTTACTTTCTATTGTGCCCCTAGTGATTGTGGATCTCATTGAGGAAGAGGAAAATGAGTCTCTGAATGAATCAGAATGTTGCTTAACAAATAACTGGAAAGAAAAAAGGGTTCCAGGAAAGCGACGAAATGATTTGATCTCCAGCTTACAGTTGCTTGGTGATTACCAGGGTTTGCTAAGTCCACCCCAGACTGTTGCCTCCGCAGCAAATCATGCTGCTGCAAAGGCCATGTTGTACGTTTCAGGCATCAATGTTGGGAGTGCATATTTTGAGTGCATGAGCATGAAAGACATGCCTACCAATTGCTGTACGTTATTATCCTACCTATTTTCTGTTTTAGATTGTTGTAAATTGAGAATTTGATCAATCCAAATCTTTTCCACTTAAATTGGTTTTCTTGTCCATCCCTTTGTCATGCGGAGTTCATTGTTCAAGGAAATATTATGAGTAATATGGTATAACCTTGGACTCCTTGAAAATTTCTTGTTATTGGAAGTGCTTATTACTCAATACTGCGTAGCTTTTTTCCAATATTGATGTTAGTTATCAGGTATTACCTTCAGTCCCATCTTTCATGAAATGTAAAACTGATGCCATATTACGGTCCCTGTGGACCATATTACCACTTGTTTCCTATGAGCTTTTCAGGGACTTCCTAACCTGAGTTTTATGCCATGGCTTTCAGCTGGAAACATGCGGCACCTGATTGTTGAGGCTTGTATTTCCAGGAATCTATTGGACACGTCTGCATATTTATGGCCAGGATATGTGAATGGACGCATCAACCAAATACCTTACAATGTGCCAGCTCAGGTACCTGGTTGGTCATCATTCATGAAGGGGGCTCCACTAACTCCAGTAATGGTCAATGCCCTGGCTTCAACTCCTGCTTCAAGGTACACTTATGTTCACACTTCTCTCAAAGTTAACACAGTTTATTTGTCCTTTTAAAACATTGATTTTATTTAGATGGTTGCATTCCAGTGTGCTTACACCAGTTCTGGTTTTTGCCTTTGGTTTATGACTTTAATGACTTTACTTTGTCTTTTTAAAACTTTCCAATTACTTTTATCCCCCTTAAAACTCTTATATGGTCTGGTGAAGAACTTTGTGTGCTGCAAGGCTGTAGCTTTATAATATATCTGTTATGGATTCCATGATCATAAACAATTACTTGTTAATGTCATATCTCATGTATTTTGATGGATTTGTTCTATCATGTGGTCATTGATTGAGTCATAATTTTTTTTCTATACTGGATTCTTGAACATCATAGTATCTTGAAAAACATTCCAAAAATTAAAGGAATAGAGATGTCTAAATCTGAAATATGATTGTAACCAGAACTACTCAAATGACCGTTCTTAGATACTGTATCTCAGAAACTCTTTAACAGACCATGACTGGTTCAATGTACAAAAGACCAGGGGATTAAGTCTCATTAAATAAAGTTGACTTATTCTGTAATTTAATTAAACTTGGCCTGGTCTTCAGTTACTCCTTTTTCTTTCCTGAAGCCAGGTATATCAGATGCTCTTTTTTGTAAATTAACAAGGCTAAAGCAACTGAAATAAGCTCATGGATTTGATGGAAGCTTAGCAGAACTTGAGAAAGTATTTGAGCTTGCAGTCAACGGATCAGAAGATGATAAGATATCTGCTGCTACAATTCTTTGCGGGGCTTCTCTTCTTCGGGGTTGGAACATACAGGTATGGGGAAAGATGTTTAAGTGCACTTCCAATCTATTTGACTAACTGGGCTTGGACTATAAATTTGTTGCAGTTGTTTTCTCTTTCTTTTCCTTTGGGGTATAGAGATTGCGTTGTGCATAAATTGACTTTGATTCACCTGCAGGAACACACTGTTAATTTCATTACCAGATTGTTGTCGCCTTCACTTCCTGTGGATAAGGCTGGGAATGATAATCATTTTATCAACTATGCTCCAATCCTGAATGTACTCATTGTTGGAATAGCATCAGTTGATTGTGTTCAGGTTTTCTCGCAACATGGCTTGGTATGTTACTCTTCCACTGATGTAACATCTTCAGCTACTCTGTTGGATGCAATTTCACCATTGGTAGACAAAATACTTTTGATAGCAATTGTTGCATCTCATTGTTCTTATTGCCCATGGGAAGTGAAAAGTGAAGGATGATTTCATTTCAAGTGGTTTAGGGATTACAGAATTGTTTGGAGATTTTTGATAGAAATGGGAAGTGAGCCGTGATTAACATAAGATGCATTTTCTTGCAAAAAGGCCTTTCGTTTTCACAATTTAGTTGAGCAAGTTCTATGCTATTAGAAGGTATCATAATTTTACAACAGAAACATACAGAGAGAGCAGTTAAGGGTAAAGGCTGGTGGCAGAAAGGAGAAAGTTACAATGTCTCAAATGCAATGATCAAGTCTGTCAAAAAATGAAAAAAGAAAACCTTTACCTTGTTTTCTGCTTAATAATTCTTTAATAATTTCCCTTCTTAAGGTAAATGAAGTTGTTAGTTAACGGGACACTTGTTTGGTCTGTGAACTAATTTCTCCTGTTTTTATTCCTTGCCAGATTCCACAACTTGCATGCTCCTTGATGCCAATCTGTGAAGTTTTTGGTTCATGTGTACCTGATATATCTTGGACTTTGCCCACAGGGGAAGAAATATCTGCTCATGCTGTGTTTTCAAACTCATTTGCGCTTCTTTTGAAACTATGGCGGTTTAATCATCCCCCTCTTGAACATGGAGTAGGAGATGTGCCCACGGTTGGATCCCAGCTCACTCCTGAATACCTTCTATTGGTGCGAAATTCCCATCTTGTAACTTCTGCAAACATCCTAAAGGATCGAAACAAGACAAGGCTATCAACAGTTGCAACTTTATGTTCTGACCAACCAGTTTTTATGGATTCGTTTCCAAAAGTGAAAGCCTGGTACAGACAGCATCAGAAATGTATTGCAGCAACTCTCTCTGATCTTGTTCCAGGAACTCCGGTTTATCAGACTGTCAATTTACTTCTTAACATGATGTTCAGAAAGATTAATAGAGGAAGTCAATCAATTACTTCGGTTACCTCAGGAAGTAGTGGCTCATCTGGACCTGGAAATGAGGATTCTTCTCTAAGACCTAAGTTACCTGCGTGGAATATTTTGGAAGCAGTTCCTTTTGTGGTTGATGCTGCCTTAACAGCATGTGCTCATGGAAAACTCTCTCCTCGAGAACTGGCCACAGGTTTGTTGTGGGTAGTTTCCAATTTAATTACGTAGACAAATTGATTGAGAACATCAAATTTTGAAGAGCTGCTACCTTCATGGTTATGCAGGGAAACATGGATGTTGCTGGTAACGTTTAACTATTTAATTCTTTAATGGCTGTAGGTTAAATTATCCCTAACAAGCTGCAGTTTTATGGTTTGATAAACTTGAGAACTAAAAAGAGATGAATTGTCTACCTTTTTACATACCAATCATGATCTATTTGTCGTGCATTAAAATTCTGTGCAAATTAAAGTGGCTTTAATGCGAAATCTTCTTAACTCTCAGGGCTTAAAGATCTTGCTGACTTTCTTCCTGCATCATTGGCAACTATTGTGAGCTACTTCTCAGCCGAAGTAAGCCGAGGAGTTTGGAAACCCGTATTTATGAATGGTACAGATTGGCCAAGTCCAGCAGCAAATTTATCCAACGTCGAGGATAAGATAAAGAAAATTTTAGCTGCTACTGGTGTTGATGTTCCAAGCCTTGCTGCAGGTTTTTCATTTCTACCATATATATTATAGATGTTTTTGTAATTCTCATTTATCTGACAAATCTGCAAACCTGTGGCTTGGAGAAGAATCCATTCTTGTCAAACAAAATAATTGTTAGCTAAAATGAATTATTGGGATCAGTAATCACAGCACTACAAGATTATTGTTTAAACTTACAACTTTATTGTCCATTTTCTTAGCTTTGTATTCAGCAACTAGATATCCTACTACAAACTATAGGACCTATATTGTTTAAAAAATGGTATCTAGAATTGAATTGCTGCTGTTCTTCCACAGTTGAAGTCTGTTTGTAAGGTTGGTTATTATTCTTGCAGGAGGAAGCTCTCCAGCCACACTGCCACTGCCTCTTGCTGCTTTTGTCAGTCTCACTATAACCTATAAAATTGACAAGGCTTCAGAGCGATTCCTAAATTTGGCAGGGCCAGCTTTGGAATGCCTTGCAGCAGGTTGCCCCTGGCCTTGCATGCCAATTGTGGCTTCCTTGTGGACCCAAAAGGCAAAACGATGGTTTGACTTCCTTGTGTTCTCTGCATCTCGTACAGTCTTCCTTCACAACAATGATGCTGTCTTTCAGCTTCTCAAGAGCTGCTTCGCTGCAACAATTGGTCTGAATAGTACGGCTATCTCAAGTTGTGGTGGCATTGGAGCACTTCTTGGACATGGATTTGGTTCTCATTTTCTCGGTGGAATTTCACCTGTTGCTCCAGGAATTTTGTATTTACGTGTATACCGATCCATCAGAGATATCGTATTCATCACAGAAGAGATCATTTCTCTCATCATGTATTCTGTGAGAGAAATAGCATGTAGTGGGCTTCCTAAGGAGAGATTGGAGAACCTGAAGAGTACTAGAAGTGGGCTTAGGTGTGCTCAGATTTCACTTACTTCAGCAATGGCTCGTGCAAAGCTTGCAGCTTCACTTGGGGCTTCTTTGGTATGGCTATCCGGTGGCTTGGGCTCGGTGCATTCACTGTTCAAAGAGACATTACCATCTTGGTTCATAGCGGTTCACAGGTCAGAGCAGGAGGATGGCTCTGTAGGGATGGTTGCTACGCTCAGGGGTTACGCGCTTGCCTATTTTGCAGTACTTTGTGGAGCTTTTGCATGGGGAATAGACTCGTCATCGTCAGCATCAAAGAGGCGTCCCAAAGTCCTGGCCTTGCACTTGGAATTTCTAGCAAGTGCACTTGATGGGAAAATATCACTAGGCTGTGATGCAGCTACTTGGAGGTCCTATGTTTTGGGTTTTGTGAGTCTGATGGTGGGTTGCACTCATCCATGGGTGCTTGAGGTGGATGCAGATGTTCTTAGGAGATTAAGCAATGGGTTGAGACAGTGGAATGAGGAGGACCTTGCTCTGGCTTTGCTGGGAATTGGCGGGGTTGAGACAATGGGAGCAGCTGCTGAACTAATTATCCAGAACCATTGCCTCAGTTGACTTTCTTTGTTATAATTTTCTGTATTTAGTAGGTTGAGTTTTTCATTTTTATGTACCATATGAATACAAGTTCTTCAGATTAGTCAAGTCTCAATTTTAATGCGCTTGTGAAAGAGATAAACGTACCTCTCGTGCAACATAGGCAATATACCAGACCGTAACTCTCGTGCAACACAGGCAATATACCAGACCGGATCCTGCTTATTGATAAAATTATGTACTTTCCTTTACACGTCCTCATTTCTTCAAAATTTTTACCGTTGCATCTCCTTTCAACAAAAGTCGAAACGACAGCTGCTTTGCTAATGACTTTCGCATTTGACTACCTATCTTACACTGCATGTATGCATGCAGATAATATAGCTAGGACCTTTTTCTTAATCAAATAGAGGAACTAGATCCCTTTGCTTCACTACAAACACCACTGTAACCAGGCAACCTCTGCATTCTATGGCTTTGCATTGCCCTCCTCACCAAAAATGCCTCCTCCCACCTCCCTGCATCTGCATATATGTTGGATAAAAGAATTCTACTTCCCGCATGAGATGGTTCTAATCTTGCCACATTCTCAGCAGCTCTTTCTCCCACATCTGGATTTCCATGGGTTCTACATGCCGCTAATAGCGTACCCCAAATGACAACATCTGCCTTCATGGGCATGCTCCTTATCAACTGTTCTGCTTCTTGTAATCTTCCAGCTCTCCCCAAGAGATCTACCATACAACCATAATGCTTGATGTCGGGATCAACATTATGTTCAGTCTTCATGCTCCAAAAATATCTTTGCCCCACGTCTACCAATCCAGCATGACAACAGGCAGTGAGAACTCCAATGAAAGTGATTCCATTGAGTTTTATACAGAGTCTTTGCAATTCTAAATATATCTTAAGGGATATGTGAGCATGACCATGGACAGCCATCCCACAAATAATCGCATTCCATGGAGAAACTGTACAAGCCTTGTCTCGGATTTGATGAAACAAATGTAAAGCAGTACTAACACTTCCACATTTGGCGTACATGTCAATAACTGAAGCACTTAAATTGTCGTTTAATGGGATGGAGTTATGGTAAACGTACTTATGAGCCCATCTTCCTTCTTCTATTTTGCCTAGTGCAGCAATTACAGAGAAAACACTAACCATTGTCACTTCACTTGGTCGAATCCCCCAAGCAATCATCTCATAGAAGAGGTCTAAAGCTGTTTGAGGCTGATCATTTTGTGCATAACCAGAAATTATGGTACTCCAAGAAAAAGTATCTCTCTCAGGCATCTCATCAAAAAATTTTCTAGCCTGGTCAATCATCCCCTTCCTTACAAAACCAGCAATGAGAGCATTCCAAGAAGAAATACTCTCCTTAGTGCCTACTTCAAACTGCGTGTATGCCTCATTAATCCTGCCACATGATGCATAAAAATGGATAAGGGTTGCCTGAACAAAATCATTACAATCTAAACCCATCTTCAGAATAACACTGTGCAACTGCAGACCCTCACCAATTGCCATTCTTCTGCCGCATGCAGAAATCAAATCAACAGACATAACTTCGTTAGGTTTGAAACCTGCAGATACCATTAATCCATACATCATGAGAGCTTCACTCAACCATTCAACTCTAACATATCCATCAATAATTGTACCCCACGATACAACATCTTGATCCGGTATCCTTTCAAACACCTCTCTAGCCAAATCAAGCAGCCCTGCTTTTGAGTACCCATTCAACATTACATTCCACGAGACTATGTTCCTTTCAGGCATTTCATCAAACAACGCTCTAGCTTCACCTAAATTTGAACACCTACAATACATGTTTAACAAATTCGTAAGCACAAGAACGGAGCTATCAAGCATTATCTTAATCACCAATCCATGGAGCATTCTACAATCCCAAATCCCATACAAATGAGAGCAAGCAGAGATCACACATGCCATTGTCAACTCATTAGGGCCCACACCATCATATCTCATCAGCCTAAAAACCTCGATTGCATCGCTCCACCTATCATTTTGAGCGAAACCTTTTATGATACTAGTGTAGGCAACATACCCTTTCTCGGGCATTGCATCAAACAACACCCGGGCATCATCCAACTTTCCGGAATTTAGATACCCGGAAATCATAATATTACAAGAGACATGATCCAACCAAGGAAACGAATCAAACAACGACTTAGCATTCTGTAATGCTCCACATTTAGCGTACATGTTAATCAAGCCGTTCAAAATGAAAGTGTTAGAATCAAGGCCTAACTTGAAGACAAGGCAATGGACTTGGCGGCCTTGACACATAGCCAAATGGGTGGAGCAGAATTTCAAGGCGGACACTAACCCAAGCTCGTAATTGGAGTCTTTTGGGTCTCTAACAAAAGTACGGCGATGGCAGTGAAATGGGTCTTGGTCGGAATGCTGGGAAGGGGATTTTGGAGTTTTGGTGTAGAGGCATTTGAGGGTAGGTGGTGATGAGCTATTTGAAGGAGAGGAGAAAAGACGGGGAAGAAGAGATTTGGGATTGAAAGACGGTATCATGAGAAGAGACGAGTTTGGGTGATCTTGTTGAGATGAATGGTCTATGTCTAACAACAGTTGCTTACTTTAGATTTTGATTGTTAGTCCAGAAGTAAAGGAGCCTGCCGTATGCATACAAAAGCCGAAAGCAACCTTCCCCAACAACTGCTCTTAGTCTTTTCCCTTTCACATTCAGATGGTTTTGGAAACGGAAACTTATTTACTGGAAAGCCAAAACAAAACAAAACGTAACGTATTGCATTGTATTTATATCTTTATTTTGGATTCCTTCCTTTCAGAAATAAAGACAAATTGATATAATAAAATTTTGAAATTCTCATCTAAGGTAAGGTCATTGTTTCAGATGTGCGGCTTAAGCAGAGGTCATCCCATTAGTAACAAAGGTTGACGGTTGTTCTGATCAGTCAGGTAAACTGTACTGCGCAGAAGCTCGTTTAGGTGGCACCAATTGCCAAACCAACATCTCTAGTATCAGCAGCGATCATTGATCACCTCCATTTGCTGATACGTTGGCCACAGTCCTGCAAAATGTGCAAACAAATTAAGACCGTTGGAAGTGAGCATAAAAGGAGTGTTTGCTGTCTAAGAAATTATGCACATCCACTTCTATATGATAATGACAGAAAACCACATCTATCTACCCATGTCCTCTTATTAAACAATAACTTTGGATACTCTTATTAAACAATAACTTTGGATAGAACTCTAAATTTAGTTTCGATAGACGAAGAATAAGGAACATACACAATAGCTTCAAGTGGTTCAGTTTTTTTAGGGACAAAGAACACAAGGTTACTGAAACATAACCCGCATTGGATATAAACTATTTACAATATTCCTTAATAATATATAATATTACTAAATAATACCTTAATCTTTATATTTATGAGAGACACAGGATTATTCTTGCATTGAATACGTAATATATTATAATATTAAGTACTTGTTCTCCCTTCAAACAGCCACGTGAAGTGAATGCTTTTAACATCCAGCTTGCCTATGAATTTTGAATCAAAAATTTTGTAAAAACACATTAAATAAAAAATGAAAAAAATATATTCTCTCTCTCTCTCTCTCTGTATATATATATATAGAGAGAGAGATATTTTTTGACCAATATCACTCTTCCACTCTCTTATATATATATATATATATTTATCAAAAAAAAAAAAAAGGGAATACAGAACAGAAGTTGAGAGGAGGAAAGATAAAAATAGAAGTTGCAATGCTCTCATTCAGCTGCAGAAGGAAAACTGATAATACATAGAAACACTCTTGATAAGACAAGACATTAAAGATCGCTCTTAATGGTTTCTAGAACGAAAGATACGATGATAACATCACTCTCAATGAGCCGCCTAAAGAGACAGGATAACAACAATCTCCATAGGCTGCTTGAAATAAAGACTTAGGAAGGTTAATGGCATTCTCAACATGCTACTAAAAGGAAAGACGTAATAAGAAGGGTAACAACACTTTCAATGGCTGCCAGAATAAAAACAATAAAGTAATTTGTCAGATGAAAGAAGATATATATGTCCAATGAAAGAATCGAGAATCTGAAAAAGAAAAAAATAAAAGATTAGAATTCAAGTTTTAGAATCATAATCAGCACTTCGCTCTGGTACCGTGTTGAATTAACTTCAATATTATGTAAAAGTCAGGATAAAGAAGAAAAAAGAAAACAATACTGAGGTGTATAATTCATTAGGTTTAAAGCATATAAGGTAATACAATATTTTTGCAATTAAATAAAATAAAGATAATACCTAAATCATTACATTATAAGACAAACAATATAATCTTACATTGAATACATAATAATAATCATATGTTAAATATTAAATTTTCACTTTTTTTGACAAGAATCTTCAATCTTTTTGGCATAGATTTCAACCACACGTCACAGAGTGGTGAAAACTGGTAAATTTAAAGTGAGTGGTGAAAATTTGTAACTGTAAAATGAGAATCCAGATTACTGAGTTATAGATGAAGCTTGATAACTTTGTTCTTATGCTTACAAACTTGTTGAACACTAATGTACATATTCAAGTTAGATGAAGGTAGAAACTCCTAACAAAAGAAACCATTAGAATCAGAATGCCCATATTAAACAAAAGGAAGTTCTAAAAACAGTTATTTACAATGCCAACGGACAAGATAGAGCACAACTACTAAGTAGAATATTCACCAATTAACAAAGAGAACAATTAACTATTGATGGTTAAAATATAGTTTCATATCACCTATGCCTTGTTGTATCTTGTAGGTTCAAAAGTACGAATCTATATGATATTCCTGCAATACTCGTCAACAGCCAGTACCAAGTTGGCTACAAAAGCTATGTGGACTTGATCTTAGCTGAGCTAATATATAAGCTTAAATGCAATTAATGATCAAAGTAGGATATCAAATTAAGAGCAAAAGAATTCTTCAGATGGGAAAATGCTACTGATAAGATAAAAATAAAAGGTCACAACTTTTTGTCCACAAAAACAGGCCAGAAGCATAATATACATTCAAAACTTGTAAGGCGTGAAACTCTCTAGACTCCAAACAAAATTTCAATTAAAATAAACTCAATCACATATCCAAATCCAGTTATTTTGTGAAATGTGATGAGGTGTCCAAATCTTTTCTGCTAAAATTCAAGGTAAATTATAATTAATGCCCAAAAAGATAATATCAAACAAACAGCTGAAAGGTCCTTCACACATGTAACGCAGAACCATTAAATACTTGAGAAAGCATATGATATATGCTACTATTTTACCTTGTTGACACGAAAAAAAAAACCTTGGATCACAAACATTTAGCATATGCCAAAAACAAATGAAGTGCATGATGATCCTAAGGTGTTTTCACAACAAAACAGAAGACGCCAAGACGGAATAGGAGAGAGTGCACTTATCTGGTTAAAAGTGAAAAGCAGTACTATAAACAGGTACAAAACAAAAAGCATCAATTGATTATCCTGATGTCTGATGGATTGGCTTTAGAATAACAACCATTTACATGTTCTTCAAACTGTAAAGTTTTTCATCAACTTCTATTTAGTTCAATCATCCTTAAAACCTAACTCCTCATAATCCATGATTTTGTTATTCAGTTCTTGTATCTTGATCCAAATCATTAAGTACCTCATCCAACAGAAGAACCAGTTTTCTCTATTTAAGTTTGAACAAAGGTAAATTCTAGTTTATCTTCATTAATTTTTTATTAACATACCATCCAAAGCAAAAGTAGAGTTATGTAGGCAAACGGGTGAATTGGGAGTTTTGGTTGCCTATATGTGAGTGGACACCACATAGCTGAAAAGTGTACAGATGAGAACAAGTTTCTTCCAAGTATTCCAAAATGATGATGAAGCCTGGTTCAACACTGTACAATGCTGCTTGAGTATTTATCTGATAGGAAATAGCCAGTGGGTAAGGATTCAATGAAATCATGCTTCAAAAGATCGGTCTTTGAGATAAGAAATAAACGTATCCAAACACATCCTACTTTGAACACGCAGTTGTAAGATTATTGTCAATAGGAATGGATGACACAAATGTAAAAGTTCACATTGAGATAACATATATTTTGACTGGAGGGCAAGCAAAATGAAACCCAAAAGTTTTGAAAGATCTAAAGATTCATAATTGAGCCTCAATTGAGAACACACAAATCAGTCTTGATTGCAGCTACTTCAATGATTCAAACAGCCTACTGGCACCCTCAGTTGCTCACATATCATAAACATACCTAGTAAATAAGCACACTTTCCATTTCTCTAAATGACTGCAATTAGCCAAAAACTTTGACATCCAAGCTACCAAATTGAAAGCCCCGCTATTCCCAAGATTTTTCTGGACAAAATTTTCATTCCAAATATTCACAAAAGCAAGGTCAACGTCATCATCAAACTTATTCACTTAGAAGTTGCAGAGAAGTAGACTGAAAAAAATGAAGAAAACAAGTACAGACACATCAAAATCCAAAAGAATGAAATTATTAAGGATCCGTACTTTCACTAACACGAATTGAGTCACCTAACTGAAAACCTAGAATCCAGACGACCCCAATGACTAAAAAATGAAAAGAAAAAAGGCATACCTTTTGTGACGGCGACCCCGTTTCGGACCCCAGCCCTCAAGCTTAGCAACAGGACACCCACACCTAGCCCTAAAAAGCAAAACAGCCCTACCATTAGGAGGGGCCATTTTCCTCAATTCAGCCCTAAGACACTCATAATCTGGATTTCCTTCAGTCCCACCTTTCCACGGCAACTTATCAATCTCTTTAGACCCACTCGATCTCACACACTCCTCACTCTGCAACTGCAAATCAAACTCCATCGCCTTCTTCAACCCTTTACATCCCGGCTTATCGCACCGGCGAGATCTCCACCCGCAGCATACTTCCACGGCCACTACCGCCGCCGCGAAGAATGCGAAGAACCCAATAATGTATGACGCCGGAGGAAGGTTTAGGGGGAGTGGAGAGAGAAGGAGAGAGAGAGTGTTAAAGATGTATGAGAAGTAGGAGATTAAGAGGAACGCGCCGGAGAAGAGGACTAGGACTAGGATTAGAAGGTCGAGAGTCGCGGAAGGTGAGTGCTTGCAGAGCACACCGGAGACAGCGGTGGAGCTAGGGTTTGACGGTGGCGGTGGCGGTTGCGGTGGCGATTTTAAGGGTTTTGATGAAGCAACGGGCATTGTGATCGAGAAGAGGAGATGGTGCATGTTAATTTTTTTCGTTTCTCACACAACATACATACCTAAGCTCCTCTTAATAGCAATTACATGACACGCGCCGTTGTTGAGAGTTGGGGTTGCGAATCATTAAAATTATGGTCTCATGCTGAAGGATCAAATATTCTGTTATTCGTTTCTTAGTTGAACTGTGAGGGAAAAGAGAAGTACTTTATTGCAAATAGAAAAGAGTTGGGGACTTGGGCATACTCGGAGATAGAATCTTGATTGGACTCTTTGTTGAATTGCAAAAAGAATGGAACTCCTTTTTTATTCTCGAAAGCCGGTTTTCATTTGGAAAACGGTAGCTCCTATCCAATTTCCCTGTAGTTTTCTTCTTGTCGTTAAAATGTCTTGAAAACCGATCGAGGATTAAATAAAATTATAAAAATATTGCTTTTTTAGTTCAACGTAATTGTCCTTACACGTACAAAATTAAATCTTTATTTACTTTTAATTTATTTTACAAATGTATTAAATAATGTAATATATAGCAAATAAGAGGATCCCACCATCAGAAAAGTTAATCTACTATTCTAGTTTATTAATTACAATATTTTTAAAAAAACAATTATGTTTTAATAATTTCGCTTATACAATTGGATTTCTATAATACAAACATCATTAACACATAACATCTTTTTTACCACAAAAATAAGATATAACATCAAAACTTAAGAAAATAAATTTATAACAAATTTTTAAAGCAAACATTAAAAAAAATCAATTTTATAATACGTGGTTATTTTGAACACAATACATTAAGTTTTTTTTTTGTTTAAATTAAGAAGAGACTAAACATACATAATGAAGCACATATAAACATTTTATTCGATTATATTAACACATAAGATTAACCTCATCAATTACGAAAAATAATTATAATGACGGAAATCTATGAAATATGCTAAACTAATACGTAAATAAAAAGAGGGAGTTTCAGTTTTGATGATTAGAATGAATCAAATTAAATCAAAGAAATAAAACATAAATCTATCATAATATTTACAAGTGAACAAGTAAGTTTTAAATTTTGATTTAGGAGGTGTTTGGCAAACAGGTTATGAGCTGTTTTTTAGCTTGTTGACTAAAAGTTAACTTTTTGATCATCTTAAAAAGTTATTGGTGTGTTTGGTAAATGACTTATTGGTTAACTTATTTAACTTTAATAAGTTGATTTTTAAAAGCTTCATAACAGGAGCTTTTGGGGTTAGTTGTTTGCCCAATGACAGTATTACCCTCCACTTTACTCTGTACTTTTACTATATGTATTTTCAAAGTTGGTTTTTTTATCGTACTGAATTTTGGGAGAATATAATAAAGAAGTTCATTAAACTTTTTTAATTTTTATTTAATTTTATAATATTAGTTTACATTTAAAAATAACATAATATTAAGTTTTTGAATATAAAGAGTCACATCAAATTAATATTTTTAGTATATAACTATTATATATTGTGTCTGTGTCATATTATAATTATAGATATTTTAATTTATTAAATAATATAATTCATAAATATTATATGAAAAAATACTAATATGATGCAGCTCACTGCATCATTCATATTAATAGAGAATTTAACATTGGATTATTATTATTATTATTATTATTATTATTATTATTATTAT
>JAOQMS010000179.1:22761527-22773442 GCA_027563885.1 Erythroxylum longipes
TATATCTAATTAAATATATATTATTAATAAAATTGTTCGACGATTATAATTTAAATATAATGGAAATATATATTTTTTTAAAAATTTAATAAAAGTTTTACAGACAGAAATATGCAAGATTTCCGTCGGTAATTGTTTAAATACAATACCGACGGAAATTATTTTCCGTCAGTAATAATTCCTTATTTGCTGACGGAAAATTTTACCTTCGGTAATTTTACCGATTGTATTAGAAATATTCCAATGCTAAATTTACATACGGGTAAGTCACCGGTCGGTAAATTTAGCGACAGAATGCATCGGACGGTCGGTAACTTTTTGGTTGATTTTACCGATGGTTTATTTGTTCTGTCGGTAATTTTACCGACGGTAGACAAACTTTTTGTCGGTGAATTTAGCTACGGCCGAATCTCTGACTTTTTTGATCGTCGGTTTATTCCGTCGATAATTTTGTATACCGACGGAATATTTTTCGATTCCGTCGGTAATTTCCATCCCTAATTCACTATTTTCTTGTAATATACTACCATTTTGCAATTAGCTTGATTTACTCCAAATTCTGCAACCATGCCTTACACTTATCCTTGAGCATGTCCATGATCCAAAAGCTTCTTATAATACACACATAATTGTTAATTTAAATATGAAATTTTAGTAAGCTAAATCTATACATTCACCAAACTTTTTCTAGCGACATATACTCATACATTTACCCAATTCTCATTCATAATCACCCTATGTTCTTCAATGCTCATTCATCCATACCTTATACACATTTCTCATGTCCTTTAAGATCATGTTTGCATTAAAAGAACTCATTTAGTTCTTTAACAAATCAGAATTTTCATAGTTGAACTCAACACATCAAAACAGTCCATTCTTTAGATAATGACATTAATTAGCTACATAAACTTATCAAGCTCTTAACCAATTAATCAAGCAATAATCTAGGCTCATTCCTAACCTTAATCAAGTCCAAATATACCAATTTAGAGTGAAGTTTTCCAGCTGGTTCAACATGTACACAAGGCTGAAATTAAAATTCTATAATTTGTCATCAACATCACTAATGTGTGTAACTTTTCTACCTTCAATACCTCACGAATTTAATAAGTTTAAACACATCACTAACATCTGAAATTTTCCAGATTTCATGTCCCTTAATGTTACTTCATTTTAGGTTAATTAAACTTCCAAATTGGTTACACTAAGGCTTACAAAATTCTGCTCACTTATGTCATTAACATTCACTTTTTTACAATACACCTACAGCTCAAATTTTTCAGATTTGAAAACACCTTAATAATACTTATCTTTAGCATGAATTCCTCATCAATTATATCTTTAGCATGAATTCCTTATCAATTATACTTCAATTCCCAACTTAAATCATCCATACAACAGTCCATAAACTACCATTTTCGTATATGTAAAAATAGACTATAAAAGTATCCATGCATTATCATGCATATAGTCCTAGTTCTTTCTCATTTCAAGAACACTCCATTAAGATTTTTCTTTAGCATAAATTTACCTTCATTCTGCTTCAAATCTCAGTCCAATTCATCCATATCACATCCTATAACCCACAGTTTTTATACACCAAGGAACAAGCATAAAAACATCCAAGTTCATTCAACATATTCGAACACACTTCATCATCAACATCATATACATTTCATTCCAATTTAATCATCATTATTATTCTATTAAACCATGCCATAAAGATCAGATTTCTACTTACTTGTTAATCTCAAATTCCACCTCAATACATCAAGTTAATCTATCCCTCCATGCAAGCAAGATCATCACAATTTCAAAGTGAAAATGAGTAAGTTTTCGGCAAGGATAAAGGACATGAACAAGCTGGTAATTTGGTAGTCTTTTGAAGAATAAAAGTATGGATTTGGTTTGGCAATTTAGCTAGGTTTAAACCAAAATACAGAGATGTAAGATAGGAGCAATTTTCGGTAGAGAGAAAAGAAGAAGGTGAACGTTTCTTGCATTAGCCTAATTCAACCAGGTGTAAGATGTCATCCTCTTTCAATGACATATGTCATAAGGAATGTAAGCAATTTGCCCACTTAATATGCTGCTATTTGTCTCCTAGTTATTTAGTCCATATATCACACAATAATCGATCCATTTGTCAATTAATTACTAGTGCAATTGTTACTCATTTATTTATGCCAAATGTCACTCAATTTATAAGCCTAGTCATCCTAATTTTTCATATGTCAATTTGTCTTACCACTTGATATTTTTCCTAGTCCAAATGTACATATTAATTCATCACTCTCTCAATTTATAACAATTAATTCCAAATTACCAATTGGAATCCAATCAAACCAAAATTTAAGATATAACAATTCACAATTCACATCATGCTCGTTTTAAATCTTTTATACCCCAAAATATGTCAATTGAGTACATATATTATCTTTGCAATATGTATAAAGTCATATTCATGTGTGTATGCTAATGATATGCATGTGAATGAAATGCATTTCGTAAATTCTCAATACTATTACTCATGTGCAATGGTTTAGAGTTCTAACGTTTAGTATATTTTAAAAATCGGCTATTACAGCAAATCTTAAACTTTCTTTTTCTTTTTCAAAAAAAAAATCCATGGTAAAAATGTCGATTTACTTAAAGCCCTTATTATCCCAAGTTTAAACTTGATTATATTTTGATTATTCTATTAATTTCACTTATTTGATAAAAAGAAAAAGAAAAAGAAAAAGAAAAAGAAAAAGAAAAAGCATATAAAACGTAAAATGAGAAAAACCGCTACTTGAACGTCTTTCAATTCAACCATAGGGTTTAACGTTGGTTTTGGGTTACTTCTTCTTCGTCATTGTTCTTGCGGTACTGTGGAAGTTCCAATTATATAGTCAAATTAAAGTTAAAGGAACAAGACTTTTTCTCAAGAAACAAGCAGGATTCTCTCTATTGCTTCTTAATGATTTATTTGCTGAGTAGACGTTATTTCCGAGGGAGATTTTCTATCACATTCTCACCATCCAACCAGTTGTATCCTCTTCAAAGATCATTTCCTTTTAGTTCTCATGGATTCATCTCAAGCAATGCAAATCAAGACCCTTTTGCAGTTTCTTATCTGATCAATATTTGTGGGTTCTCTCCAAAGGAGGCGTCTTTATTAGCGTCGAAGTGTCTACGGATGAAAAGCCCAGATGTTCCTAATGCCGTACTTGCCTTTTTAAAGAGCCATGACTTCTCGGAGTGTCAAATTCGTAAGTTTGTCAAGAACACGCCTGCCTTGCTTTTGTGTAATCCTGAGAAGACCCTGTTGCCCAAATTCATGTTTTTCTACTCTAAAGGGGCTTCTAGGCTTGACGTGGCTAGAGCTTTTTCTGGTTCTTCTTCTCTTCTTGGCAGAAGCTTAGAGAAGCAGATAATTCCTTGTTATAATTTCTTACATGAGTTGCTTCAATCTGATGATAAGGTTGTGAAAGTTGCTAGACGGTGTCCCCGTGTACTAACGTATGACGTTCAATTATATGCTGCAAGAAATATTGACATTTTGAAAAAAGTAGGAGTGCCCATGTTAAATGTCTCTAAGCTAGTTTGTTTGTTCCCTAGTATCATAATGTTGAGCTCGGATCGGATTAAGAAGATTGTGCAAGAACTGAAAAGAAGGAAATTTGATGCAAAACAATATAAATTTATATGTGCAGTCTCAGTCTTAGGAGGATTGAGCAAATCAAAAATGGTAAAAAAGTTCGATTGTTTTAGAAAATGGGGTTGGTCTGCGGAAGATTTAGTCGTGGCATTTGACAAAGAACCAAAATACCTCACACTTTCTGAGGATAAAATCAATATAGCAATGGATTTTCTTGTGAATAAAATGGGTCAGGATCCTTGTGCAGTGGTTAGAGTTCCAAAGCTTCTTGGAATGAGCATGGAGAAGAGAATTGTTCCAAGGGGCAGTGTTGCTCAAGTTTTGGTGTCAAAAGGCAAACTTAAGAAGGATTTCACTTTGTCTTCTTTCTTTTTCCCCACAGAAAACTTGTTCCTTCAAAGATATGTTGTTCCTTATGAAGGAGAAATTCCTCAGCTGTTAAAACTATATGAAGATAAGTTGATTGTCAAGGGAAATAGACGAATCAGTATCTAGGAATAAGAACATATCGGCAACAAGTTCTGGTCTGGAGACACATTCTGTTGGAGGCCTACTGTAAAGGTCTAACAACGCCATGATTTCTTACCATAGTTCTTGGAATCAGGCGTTCACTTTCATGCGGCAGAAAACAAAGTAGGCAAGATTGTGACTGTTGGTTTAGAGATTTCCATTGGATTTGGAACTGTAGTACAACTAATGTAACAGACTTTTTTTCATTAGACCTTCCTGATTCTCCAATTTTGTTGTCATCATTTAGGTAATTTGAAAACTGTGTTCTTGCCTGCATTGTGGCTTATCTTGCTATCATCTGAAGCACAAGCTTGGAATCACTTCATTTAGATACCTTATTTCACTTCCTTGTTTTTTAGTCAGGCAGCTGTCTCTACCTGTGTCGGGGCAAATTATTTGAATTTGACTGCAGATCTTGAATTTAAAGTTTTGTGAATGTTTGTGATCCAACATTGAGTTTTTGTTTGAACTGTCAAGAGTCTTTTCTGTGCTTTAACTATACATGTGATGTTTGTTTGGCTTTACAAGTTAACAACAGCAGCAACCGGCAGCCGTAGGGTGAAAAACATACACGCTTTTGAGGAGCAGAGAAAATATTTCGACTTTACTTTGTATTTGTTACAGAAGACTAGGTCTGTGCAAGTTGAATTGACTTGTTTCTATGTATATCACACGAACCAGGGAGCAGAAGTGCATATTTTCAGTGAATGAGAGGATTTTATGTTCTGGATCTCTTTTTCCTTTGCTCTTACGAAGTTGCACAAATGAAGGTCTCCTCTCTTCTCTTTATGCCACTAATTCAAGATACATGAGACGATTGTTTATTTCAGGTTCTTTTATTATGTACAATATATATATATACTGCGAGAATTTGCATTTCAACTTCAGTATTATGGCTTCTGTATTGTAGAATATAGATGTACTATGAGAATTCGCATTTCAACTTTAGTATTATGGCTAAGGAGTTTATATGAATCATATCTTGTAGAGTTCTGTTAGAGTTAAGAACGCAGCAGAGATTTGCCAAAGAAGAAGAAGGAAAAAGAAAAGAGTCTAGATGAGATTAGAGATTGGAACCATCATTCATTAAGATATCTGAAATACCAACACGTCTTGATTGTTGAACCAGGAACATTATAACGGGAAAAGGAAATAAAACAAATGGTTGCAAGCAACCCCCAAGACCAGCCCGATACAGAGAGAAACCCCCTGCCAACAAAAATAACAAACTCTCGATGCCCCCACATTCCAATCATTAGCTATATATATAATTTCCCCTAACAGAATCTGCTGATGTGTCCAATAGTGCTGCTAATTCCTTTGCTGCCCTCCTTGTTCTTTGTTTCTTCTATAGTAAACCTTGTAGGGCCGTGGCCTTTTCTCAACAATCCTATCAAGTTCTTTTTCTTGTACAACTGTATCGTCCAGACTGAGTTGTAAGTTGTAACAACCTCACTGGGATTATACCCAAGTGTTAAATTTGCCCAGTCGCTGGACAGCTCCATTATCCAGCAATTATAACCTTGCACCTTGTACAAATCAACAAGGTATAGGGTCGTTTTATTTGCTGAACGGTTAATATATAATGTAAAGCTCTATTCCTTTGAACTTCAGAATTGAGATTCCTCTCCAATTCAACTTATATACATCAGAAACCATCAAGCCCCAACAAAACTGGATCACGTTATAATTACAGCTTCCACCATAGGCTTAGAAGTTCTACGTGGATCGTACAAACCCATTGATGGACATAACAGATTCTCAAAGTAGGATTGCAGGGCATTATTTAACCTATATGCTTACATAGATAATTACCATACTGGTACATATCAGCTCAGCTCCTCGCACTAAAAGAAAAAAAAATCTTCAAAGTTCTAAGACTTACAGCACAACAAATACAACTAGTCACTCAGAAGAACTCGCGATCAGGGAAAAACAATGGGGCTACTAGGGTCCATATATAAAGAGCAGCTGTGACCCATTCAGTGCAAATCCGAACCCAAACTGATGTCCAGCCAACATCAATTAGTTCTGAACTCTCGGATGAGCTTGTCCATCCAGAAAGAAGCATAGCTGAGTACATGCTAGCTAGAGCAAATATGAGGTGAAAAAATGTATAGTTGTAACTGACAGGACGAGCCTCTTCTTCCTTCTTTCCTTTACCTTCTTCCACATCTTCTGATTCCAAAAGTGGCTTCTTTCCTGCTGAGAAACAAGAAAGAACAGCGTTTTCATAAACTTAGTTTGCAACTATCTTCAAATATATGTTCAGAGATACTGAAATTTATGTATTGCGTAGAAGCACTGCCTGACAGCTTGGGTGAGGACGGCGGAGACAGAAATGTTGATGATGATCCAGCACGAAGGGCAGAGTATAGGATTGATAGAACTGTCGTAAGCATCCCAAGGATGAGAGTACTTGTGGAGACTGCATTTGCTTTGTTGTGAAGCCCATTACATGCATAGTTACGGGGTTCACTGGAGAGACCAGTGTAGCAAACATATGCACAGTAAACTGATATCACAGATGCAGGTAAGAGGCTCCCATTGACCTATTTAGAATTTTGAGCAACAAAATGAATTGAGCGTAAAAACTGATCAGGTTTTATTTCAACACAAGAGTAGCAACTCTCCTGCACAGGTATATAAATTCTAACTACACTAGCGCATCAAATTCACTATGCCATAATTGTATGAAAAAAGCAATAAACTAGCAATTTCTGTTTGTATGGAGTTCAAATGAGATAACAAATGAACAAATAAGGAGCAATGCAGGTTCTTTAACTTCAAAATAGATTCCCAAACTTGAGAGGCTTTGGGACAAGCTGCAAAATTAGCAATTAATACAATTACAAAGCTACGCTAAAGGCTGCAAGGGAACTTTAGTTTTTTCTCTAAGGTACACCTTACACTTACTTTCATTCCCTAGTTTGCCATAGATGGTTTCGATTAATCTGCTCTCTTAAATATTTGAGAAACAAGAAGACAAATTGTGAAATTGATTCAACCAGGTGGACAACAGGATGATGTTAATACTTAAACATCAGATCTTCCTGTCAGTGAAGAATTGACATTTAACACATACCGCAGGATGCAATGCTATGACAGCAAAAGCAAAGGCTAGAATCATGGTCATGACAATGAAGAAGATGTTGAGGCTGCAGTCATGTCCAGATGGATCGAACCATATAAACAGAATGCCTGAGAATGTAAAAGCTGCAAGGTAGCATACGATGGATATAACTAGCAAAGCAATATACCTGGGAAAAAAAAAGGAATTACAATGTTATTCCAACACAATAAGGATAACATAGATATATTAGAATTGAGTCTACCATTTCTGCTCATCTTTCTCCACCCAGGCATCATTCCACGTGTGTGTAAAGTCTAGTAATATGACTACTTGAACCAACAGAAATAAACCTGCCCCAAATTTAGATAAAGTTCCTGCAACATGTTTGTTGGCATGAATCAAAAACTTTGGCATCGCATATACAACTACCCGCAAATGTTGCAAAGAAAACAAAAGAATAGCTCCAGAACTGGAACATGTGAGATAATTACTCACTTGACCCCCAATAGCACACAGAAAATATTGTCCTTTCTCACATGCAAACCTAGTCAGATTATGCAAATGATCCATAGGTGAGAAAGGGAGGTGAAGAGTCCTAAAAGCCCTGTTAGGCATCATGTACTTACTTATTAGTTCACAATGTTCCAAGCATAAAATGAAAACATGATAATTTGTCCGTAAGGAATATGGTCACTACTTGCATGACCTTCAGTATCTATTCTACACTAGAGAGGCCACTAAAATAGTTATTTTCAAAGAACTAAGTCCAGTTTATTTCAACATTTTCATAACTCTGGATTGGAAGCACTTGATGATCTCATTTATTAAGCATATCCGTATAAGCATTAGGGATACCTCAATTTAACCTGGTTAAGAAATAGCAATAGATAACAAATTGTCAAAAATCAGTATTCCATATTTTGAAGCAAACTCACCATAGACTGAGATAACAATGTTGGGGACAAAAAACATAAGGACAACAAGCAAAAGCCATATCACCATCTTTGCAATCCATCCACCATGGTGCCATGAGTCACGCCTATCATTTTGGTCTTTCACACCAATCATGATTAGAGCAAGTATTGCAAAAAACAAGAAGTTTCCCATGCTTACACGAAGCACCGCTTGTATTTGAAACCATTCCTTAGAGTGAGTGTGCGAAGAGTTTATCCCTGCAAAATAAAAATGATAATAATCTCCATTTGTTTCAACTCCTTTTGCATGAATACAATCTAACATCATAAATTCGAGAACATCAAATCTCTGACAAACCTCAGTTGTAAAATTGACCGTGATTATTCAACTAAATGTTGACATATATATCAAAATTATCAAAAATCAAATTGGCGATATGTTTGCAGAAAAAGACCCATACGACTCAGTTGATTTAATATTCACCGGAACATATTTTCAAGAGTACGCAAATACAAATCTGCAATAGTATTCGCGTATCAACCAAGAGCTTTAAAATCCAGGTTCAAAATTCTCAACCATTATCAATTTGAAGAGCCCAACCAACAACTTGGGCAGCTAACTGAGACAACCAAAACATCAAAAGCCTTAAAGATTTCTAAACGAACACTTCCAAATCAAGCTAAAAGCATTACGAAACAATTATAAGCCACAAAAATAAACTCCAACAATAAGAACCAACGACCATGAAATATCCAGTATCTCATGCCACTACTCATAATCCCCAATGCAAACTTACACAAAGGCCCAGATAACAAGGAGTATTCCTTCTAATTGTCAAAATCGTTAGAACTTTTAGAATAAGCCCGTCAGTTGCTGAACTCACAAGCATCTAGACATTAAAAAGAAAACAGATAATAGAGAACGAATATGAAAGAATGGTACTAACAAGGGAGTTTCTCCAAGAGAGGAGCAGCAACTTCTCTTAGAATCCAAGAAACGATCAAAGATAGACCAAAAAGACCACAGTAAGCGAGCCGTGCCGATTTCTTGGAGATCCCAGATGCCACTGATGTACATAGGCCGCAGGTTAGAGACGCACAGCAAGATGCGCAACAAGACATTTCTTCTCTCTCTATTCTCTACACAATTTAGGTAAGACAGACGCCTTGTCCTTGATATTTTTATGTAATACTATTGTCCGTCCTTCTGGTTTTCTTTTTTTCTTTTATATAAATCTAAACCTAATTTTATCTCCTTTCTTTAACTTTAAGTAATTAATATATATAATTAATAACTTTAACAAGATTAAAGTCAAGACATAAAAAAATTAATTTCTTTATTTTTTTTCTTTTCGGTATTAAAGGTATATTATTTAACCATAGTGGTCTTCTTATTGTTTAATAAAACACTGAACAAAACATTTAAGATATAGTTTTTTTTTCTTCCAAATATTACATTGGACTCGATTGTTTTTGAACATTAACCGTGACCCTAAGTCCAACATCAGTGCCAATTGGGACTTCAGCCCATTTGATTAATGCACTCTCCAGGCAAGCTTCTTTGTAGTTTTCACGTAATTGCCTTACGATGTCGTATGCCATAAATCTAAACTCAATCTACATTTGACATTACATATTCTCCTATTTTGGCCGAAAGAGCAAAAACAATCCCTAACATTTACACTAACTTTTGAATTACACCCTAACATTTTACGGCATTCAAAATGAACTATAATGTTTGGAAAACATTTAAAATGTATTATGACCACTAACAATATTAAGTCACCGTCAATCAATTATAGATGTGACAAAATTTTTACTAATGTGGAATATTTTTAATAAAATTTTTTGAAGTGAGATCCATCATGCGAGGAATTTTTTAAAATAAAGGTGGGTCCTAATGTTTAAATAGAAGTAGGACCCATTTCCAAGTAAGCGCATATGTTGTTGCTCCTCTTCTTCCTTTTTGAATGTTAATTTTGGTGGCACACATGCAAATTCGTCATGGACCTCTTAACATATTAAGAATGCTATCAATGAATCCATGAATGTGAGTGTCTTTATTACTGATTCGGTGGTAAAAGTTTACCATGTTTCAATGTATTAATAATTTTAATTGGTAGCTTATAGGAGCTTGTGAAGATGGACACTAAAAATTTACATCAAAAAAACAAGAAATGAAATAACTGAAGTGTATTATTAAGATGGACACAAAAATTTCTCCTGAATATACGTAGATATTTCTTAATATGTACAATGAATTGAACCCTTTGGACTTTTGGTCCTATTTTTATAATACAATTGCCAAGCTCCTTCTCCTCACAACGTTTGATAAGAGGCTCTTGTCGCCACATTTACTATCACCAAGAGCTTTATGCTCCTTTAAGGGGGTGTTTTCATCTAAACAAATTGAATTAAAGGACAAGTTACTTACATCCACAAAGAATAGACAAGTTGAACTGTAAATAAGAAATTGTACTACAATCCATAGGATCTTCCATGTAAAAACTCTTTACCTTTCTCTCTATTTTCTTTCTTAACTTTTTTGCTTTTTTAATTTCTTTGTTGTTTTTCATGCTTGATAAGTGTAAATTGTATCGTATTTTAGGGTATAGTTTGATATGTATTTAGTCATTAATTCAATCGTTTAGTATGTGTTTAGGCTAAAATTGTGTTAGTTTGTAATTTATTTATGTTTTAAGTGTTTTAAGGGTTAGTACAAGCTTTTGAGCTTAAATAGTATGTTTTTGAGGTATTTTAATGTGTTTGCTAATGTGTCAAGGTCAACATTGAAGAACAGAGGAGTTTTGGAGATATTCGAGCCGAAATAATGACCCACGATCGTGTGACTTATTAGGCCACGATTGTGACAGAAGCTCCAGTTTTGGCCCACGATCGTGGCCTTCATGATACGACAGGCCACGATCGTAATAGAAGCCCAAGGAACAACCCATGACCAGAATCATGACAAAAGGCTAAGATGTGAGCCACAATCGTGGCCTGCATTGGGCAGACGTGCAGATGCTCTATTTTGAGGAATTTTTGGACTTTTGGGACCCCAGAAAAACATTAGAGTTACCCAAAACACAAAGAAGAATAAAAAGAAGAAAAGGAGGTAGAGAAAGGGAGCTTTAAAGTAGCCACCATCTAAACCCTAAAGTGAGAATACCAAGAGAGAGAAAGAGAAGAAGGAAAAGGAAGAAGAGAAAGACGAAGCTGACTTGACGTACTTCAGGTTTTCCAACGTCGCTGTCGTCCATCATCTATTCCAGTTGTATTTCCTTTTCGTTTTGATCTTATTGATGTATATAATTAAGATGGATAGTATGATGATAGGATTTGGAATATTGATGATGTTCTAAACCTTCCTTCGGGATTTTATTTTGAATTAATGCTAATTTAGTTTATTGTGTTATTTGAATGAATGTCATGATTTAATTATCTTATTGCATAATTTGGTAATAAACTGAGAGGGTGAACCAAATAAAAAATGATTAAATCAGATTAATGAGAGTTAGGCAATTTAATAGAAACCGTAATAAATCATATTGGTAATTGTGTGGAGAGTGTTAGACCCCAAATTTTTCTTAGAAATTATTTTAATAAATTAGCAAGCTTGAACTGAAAATTTGAATTCTTGCATTAGAAATTTTTTTGAATTAGTTATGATTATACTTTTTATTTATTTATATGTATTTGCATGTATTAAATGGAAATGCAAAAATTAAGTAAGGAGTTAGTAGGAATTAGATTAGATATGGAAGGGTAAAAT
>JAOQMS010000179.1:22777544-22793126 GCA_027563885.1 Erythroxylum longipes
TCAATTCATTTAGTTAAATCAAAACATTCCAAAACCCCACTCTTAACTAATTTAGTTTGCATTTCATGACAATTAGGGTAGCTTAGATCAATTGCTCTAGGTTCCAATTAAGTGAGACTACCTGGGGTTACACTCTATATTGCAATCCTTGGAACTAAATTTTTGATTTGGTTTCCAAAGGAGTGATCCAAAGACTCAACTACACACCGATCACCTAAAATGTATATTTTTTGGTTTAGGTTATTTGGCAATGTTTATAAATTGGATTATAATGTCATTCATGCACTTTTCGATTTGTCAAACACTAAACTTTCAGATGATCACGATGACTTTTATCTAGATAATTATTGGAAAACTCTAACGAGTGAAGAAAATTTTGACTCTAGGAATGCACCTAAAACTTTAATCCGTAGTGCTGATCATTTACTTTTACATAAATTTATGTGCTTAATGGCGTTTAATAAAACTGAAAGTAATAAATGCTTAGCCAAAGAACTTTTCTTCCTGTGGTATATGGATCAAAAAATAAAAATCAATACGCCTTTTAGGATTTTTCGATCATTAGTGAGTGTTGTGAATAAAAAGAGCTCTTATTTTGACGCCTCATATTGTAACTGCTTTGGTTTTGTTTTATAACTTTGATGTGAAAGATGTGCGTTCAACTTAATACGATATGTTTGACATATCTTATTTGAGGCACTATGAGATTTTAGAGTTCCATTAAATGGAACTCTGAAATCCTCAAATGTGTACTGCAGTGAAGAACAGGAGGGGCACAGATACAGCCGCTTCCCGACCTTCAACATCCTGAGCAGTCCCGGAGCCAGACGAAGACGCAGTGGAGGAGGAACTAAGTGCACTAGTGGAGGTCGACCAATTTCAACAAATCCTCGACCAAATGGCCTCCAATTAGCAGCAAATAACATAGCAACTTAATGAGCTTGGCATCTAAATGCGGCAAGTCCATAAGAAGCAGCGTTACTCAAGGAAAAAATTCCTCAAGTTCTTTCAGAGGAATAATTTTAAAGCTTCTTCGTCAACACCGTTGCCACTGCAATCCCCATAAGCTTTTCTTACCCTACACTTTTAAATTTTGTTATTTCTTTTGTCTATTTTTATGTCTTTTGTTTGGTTTTATGTTTTTTTTTGTTTGATTTTTTTGTTTGGTTTGATGTCATTTGTTTGTTTCAATTTCTTTTGTTTGGTTTAATGTCATTTCCCCTTATTTGGTGGTTGACTTGTCACATTGAGGATAATGTGATCTTTAAGTGTGGGGAGGTGACATTGACTTTCTCAATTGCATTGTTCGCATTTGTTAAATAGGATGCATGTTTAGGCATATCATGTTGTTTTATGTAAGTGATGGAACCGCACTTAAATGAATTTGATGGTTATTGCTATGAGATTCTATCATGCTTGCTGGAATTAAATTGAATGTATATTTGAACTCGGATTAGGCTACTTTAGTATAAAATGAACCATGTTGAGTGATGAAAAGTAGTTGGTTACATAAGCTTACTCACAATTCGACATTTGAGCAATGAGGTAGTGTAGAGATGTGTAATGAATTTTCATTTGAGCCAATTTAAGGATTGAGCCTATATAACTCCATCTATAGTCATTCTATTTCTTTGTTGTGTGATGCTTCCTTAGGTTATTGCCTTCAGAACTTGCGTTGAATCAATTTGAGTCTACTGGATGTAGGCATAATAGAGATGATTAACGCCTTTTTTGTGTTAACCCTTGGCTTAAATGACCTACCCCTACCCTTTGATTATCCCTTGCTACCTCGTTGAGCCTTAACCTTTTTTTCCTTGAAAATACCCAAAAATTTTAAAATCCAAAACCTCATTAACCTAATCATTCATAAGCTTAGTTGAGTATTAAGTAATACATTAGTTGGGATCGTTGTGAATATTTTGACCAAGGTGAGTTAAGAATACTTCTGCCTGTGAATTACATTGTATATAGTTGCTATTGTATTGAGAAAAAGAATGAAAAGAAAAAGAAAAGAAAAAGGGAAGAACACTTGAGTAGCATAAATAAGTGCAGAGTATTAGCATAGTTACACTTTTGTATCTTGAAATTTTGTTTTGTTATCCCTTTTCACACACTTTTTACTTTACGAATGCTTATGTTAAACCTTTTACCCTCTTTACCTACCTTAACCCTTACCACATTACAACCCTAAACAAGTCCTTTTGATCTATTTATGCATGCAATCTTTGTAGAGGAGAATTGGTGTATTAACAAGCCTATGGTGGCGAAGTTCCCTATAAGAAGTTTGAGCGAAACGCTAACCTCAAACACTTGAGAGAAATAAGTGAAATCGGGAGAAAGATTCATTTTGCATCTATACTTATCTTTGAGTGATGGTGCTAATTGTTGAGTTTGCTTATGTACACTGATGAAAAAGTAGTCATGATATGTGTATTAACTTGATATTTGAGTTGGCTAAAATTTGAGGGATTGTATGCTTTGATCTTTGTAAAATTGAATTGATAGAATTGATTGGTTGTATATATTTTTCTTGAGGACAAGCAAAGATTTAAGTGTGGGGATGTTGATAGTTGTGCATTAGTCTATATTTTTCTAAGTATTTGGCATTTGTTTCTTGCATAATAGTTGATTGTTGTTGTAGTTTAGGATTCATTTTGTATATTTTTGTTTAGTTTGATCTTCATTGTTGTTATTTCATGTTTGGTGTTAATTTAAGGTAAGAATTGATTATTTTCATGTAGGAATGAAAATTGAGCAACTTGAAGATTGAGCTAGAGACCAAAGAGGAGAACAGAAGAGGGAACTTTCTGTTGCAAAATCCCACGATCTTGGGAATAATGCTAATTCCCATGATTGTGGGAAATTTAATCTAAGAGACTATGTGGGGTTAATTAAAATTTAGGGTTTCTGGACTATAAAACATATTACACCTCCATAGATGAAGAAAAAGGAAAAAACCATCTGTAGAAAAGAGCCTCCTTAAGTGAAGAATACAAGTTTTTAGTCTTGGGGAAGGTGAAGATTCAAGGATTATCAACAACAATTGGGAAAATAGCACATCAACATTAAAAATTTCAGATTTTGGCAAAGAGGAGGGCGAAGAAGTTTTCTTTATTCAATTTTCTATGTTTTTATCTCTTCTAATCTTTGTAAGATGGTATATTTGAGTGTTGATGATGTCATGGAGACCATGAGTGGCTGATTTAGTTTCAGGGATTACTTTTGAACTATTTTGTTAAACTTCTATTTTATTAAATTGAATAAAAGTTGTCTTTGATGATTGTTGATTATATTTATATCTTGCAATAAATCGAGAGAGTGAGTAAGGTTATTTGTGTGGGATTGTACAACAAGAGTTAACAACCTATACACTTACAATCGTCACATTAATTGATTAGTTAGAAGAGAGATCTCAGCTAATTCAATTGATTACCCATAGGATAGATTAATAACTAGCTAAATTAGTGAAGTGATTAGGTAGGTTGAGAGATCATTCAATTGACTTCATTTAATTTGATTAGGGACAATTAATTACACCTTGAGAGAGGGTAGTAATACAATTGGACATCTTAGGTGAGACACAATTCGATTAATAAAATAGGAGGGAGACAAAATAGGAAAAATGTGATCTCTAGTCATTAAAACCTTGAATTCCAATTTTCTGTATTTTGGTATTATTTATTGTTCATTGTTAGTCTTTCAATTTTAATTTAATTTTCTAGATTATTTCCATTAAACAATTTCATTTTTTAAACAAAGTTTGATCTGAATTAACTGGTATTTGGGCATCAATCCTTGTGGGATCAATATCTGATTTCTAACTACAAGTCACGACCTGTATACTTGCGATTTTTGAGCACAAAATGAGTAGATTATTTTGCAAAATTAACTCAACAGTTTTTCTTGTGACAAGATGAAGGAGATAACATGCTCTTGAAGAAACAAAGTGAAGGAGTTGAACAAAATCAACGTGATGAAGGTTGGTGAGAAAATGTTGTGAGGTGGAGAAGAAAAATGAAGAACAAAATGAAAAAGAGAAGAAAAGAAAGCATATAGTGAAAAGGAGAGTGAAAGACCATAAAGTTGTTTTTTCAAGATATTATCACTGTAGGTTAAAAACATGGAGGTTAAAATGCTTGGTGAGTGTCATGACACATTTCATGACACTCACCTTTTAATATCTAAAAATAAATGCTAATGCCTTCTTATTTATGCTACTATATCTCTCTTAGTAATTAGTCCATTTGTTTTCCAATTTCTAATCCAATTGTCTCCTAAATTTCAATGCCACTTGTCATTAAATATTAATGCCACTTTTCAGTAATTTCTACTGCCATTTGACACTAAATTCTACTACCATTTATCACTTATCTTGGCCCTTGGCATTTTTCCTAGTCCATAAATACTCATAATTATCATAAATTTTCCATATTTCACTAAAAATTCTAAATCAATATTTATACTTACCAAAACAATTTTCAAAACATTTCATTCACTATTCACATCTTAATCACATCAAAATCATTTATATCCCAGAATATGTCAAATGAGTGCATGAATAGTTATCATAATGTGTGCAAATATCAATAATCACGTGTGTGTATGCCTATACTAGTGATATGCATGTAAATGCAATGCACCTCACATATTTTCTATGCTATTTCTCATATATCTTGGTTCAGGATCCTTTGTCCAAACCTTAAGTATGGAAATGGGTTGTTACACATTCGTAATGAATAATTAAGAAATTCCCTTCCAAAGGAATCACTTTCGAGAGCTTCAAAACTACTTTAACTTGTGCCTACAGATTTTTGTGGTTCTTTTAATCTAATTTCTCTTGTCAAAAGCAAAGCTATAAGACATAAGCGTACTTCTTAGAAGAGAAATCTAAAAATTTTAAAGTTTTTAAGAAATTCAAAGTACTGGTGGAAGAAGAAAACAAATATCCAATCAAAGTGTTTTTTTTTGAAAATGTGAAAGATTGAATTACTAAGATTGAATTACTAAAGAATATAAGGAAAAAGCCATGTGAGGCTATAGGGAGTAAGCAACAACCTAATATAATTTGAAAAAAATGCAATGAACATATTAGGAGAGGACTCAAGGGCAACACGTATCTCTCACTTTCCACTTGTGATAGCTGTAGTTTACATCATGTTTTAGTAGGTGTTTTAGTTTGTTTTTAGGTGTTTATTAGATGAATTGTGTATGTTTAAGATTAAAATTATGTAATGTAATTATGTGTTTATGTTTGTGAGTATTATATGGTTTAGAGCATGTTATTGGACTTTAATTTTGTGCATTTGAGGCATTTTAATGTGTTTGTTCGTGTTAGAAATATGATGAAGAAGATTGAGTGAAGTTGGAGAAAGTTTGGAGGAAGAGCCAAGCCATGATTATGACATCCTTGTCACAGTCGTGACAAAAGTGATCCAACCAAGGTCACAATCATGACTGAATGGGCTACAATTGTGACAAAAGATATGTTTAAGGGTCACGATCATGACTGGGTGTGTCACGATCGTGATGGAAGCTCATTTGTAAGGGTCATGATCATGAGAAACGTGAGACTGATGCGAGGATCTGCTTCATTTTTCATTTTTTGAGGGTCGTTTTGGACTTTTTGGTATGGGTAAAACCTAGTTTTTTCCCTAAAAGGCAAAAGAACTATAAAAGGAAATAAGATGACTCTAATAATCTAAGCCTCCATCTTATTAATTAGAGAAAGAAGCAAAGGAAGAAAGAAGAGAGAAGAGAAGAAGAAGAAGAGGAGTTGCTACTGCCAACAACTCTTTGTCATTCCTTTCCGAGTTCATTTCTTATTCTTCTTGTTATTTATGTCACATGATGTGTGATTTGGATATGAGAATGATGAATACTTGTTTAAGGATGTTCTTGAATTAATTGTGATTTGATTGCTTTTGATGTTAATGTGTTGGGTATTGTGATTGTTCATTGTTTTGTATACTTCTGTAAAAAATTAAGAGACTGAATCGTTAGTAATATGATTAGGTTGGGTAATGAGAATTAACAACCTAATAGATCATATAAACATTAAATCAGTAATTATATGAAGAGCGATCTTATGTGAGGACCCGATTGTCTATTAGAGTGCTTAAGAACTACTTAGAACATGGGCTTTCTTGTAATAAGGAAATTGAAAAATTAAAAATCTGGATTCAATTAGGGATTATGATTTAGGGTTTAATGATTAAGTCCTGAGAGAGAATAATCAACCTTTCAAAATTCTAGGAACGATACCAATTAACCCAAAATTAATTAAGTTAATAATTAACGATATAATGAATCCCCTCTTCTCATAATTAATTAATCTTGTCTTGTGTGATTTCTTGATTGTTAAGTGGCTGTGCTCTATTTCAATTTCCATCAATTTCCATGTGTTAATTTCAAAATTTCAATTTTAATCAATTCATAATCAATCGTTCAATTTGTTGTTTTAGTTTTTATTTTCATTTTTATGACACTTGTTACAATCTTATATAACATTATGATTCGATTAGTTCATTAATTCCTCGAGAGATCAACACTTTAATTATTAAGAGTTATGACCTGTGAACTTGCAGATTGTTGAGGGTTTTATAAGATTAAAACTTGCTCAACAAGTTTTTTGTTCCATTTTGGGGGAATTATTTAGGTTAGTTAGATTCTTATACTCTAAGGAATTTTTGGCTCTCTTGCGTCTTTGTAACTACATGAACACTTGAGTCACTAGGAGTTCAAGTAGGATTGCTGAAATGTTAGCATTTGAAATCACACAATTGGAACGAGCAATTCGAAGACCAAGACGATGAAAAGAAGTAAACGAAGAAACAATGGAAAAAGAGTTTCCTCAAAAATTCAATCAAGGAGTAAATCGAGGAAACCAGCATCGGACGTTGATGGATTTCATGAGATTGAGATTCAACATTGCAAACTAAGGCATCATTCAACCACTAGTACAAGCAGTGTCATTTGAGATTAAACTAGCGTTGCTAAATATGTTGCAAACCAATGTGTAATTTTACGGGTTAACGAATAAGGATTCTAACTCTCACTTGTGAACTTTTTGGAGATATGCAATACTTTCCGATATCATGGGATGTTGGAAGATGCTATTAGGATAAGGCTATTCCCTTTCACACTAAGGGAAAGAGTCCAAATATGGTATCACTTCTTAACCTTTTCAAATATTACCACTTAGGAGCAGTTGGTGTGTGCGTTCCTAGATAAATACTTCCCTATTAAAAAACTACCAAATTTATAAAGAAAATTACAAATTTCCAACAAAGTGATGGGGAGTCACTTTACGAAGCATGGAACTATATAAAGATTTGCAATGGAGGCACCCACACTATAACCTACCTAAAGAGTTTCTTTGGCAAACCTTTTACAATGGAGTAAACCCACCCACGCAAGGCACTATAGATGTAACATTTGGAGGATCTCTGATAAGAAAGACAATTGAGGAAGCAGAGGATTTGTTGGAACAGATGGCGAGTAATAGTTGTTTGTGGGCGCTTGATAGAAGTAGACAACAAACAACCATCCGAGAGCAAAAGGGAGACATTAATGTTGAGTTGATAATGGAAATGTAAGTCAAAATTGATAGCTTAACCTGACAACTTAACAATATGAAAGCCTCCTCTTTGGCTCCCATTAAAGCAATTCAACAGCAATGCGAAAATTATATGGACAAGACAACCATGATACCTTTGACTGCTTCTTAATGCAAAGAAGCAAAATGAAGCAACTCAACTACATAAGAACCCAATTTGGGCGAGAAGGGGGGAACAATCGGTACTTAAACATTTATAATCCTGGGTGGAAGAATCAACCAAAATTTTCTTGGTCAAAAAATGTAGGAGGTTAATTCTAACCTCTAGTGCCACCTGGATTTCAATAGGAGAAACTAAACTCCACGGATGTTAAGTTAGATAAAATCTTAGACAATCTCATAAACATGGATCACGCTCATAAGAGGTTGGAAGGAAGATTCGAGCAAGTAACCAAAAATCATGTGTCTTCCATCCACAATTTAAAAGTTCAAATGAGCTAATTGATAAATACATTGTTTGCATGATGTACGAGAAGCCTTCCAAGCAATACTGAATCAAAACCAAGGGAGAAATTACAGGTAGTCACACTTTGAAGTGGAAAGGAACTAGATCAACTCTCAGAGACAAAAGCTGCACCCACCTATAGAGAAGAATCAAGAAAAGAAGAAGGATGTGGATATGAGTGAATACCCTCCTTACGTTGCCCCTCTATGATATCCACCTAAGATCTTATATCCTCAATGATTACAAAAGAACAAATTAGATGCGCAATTTGTAAAGTTCTAGGAGAAATTGAAGACTTTGGAAATAAATCTTTATTTCATCGAGGCATTGGAGCATATGCCCAAGTACGCAAAAATTTTGAAGGACATATTATCGAAGAAGTGCACTTGGGAAGAAAACCAAACAGTAGCATTAACAGGTAGCTGTAAGTTGAAAGATCCAGGGAGTTCCACAATACCCTATGTGGTTAGTGAATTTAAATTGATAAAGTGCTTATGTGATTTAGGAGCAAGGAATAATCTTATGCGGTTGTCGATATTTAGAAAATTGGGGCTCAGTGAGGTAAAGTCAACCTCGATGCTAATTCAATTAGCTGATCAATCAATTAAGAAATTGTGTGGAGTGGTGGAAGATGTGTTAATGTAAGTGGGAAGTTTATTATCATGTAGACTTCATTGTTCTTGATTTTGAAGAGGATAAAAACTATCCATTAATTCTTAGACGACCTTTCATGAACATAGGAAAAGCATTGATAGATGTTATGAAGGTAAATTGACACTTTGGATTGGTTAAGATCAAGTGGAGTTCAATATGAACAAAGCCTTGAAAAGTCTGAAAGAAAGCAGCTCTTGTATGAAGATTGATGTTATGGACGACAATGTCCAAGATAAAGAAGAAAGCTACTTTGAAGAACTTAAAAAGATAGAAGTCAAAACAGACAATGAAGTTGAGAAGGAGAATGAATTTGAGTTTGAATAAGATGTTGCGATGATGTGGTGATGGAGGAGTCAGGTGTTTAGAGTCATCAAGAAATACTAGTATGAACCGAAGCACCTATACTACCTTTCATAGAGAAACCGCCAACTTTATAGCTTAAAACTTTACCCACACATCTCCGGTACACCTTCCTCAGTAAAGGTCAAACTCTACCCATCATCATTTCCAATCAATTGGATAGGGAACAAAATATTAGGGTGGTTGAAACTATTAGGAAATGGATGAAGGCCATGGGATGACAAATATCTGACATTCGAGGTATCAGCCCAAACGTGTGTATGCATAGGATAAACTTTGAAGAAGGAAGCAGACCGGTGAGAGAACATCAACTTAGGTTGAACCCTCACATGAAGAAAGTAGACAAAAAGGAGGTAGTAAAGCTCTTAGACACGGGTATCATATACCCTATATCTGATAATGAATGGGTGAACCTGGTATAATGTGTACCGAATAAGGGCGGAATGACAGTTATAGAGAGTGAAAATGAGGAGTTGGTTTCGACAAGAATAGTCACGGGATGGAGAGTCTGTATATATTATCAAAAACTTAATAAAGTGACTAAAAAGGATCACTTTCCTCTCTCATTTGTAGATCAGATGATCGAGAGAGTAGCTGGTCACTCATTCTATTGCTTCCTAGATGGTTACTCTAGATATAACAAGATATTAACCTATCCTGAAGACCAATAACCACTTTTACATGTACTTATGGTATATTTACATGTAGACGAATGCCTTTTGGGCTACGCAATGCCCTACTTTTAAGAGATGTATGATGTCTATCTTTGACGATATGATTGAGGACATAATAGAAGTTTTTATAGATGATTTTTCAATCTTTGGAGACTGTTTTGAGTAGTGCTTATTGAATAATTTGGACAAGTACTCCAAAGATATGAATAATCATATTTGGTGTTAAATTGGGAGAAGTGACACTTTAGTGGAAGAGGGGATGGTGCCAAGCTATAAAATTTTGCACCAAGGAATTGAAATGGACAGATAAAAAAGGGAGGTCATTAAGAAGCTCCCACCTCCCGCTAATGTTAAGGACGTGAGGGCATTCCTAGGTCATGTTGGGTTCTACCATCATTTTATTAAGGATTTCTCACAAATTGCGAGACCTTTGACAAACTTATTAGTCAAAGAAATGCCTTTCTATTTTGATGATAATTATTTATTCACATTCAATCAATTAAAAAATGTGATGCGAGTGATTAAGTTGTAGGTTGCATACTGGGTCAAAAAAAGGATAAAAAGTTGCATACGATTTATTAAGTAAGCAAGAAACTTACGAGACCCCAACTTCACTACACCACCACCATGAAAAAGAGGTTACTCGTAGTGGTGTATGCATGCGATAAGCTTTGATCGTATCTCTTGGGTTCTAAGGTGATCATATTTATTGATCTCGCTGTGATAAAATATCTCTTTGCCAAAAAGGGCACGAAGCCAAGACTCATTCGATGGGTGCTACTTTTATAAGAGTTTAACATTAAAGTGCGAGATAAGAAGGGAACAAAGGATGTGGTTGCAGACCATTTGTCATGTATGAAGGGAAAGGAATTCAAGAAAAGTGATGATATTAATGAAATATTCCTTGATGAAGCTCCAATATTACACAACAACATAGTCACACCAAGGTTCACTAATATAGCAAAATTTTTACCAGTGGTAAGCTCACTTTTGATCTGTCATACTAACAAAAGAAGCAATTCTTGCATGAGTGAACTCAATATTTGTGGGATGAACCGATTTTGTATCGGATGTGTGATGATGGACTAATAAGACGGTGTTTTTTGAAGGATGAGATGTCGGACATATTGACGTAGTGTCATGAAGCTCTATATGTTAGACATTATGGTGTAATCAAGATGATGACTTGAGTACTTGAATGTGGTTTCAATTGGCCGCATATATTTAAAGATGATTAGGCATTCATGGTGCAATGCGATAGATGTCAAAGAGTAGGTAACATCTCGAAAAGAGATGATATGCCCTTATTCAACATCTTGGAAGTCAAAGTTTTTGATGTATAGGACATCAACTTCATAGGACCTTTCCAACCCTTCATGGGGAACACAGACATTCTAATAGGAGTGGATTACGTATCCTATTAGGCTGAAGCTATGGCATCTCTGACAAATGATGGGAAGGTTATGCAGAAATTTATCAACTGACTCAGAGTGCCAAGGACGATGATAAGAGATGGCAGAACAAATTTTTGTAACAGATCTTTCGATACCCTCTTTAAAAGATACAGAATCCACTATCGAGTTTCCACTCCTTATCCCATGTAGATGAGTGGATAAGTAGAAGTTGTGAATCGAGAAATAAAATGATTTTTAGAAAAGACGATGAATAGTTCAAGAAAGGACTAGGCATTAAAGCTAGATGATGCGTTATGGACTTATTGAATCACTTTTAAAATGCTAATCTGAATGACTCCCTTTAGGCTAGTCTATGGTAAAGCTTGCCATTTGCATGCAAAACTAGAGCATCGAGCATATTAGGCAATGAAAGTTTTAAATTTTGATTGGAGGCAAGTTGGTGAGAAACGAGTTCTACAATTAAATGAACTCGAAAAATTTCACTGCAATGTATATGAAAATGCCAAACTTTATAAGAAGAAGGTGAAGAGATGACACAACTCTCATCTTAAGCAGAAGAAATTTAAAGTAGGAGATGCAGTTTTGCTGTATAATTCAAGGTTGAGGCTATTCCAAGGAAATCTTAAATCTTGATGGAGTGGACCTTTTACGGTCACCCAAGTCTTTACCCATGGAGCCCTCGAATTGGAAAATGTGAACGAGGAAACCTTTAAGATGAATGGACATCGTTGCAAACTATATCTCAGTGGAGTGATATCTAAGGAAAAGGAAGTAATTTCTTTCCTCTTAGAAAGTTGAGAGCATTTCTAAAGATGTAAGGTTAAGCTAATGACCATAAATTAGAATGTTTGGTAGTCAGATTTCTCTTTGGAATTTTAGAATTAGTTATTTTTTTCAATAATGGATGGGAATGTTGTGGAAGGCAACACAATGAGGGTTGATGAAAATATAAGCTAGGAAAGGAATTTGGGAGTGACAAGAAGAAAAGAATCAAAAACAGGAAAGATATGTAAAAATTGCTAGTGTCACGATCGTGACCATGTTTTGGACCTTCTGTTATGATTATGACCTTGAAAAATTTCTCTCTGTCATGATCATGACCAGCGGTGGGGCAGAATTGTTGCACACGAATTTTGAACTTCTTTTCCTAATTTTAGCTTTCCTTTCTCCCCCTAACCTATATATTCATACTTACCCTCATTTTTCTTACCTATAATACTCTCTCTAGAATGAAAATTCTCAGATCCTCTTACTTCTCTCTATAAGGCTCCTCAAAGGTCTTCATCCATGTTAATTCTTTACACATCTCTCATTCCAAATGGGTCCGCAAATTAAGCAGACAACCAAACGCATTCAAATACAAGGAAAAGTGCAACTATTGGGACGTGAACAAAGGAATCGAGTAGTGAATTATAGAGCACCCTTTCTCATTTACTTGGAAGAGGAAGGTAATCATTTGCAAACCCTTAGTTTTAAAAAGGTTGTTATGCCTAGATATTTGGACTTTGAAATATTGGAAAGAATTGAATTGGGAGAAAAGGTTGAAAACTTAGGAAGTAGAATTCAATGGGAGAAATTTTTTCATTTTAACTTTATTGTCTATGAAGAACTCACCATGGAATTTTTTACATCCCTTCAATTTGGTTTTGGTTGTGGGGTCGACTGTATGAGTTAAATTATGAAATTTTATGTGAAATCGGTGAATTCCCAAAATCAACCATAATGGAATAGCACGATGAATTCCATGTCATATGTTATTAGGCCCAGCTAATGGGGTTGGATAACTTCAACGTTAAAAATGCACATAATAACATAATTTGTAGTCTTGAACACTTGCTACTACACAAATTCATGTGTCAATTCGTGTTTGAAAAAAGTGAAAGCAATAAATGGATAATAGCATCCAAGTTTGTACATCTACCCACATTTTTAACACTATTATTGCTACTCTAAAAAATAAAAGCAATAATCTTGACATGAGATACTTGGTTACCTCTATTGTGGATTATTATGTTGTTAACTGTGATGTATTAACTGTGCATTTTTCTGAGTTTCTTAACACTCTTCATTTGACGAGAGCTGAGATTTTGAAATCCCATAATATAGAAATTTGAGATATTAGTGAGAAATCACATGTCAAGAATAGTGGAGGATAGGCTAGTTCCAGCTCAGCATCACCGCAATAAAAAATTGAGGAGTCAACTAGTGAAGAATCTAGAGAAGAAGTAACATCTGGATGGGAGAAGGTGCTCAACACAATTTCAGTCACTAAAAAAGTAATCTCAGATAATGCCAAGATGTTGGAGGAGATAGCAAAGGAGCAAGGCATGAAGATCCCACATTCGAGATCATCACCATCACCACCTCAATGCCATGATGGGTTTTATGCTCTAGCCTTGGTCTTTTCCTTTTTGTTCTTATATTTGTCTTGTCATTTTGTTTTATTCCCACCTTACGTGTTATTCTTTTCCCTCACATTGAGGACAATATGTTGTTTAAGTGTGGGGAGATGTGCATTGTTATTTTTATGTTGAGTGTGAATTTTGCTTATTGTATGTTACTTTTTGCATAGTTTCATATGAATGTGTCAATGTCTAGGAGTTAATGAAGTCAATTTAGCTTTTAACATAGTTTTGTGGGTTATAAAGATTTATTAACTTGTGAAATTCATGTTCTAGGTATCATTGTTTAAATATGCATATTAATTAAGATATGATGTTGGTTCATTCACCTTAGGAAATTTGGTATATACATTTATAATTTAAGTTCAACTAAATAAGTAGCATCATTAGTATCTTTTCATGAGGTGATTAGCTAAAGAAACAAGGTAAGAAATAGAAAATGCGAAAAAAGTTGTATGTATCATTAACAAATAACTATTCCGCTAGTCTTTAGGTTATGGAAAGAGTTAGTAGCTAGTTGGGAATATGATCTAACTGAGTAAACGAGGGACATTCATTACAAATGTTTGCCTTCATGTCAAAAGGCTATAATGACATTCCAACCAAGCCAATTAATAAAACATGACCTAGTTAAGTAACCGGGGTACATTCGTGACACGTTGTTTGCCTTAACATCAAAAGACTAGGCCAATGTCAAAGAAAATTAACAAAAATAGTGTTTTGATAAATAAATCCTACTAAGTTTTGTGAATAGCATGATTCTTCATAAAAAGCTGTAATATTCCATTTTCCATACTAAGGATTAAGACATAGGATCCTAGACCATTGCTTATGAGAAATAATATGTTGGATTTATGAGGTGCATTGCATTCACATGCATACCATGAGCATACACACGAATTTTTTATTTTATACACATTACAAAGATTGTATATGCACTCAATTGACATATTCTAGGGTATAAATGATTTGAAATGACTATGATGTGAATTGTGAATTATATGCCGTGAATTTTGATTTGGTGAATTATAATTATTAATTCAAAATTATTTGTTAAAATTGGGAGATTTATGAATTTATGAGTATTTTTGGACTAGGAAAAATACCAAGTAGCAAGACAAATTGACTAATGGTAATAGAAATAAGTGACAAATGGTAGTAGAAATAAATGACATGTGGCATAGAAAATTGGGTGAAAATGGACTAGAGATTAAATGACATTGGGTACCATAGTTAGAAGACATTAGCATGGCTATTCTTGTGGTAAGTGTCATGACACAAGCTTATAAACCCACGACACTCTCATTTGAAAGAACAACTTTTATTGTCTTTCATTTTGTTTCTACATGCTCTCATCTTCTTCATTTTCTTTCTCTCTTCTTCACTCTCGATACTCTCTCCCAACCCTACGATCTTGAGTTTTGCCACCATCTTTCACCTTATCACTACAACAACTAGTTGTCTTCTTATTGATGATGAAACCCATTTTTATTCTCATTTCTGCACTTGAAATGGTGATGATCGTGTAAGTGGAGAAGCTAGGGTTTCTTGGCGATTTGAGAACCTTTAGACTTACACAAGTAAGTAAGATCTTGATCTTCATGGCTTGTTATAAATATAAGCATAAATGATAATAGTTTAGGGATAGATTGATGGGTTAATGGTGTTTGATGTGTGTAAAAAGTTGATGAACGTTGATGAAGAAATGTATGTTATGTTTTATAGAAATGATCAATAATAGTTTATAAGTTGTTATATGGATGATTTAGGTCGAGATTTGAAGTATAAATGAAGGTGAATTTATGCTAAAGATAGTTGCTATTGAAGTGTTCTTGAATTTGGAAAAAGTTAGGATTACATGTATGATGGGATTAAGTAAATCATAATGAATCAATTAAGCAGATTTTTGTGAGATTTATGTAACCAATATAGAATCTAGATGTCGGACCCCGTTTTCGAAGTCCAACTCGTATGCAGAATATCTTAATACGTGAGTTATCTCCCAAGGAGAACACCT
>JAOQMS010000179.1:22793226-22825615 GCA_027563885.1 Erythroxylum longipes
TATGATGCAATTGAAACCATTAAGCTTCCTTGATTCAAAGAAAACAATAAGTGGCTTATTTACTCTATTATAAAAATATACCCACCTTGAATTTCTTGCTTATATACTTACTTAGGGATGACTTTATTCTTTCTCCTCTTGCATCTCTTAACCCACTTGATTTCCTTAAACAAGAACCAAAATTCCATTCAATTCGGTTTAGAAATCGGAAAGTCATACCTTTTCTCATGCTAAAACAATAATTTTATATCCAACTTCCATCACGAAATTGAAATGCTTAGAGACTGAATTAGAAATCCATTTCAGCATACAATTTATAACTCTATGTCTCTAGTTTACTTGAAATCAAAAATCACTCCATTTGGATAACTATAGAAAAAGATACGTTCGAAATACCAAAGCATGTTTTGTGCTAAAAAGTTCACCACGGAGAGAGGAAAAGTTCGCGTGAAACCTTACAAGTTGGCCGCGACGAACTAAGGAAAGTTAGCCGCGGTGAACTTCATCCTCCAAGTTGGCCGCGACGAACTTTGACAGAAACACACACAGAACATGTTTCATTTTCCAGATTTTCAAATTTCCAACATTTACATCTAACTCATCTTATACCTAAACCATCTCTTTTACTTCATTTTCAACTGCATTTCAAACGGAATATCATTCACAAACCAATTCATAAGCTATACTTGTTCATCGACCAAAAAGATCAAAACATTTTCATATACTATTCATCAACAACTTCCTACATATATTCAACTTCATTTTCACCTCTAATTATCACTAAATATGCTTCATCCGATAATTAAGAAAGGTTCATGCTTATACTTACTTGTTGAATCTTCAAAATCTTTAAGATCTTCACAAACCCTAGCTTTTCTCTTCTCTTCCTCTCCTTCCGCGACACTCTCTTCTTTTTCTCTTCCTTTTATAATTCTTCTTCTTCTAATTTGTACTCTTAGTGTATGTGAAAGGTCCACTTTGCCCTTCATTTAAGTCTTATAGCCTTTTAGCCTTAAGTGTCTTGCCAAAAATGCCCTTATACAATCTTACAACATTAATACTTTAATTCCATCAATTTACGCATGTCATAAAATCCTACTAACCTTGTCATAACAAATTAACTCCAAAAATTAATCTATCAACACCTCATAATTCATTTAAATCATGCTTAATAAATAAATAAAATTTGGGGCCCAATATAGTGTTTCGCTTAAACTTCTTATAGAAAACTACATTACTATAGGCTTGCTAATACACCAATGCTCCTCTACAATGATTGCATGCATAAATAGATCAAAAGAACTTGTAATAGGTAAAGAGATAAAAAAGGTTAACATAAGCATTCGTAAAGAAAAACATGATAACAAAGCATAACTTCGAGATATAGAAATGTAACTAATATTCTACACTTATTGATGCTACGCACTTGTTTTTCATTTTTCTTTTCTTTTCTTTTTCTTTTCAACATTTTTCTTTCTTTTTTCAATACATGGAAGAAACTACGAATATAATAGCAGTTATATAAAATGTAATCCATAGGCAGTAATATACTCAACTCATCTCGGTAAAGATTTTCACAACGATCCCAACTAATGTATTACTTAATACTCTACTAAGCTTATGAATGGGTAGGTTAATGGGATTTAAGGTTTTAAAATTTTGGGTGTTTTCAAGAAACAAAAGGTTAAGGTTTAACGGGGGTTGCAAGGGATAATCAACAGGTAGGTCATTTAAGCCAAGGGTTAAAACAAAAAGGGCCTTTATCATCTCTATTAAACATGCATCCCGTAGACTCAAATCGATTCAAAGCAAGTTCTAAAGGTAATAACCTAAGGAAATATCATTCAAAAAAGAAATAGAATGACTATGGATGGAGTCATTTGGGCTCAATCCTTACTTTAGCTCAAATGAAAACTCATTATGCATCTTTAACATAACATTGTCTTCAGTGGTGAAGTAAATGCAAGAAGGAAGATGCACACCAAATCTGAAAAATAGAAACAGAATCCAAAACCTAGAAAAAGCAACAAAAACTGAAACGAGAAAGAAGGGAGGAAGAAATCAAATCTGATTTATCTCTAATGGGTTGCCTCCCATTAAGCACTTTTGGTTATAGTCGTTAGCTCGACGCTATGTGTGCATCATTCTTCATAGTTCGGCATGTCCATTACCACTTTCTCCTTCAAAATGTCCTTAAAACCTTCATAAAAAGGCTTCAATCGATGCCCATTAACTTTGAAATTTCGTTTACTACCTATGTCATAAATCTCAACAGCACCATGTGGAAATACATTAGTAACAAAGAAAGGACCATGCCATTGAGCACGTAACTTACCAGGAAAGAGCTTAATATGCGATTGGAAGAGAAGAACTTTCTGACCCAGCGAAAAATCATTGCTTCCAACCATTCGGTCATGGTATGCTTTTGCCCTTTCCTTCGCAATTCACGCATTCTTATACGCGTCATTCCGTAACTCCTCGAGTTCTTGAAGCTATAACTTACGATGAATTCCAGCATTGTCATAATCCAAGTTACATTGTTTAATGGCCCAAAATGCTCGATGTTCAAGCTCCACAGGAAGATGACAATTCTTTCCATAAACCATCCTAAAAGGCGACATGCCTATAGGTGATTTATATACAGTGCGATAAGCCCACAGTGCATCGCCTAATCGAAGACTCCAATCTTTTCGATTAGGTTGCACAGTCTTCTTAAGGATAGACTTGATTTCGCGATTTGATAATTCCGCTTGACTAATCGTTTGCGGATGGTAGGCGGTTAAAGTTCGGTGGACTACGTGGAACTTTTTCAGTAGAGCCTCGAAAGATCAGTTGCAAAAATAGGTTCCTCGGTCACTAATGATCGCTTTGGGAATGCCATACCTATCAAAGATGTTAGATTTCACAAAATCGACAACAACTTTAGCAATATTATTTTTTGTCGCTAATGCCTCGACCCACTTAGATACATAATCGACTGTAAGAAGGATATATAAATTTTCGTTAGATAAAGGAAAAGGACAAATAAAATCAATGCCCCAAACATCAAAGACCTCACCGAATAACAAGAAGGTTTGTGGCATCTCATTCTTACGAGTAATGTTTCCTACTTTTGGCATCGATCACATGTCTTGCAAAATTTGAATGCATTTTGGACAACGAAGGCCAAAAGAATCCACTATCAAGTACCTTGTGTGTTGTGCGCTTGGCACCAAAGTGGCCACTACAAGAATAAGTGTGACAGAAAGTTAAAATAGAATGAAACTCATCTTGATGCACGCAACGCCTAATCACTTGATCCGAACAAATTTTCCATAAGTATGGATTATCCCAAAAGTAAAATCCAGAATCAGTGAGAAATTTATCGCGTTGGGCTTTTGTCATACTTGCAGGCAGCTTGTGGGCAACTAGAAAATTAACCAAATCAACGTACCACGACCGTAACGAGGAGGAAGTCAGCACAAACAACTTCTCATCAGGGAATTCGGCAAGAATAGATTCGGACTTGGCATCATTGTTGCGCAATCTACTCAAGTGGTCAGCAACAAGGTTCTTGGCATCTTTCTTGTCCCTGATTTCAAGATCAAACTCTTGTAGAAGCAAAATCTAGCGGATAAGCCTCAGTTTGGTCTCCTTTTTCTGCATGAGGTATTTAAGGGCTGCATGATCAGAAAAAACAATAACCTTAGTACCTAATAAATATGACTGAAACTTTTCTAAAGAAAACACAATAGCAAATAGCTCTTTTTTAGTTGTATGGTAGTTGAGTTGTGCATCATCGAGAGTGTGAGAAGCGTAGGCAATGACGTGCAAAAGTTTCCCCTCTCGCTATCCAAGGACTACTCCTACGGCAAAGTCACTTACATCACACATAATCTCAAAAGGAAGCTCCCAATTCGGTGGTTAGATGATGGGAGTAGATGTGAGGCTTTGTTTTAGAGTTTCGAATGCCTATTTGCATGCATTGTTGAAAACAAACTCGACGTCCTTCCCTAAAAGCTTGCAAAGGGGTGCAGCAATCTTCGAAAAATCCTTGATGAAGCGTCGATAAAATCCTGCATGACCAAGGAAAGAACAAACATCCCTCACGCATGAGAGGTAAGGCAAAGACAAAATAATATCAATTTTCGCTTTGTCAACTTCTAAACCACGTGAAAAAAAACCACATGCCCTAAAACAATTCCTTTTTCAACCATAAAATGACACTTCTCATAATTCAGAACAAGGTTAGTTTCCATACATCTTTTTAGCACTAAAGATAGATTTTCAAGACAATGATCAAATGAATCATCATAAACAGAAAAATCATCCATAAATACCTTGATAATTCGTTCAACATAATTTGAAAAGATACTCATCATGCATCGCTGAAAAGTCGCAGGGGCGTTGCATAATCTGAAGGGCATCCTTTTATATACAAATATGCCAAAGGGGCATGTGAAAGTAGTCTTTTCTTAATCCTCAGGATTGGTCACAATCTGATTATACCCACTATAACCATCGAGGAAACAATAAAAAGACTTACCTTCCAGTCGCTCTAACATCTGGTCTATAAACGGCAAAGGGAAGTGATCTTTACGTGTCGCCGTATTTAGCTTCCTATAATCCACACATATGCGGCATCCACTCTGTACCCTTTGAGGTACTAGCTCATCATCTTTGTTCTTCACCACAGTAATCCCTGTTTTCTTCGGAACCATATGGATAGGCGCCACCCATCTACTATTAGTGATAGGATAAATAACAGCTGCATCCAAAAGCTTAAGTAATTTAGTTTTTACCACTTCCATCAGGGGCAGATTGAGTCGGCGCTACATCTCCCTTGTTGGATTTGCATTTTCCTCCAATAGTATGCGATGCATACACATCGAAGGACTAATACCTTTGATGTCATCCAATGTCCATCCTATGGCTGTCTTATGTTCGCGAAGAACATTCAACAATTGTTCCTCCTACACACTCGTTAGATTCTTCGCAATAATAACCGGTAAAGTATTGTTATCACCAAGAAACACATACTTAAGATTATCAGGTAAAGTTTTCAACTCAAGCTCAAGTGCATGCATAATAGATGGCAAAAGTTTCTTATGTGATATAAGAAGGTCGATGAAAGGAACCTCATAAAGAATGGGGGAAAGTACATGTAAAGCAAAAACAGAATCAATGACTTTTGGAAGCAAGCACAATACACGCATATCATCATCATAATCACCACTATAAGTCACAGCCTTGTCACTACCAAAACCATGCCACAATGTCAAGTCCAGACCATTATTGAATTCTAACTCAACGTGATCATATACAAGCTCATCAATATCATCTAGAAAATTAATTGAGTAAACATGATCAAGTGGATATTGGAGAGCGTTATTAATATTGAATTCAACCACATCCTCTCCTACACTCATGGAAAGCAGATCATGTTCACAATCAATCTTGGTTCTAGCAGTCTTTAGAAAAGGTCTACCAAACAAAATAGGTGCACTCCTGTGTGAAGTGTCCATATCCATTTCAAGTACATAAAAGTCACAAGGAATCAGCAAAGCACCTATTTTAACCAAGACGTCCTCTACCGAACCAAGCGGATAAACGAAGGAACGATCCGCTAACTGTATAACCACACTCGTCGCATACAAAGGTTCCAAACTTAGGGCATCATACACATGTTTAGGCATCACACTAATGGATGCGCCTAAGTCACACAAAGCTCTCTCAAATGAGGTGTTACCTAATATGCACGAAATGGCAAACGCACTGGGGTCTTTCTGCTTGTATGGGATATTTGGTTTCATCACAGCAGAAATGACCTCGCCTATATTCACCATCTCGTGACCTTTCAATCGAAGGGCGCGTTTGGTCGTGCAAGGTTCTTTCAAGAACTTCTCGTACTTCGGGACTTGGCAAATTGCATCAATAAGTGGAATGTTGATCTCCACCTTCTTGAACAAATCGAAGATATCCCTCTCTTTCTGCTCTTGCTTGGCCTTCAAACTCCTAGCACTAAAAGGAAACGGAGGCATCAGCTGAAAATCAGAATTGACAGGTTTAGAATTTACTTTTGACGCCTTGTCAAAAGCTAAGGTTTAGGTAGGAATCAGAGGAACCAAATCTAACTTGTTCCTGCAATTTTCTGTCAGCTTAAATCTAACTTGTTCCTACAATTTTCGGTCAGCTTTTGTCCATTATCTGGTCAAGAATTAGGCTCTGTTCTTCCCTTGGAAGTTTCGGCTTCATTCTAATCAGTAAGGGGCAGAGAAGTTAGTCCTAATTTGGGGTTGGGATCCATGACCATGGGCTGTTTAACATGGTTAGGGTGAGTCTCAATTTCCTTTTCCTCGTCTAAGGCAATCCCCTTCTTTTTCCACTCAACAAGAGCCCATCTGCTGCGAAGCTCAACAGCTAAGAGGGCAGCCTGCCTCTATTTTGCGCCTCAAGTCTACTCATTGAGGATGCAATTTAGCCCACTTGTTTCTCAAGATTTTGGATACTAGCATTTGTTTTCTGCTAGAAAGACAAGTTTTACTGCATTGCAACAGTGTTAGTAGCCATATTTTTTACAAGTTCCTTCAAATCAGAAATTTCAGAATTAGAAGTAGGAGAAGAAGGAACCGAATTCTGAGGATTTGGCCTTGAGGCATGGGTCCGATTTTGCTGGAAACTAAGTGGCATTTATACTCTTCCTCCATTGTTCATCGGCTGTTGGGGGTTTCCATAGTGCAAATTCGGATGGTCGCGCCACCCCGAATTGTATGTCGACAAGAATGGATCATATTTGCGCTTGTGCATTTGCGTTGAATCCACCACCGATCGCATGGGCATATTATGTCAAGTTGTCCTCCATTGGAGGACAGAAATCAGAAGTGTGTCCACTAAGAGAACAAATGCCGCATGTCTTGACTTATTGCACACTACCACTCAACATAGCACGCATTAGCGAGGTTAGTTCGTCAAATTTATTTTCTAATGAAAAACTACTTACCTCGCTAACACGTTTCGTGTGGAATTCCCCTCGTGTGCCAAACTGTTTAGAATTTGCTACCATATTTGAAATAAAGTAACGGGCAGCATCGGGTGTCTTATCTACCAAAGCCCCTCCACTCGCGGCATCAATGATACTTCTATCTTGGGGTGTCAATCCCTCGTAAAAGTATTGAATGAGAAGCTGATCGAGAATTTGGTGGTGGGGTCATTGTAAGCACAGCTTCCCAAACCTTTTCCAATACTCAGAGAACGTCTCACTATGCATCTGTCTTATACCACAAATTTCCTTCCGAATATTTGCAGCTTGCGAAGCAGGAAAGTACTTCTCCAAGAACATGCACTTCAAATCGTTCCATTGCGTTACTGAAATAGGGGGAATTGAAAAAAACCACTCCTTGGCTGAACCTTTCAACGAGAAAGGAAAGGTTTTTAGTTTAACCAAATTCTCGTCCACCCCTTGTGGTTTCATTCCATTGCATACCATGTGAAACTCCTTGAGGTTCGCATATGGGACTTCTCCTGCAAGACCATTAAAACCAAGCAACAAATGTATAAAACTAGACTTTAATTCAAAATTAGCATGCTCTACATTAATACACAAAGGTTGGTTGTCAAGGTTAGGAGCAGCAAGCTCCTTCAACGTTCTCTGCAGATTGATTGCCATATTTATGAATTCTGTTTGTGAATGTTCCAGCTACTGGAAAGGGTGTGCAAAACTCGGAAGTTTTTCCTCCTTCACCTTGCGCAACGTGCACAATTCAAATAGGAGTGATCACGGAAGAGTGTGATTGATGAAGAATGATTGCTTTTCGTAGAATCGCTCGATTAATTCGTCTGAAAGTTCTTGCTTAGAACTGCTGGACATGCAACCTACAAAACAAACACAAATAACAAAAACATGCTAAAAAATAAAAATTAAAAAAATACGTTAGCAAACTATTAGATAGATCCCCAGCAATGGCGCCAAAATTTGACAAGGTGTTGTTACCCCGAAGATCTGATAATGTAATGCTAACTATCGTCAAACTTATCAACGAAATTTCTTTCATGAAAACTAACACAAAAACATAAACGAAACAAAATTTAATATATAAAATGCAATCTAACCTAAATGACTACGTATCGAATAACAGCTAACGGAAAATAGAAATCAAAAGATAATCTGACACAACAAAATTAGATCTAACGCAAGCAATACTCAAAGAAATCAATTAAATTAAACTCAAAACAATGAATAAAAAGTAAGTAAATTGGGGGGCTTTGATCTTGGAAATTTAGAATTTAAAGAACACAAATTTAAACGAATATTAAATCACAGTTCCAAAAAAAACAGATTTGAAAGATTAGGATAAAAAACAGAATCACGGAAACTTTAATTGCAAAGGATTTCACCAACGAAACCAATTCATTCAGTCATCAGACTCTAGGAATTATTTATGTACTGTGTGCGCAAAATCAAGGATCACCAACTTACTAATTTTATGCTTCTTAACTACTAAGTAAACAAATCTTCGCAAACAATCATAGGGTTCATAACTACTAATTCACCTATGTCGCGTACGAGCATTACGATAATTGGCGTAATGATCTTGCCTTGAAAACCTCGACAACTACTATCATCAGTTTAAGACAAAGTTCAAATTCTCTCAGGATAGGTTTGACAACTACTATCAACAACCTAGCTATAAATCAATTAATCTAGCAACTACTACCATCAATTAATTGAATAGCGTCCAAAAATCGTTATAATCCTTAATTCCGGATTTTAAGATTTATGAGTTCAATTTAGCCATTAAAGGACCATAATTCAAACCCACGTTTGCAACACACAAACACAAGAATCAATTAAGATTAAATCCTTATGAAATAATATAGGTTTGAAGGGTATTACCCTTTATAATTGAATTAAACACTTAGCCACACATACCTTGTAAAATGAATTTACCACCGAATGGTCCTAGAAAACTATGTCTAAAAAGAAAGATTAAAAATAAGATTTCAGCTGGGAGTTTTTAGAGAACAACTAAAAGAGACGTTGCCCCACCCCTCTAGACAAAAGTCAAATTTTATATCCCCCTGCCATGATTAGGTGGCTGACCTAATATTAGCAGCAAACTAGGAATAGAATTCCTAGTCTTCACGTCAATTGAAAGATGTTGCAACGCTCTTCAGCCTCTGCCTAACCAGCCATCCAAAGTGGTTCCTCTTAATGAGGTGGAAGTCGAGTCATCTTTAAGTAACCAATGGAGTCGTGCCATGTCATCCAAGTGCTTTGAAAATCAATTAAAGTTTTGTTAGCTTTGAACTATGTTTTTGACAGTACACCAGGGTCAATTTCGACTGTGTTTTAAAATCAAACGGTGACGATTTAGGAGCTTAAATTTTATCAGTATATTTTTCTTTGAGTTATCTTCAATTTAAGACTTGAATCACTAAATTCCACCATTTGAGTCAAAAGTTATGGTTGAAACATAGTCGAAAGGTCATTCTAGCAATCCAAAATTTGATGCAAACTTTGAGAGTTTTTTCTCTTGGGTTCCAGCTCAGAAAAATCTTCAATTTATCCCAAAAACTCCATAAATGAGTCAAGAATTGAAGTATGAAATTTAAAAATTTTTGGCTAAACCAATCTCGAGATAAAAATCCCACAATGACTAAAGGTCAAGTCCGCCAGGAACCCAAAAACAGTGCAATTCGAGTCTATTTGTTTCATTTATGCATTTTACGTCAATAAAACCCGAATAATGCTAAGACACAAAAAAAGATATAGATGAGCGTAAAATGAATGTAAATGACTCTGAATTAAGTCCTAAAGATATATGAAAATAAGAGTGTATCAGTACGCATTCGGGTCCTCGTTATCCAATTCGTAGAATTGCATAATCTACTAAAGCATGTTGAGAAGTGCAGGTTCAATTTCGAACGAGGCCCCTTAAACAGGTAGCCTAGATACTCCCTAGTTCGACGGGTTGAACCCCAACCTCATGAAGTCCATCAGGGTCCTCTATTGCTGTCCTTGGTTTGCTCCTTGATCCATATTCTATTGAAACTCCTCGGCCATTGTTGATTTTTCGATCTCTTCTTCTTCCTCTCATCGAGCTTTCCTAAGGGTTCGTTCTAGTCGAGTAATATCTAAATATAATGTCTCTATTGCATGACTCAAACCTCTCATGAATCTTATGTTCATACAAGAGCATGATTTCTGAAATAAAATGAAAGAAATGAAAACAAAAATTAAAAACTAGTCTAATGACTTAAACTATAGAACTAAACTATCGCCTCCCCAGCAACGGCACCAAAAACTTGATTGAGATGGTTTACATATGTTAAGTTTTAATATTTATAACCTCGATAATATTGCAAGTGCACGGGTCATTCACATAGTACCTAAGGTATTGATCCCACGAGGAGGGTTAATCTAATTCTAAAATCTAAGGTCAGAGACCATTAAATAGATATTTAACAAACAGGAATTTTAACACGAGAACTAGATAAATCAAATAAACCAAATCAACTAACAAAGCAATAATTGACAATTAACACTTAATGGAAACAATCACGATAATGATTAGCAATTTTAAATTGAAATTAAATGACATTTAATGAAAATTGATTGATTTGTAGAACAATGATAGCACACCCTCAAATTCAACATAGTGAGTTTACCGAAAGAGAGAAAAGGAAAATTATCTATCTTTAATGTCAAACTAACCAATTACAATTTATTGAATTAATGGTTCTAAATGATCTTAAGGTCAATTACTCTCTCTGAAGTTATAATTGAACCCTAAAGCATAAACCCTAATCAGATTATGGGAAGTTGTAATCTCTCAATTAACAACCTATCCAAACCTAATCAGTTCTTAAGTTCTCTAATAAACAATTAGAAACCTATATGTGATCTCTCTACGCAAGATTTACCAAATTGATTTAATTATGAGTCTATTAATTTACTCGTTAGCCCAAATTAATCGTTTTCTCTCAATTCACCCTCTCAATTTATTATCGAGATATGAAGTGCAGAATTAAACCATAATTAATTCAATAAACACATAAAACAATCCGATTTCATTAAATCAAAAATAATAATCCAAAGGTGAGTATAAAACATCAATCATAATTCAATTCTAACATCAAACTATATATCCCAATTTTATAATCAAATAAAACTGAAATGCATATGAAACAGAACTTGAATGGATGATGGGAGGCCACGACTTTGGAAAACTTCTTATTCCGGGAAGCACGTCATGTCTTCATCATCTTCCTTTTCTCTCTTCCTTCGTCTCTTTCTCGATCACTCAAGGTTATCTCTTTTAGGGTTTCATTTTTGGTGGCTGATTAGAGCTCCCTCTTATGTTCTTTAATGTTCTATTTATACCTTGGAAGCCCTAGGGTGATTCGAGGTCGAAACAGTCCAAAAAGTCCCTCGAAACTTAATGTTTTCAGTTATTTTCGTGTCTGCCCAACGCAAGCCACAATCGTGGCCCTACCTACCACGATCATGGCTAGTGTTTATCCCTCTCTGTCACGATCGTGACCAAAGTTTCACGATCGTAGCCTGGCTCCTCCTGGCTCGCCTCTTTCTGTCATGATCGTGGCACAATGATTTTGGCCCTAAACTCTTCGAAACTTCTCCGTTCTTTGCCAAATACCCTAAAACACTAATAAACACATCAAGGTACCTCAAAAACGTAACATTTAAGCTCAAAGACTCATGCTAACCTATAAAAAAGCTTAAACATATAAACTAACACAATTAACACGTAAATACACCCTAAACACTCAAATTAACACTAACTAAATAACAAATTAAACCCTAAAACATAATGCAAATCACAACTATTAGGGAACATCTCATGAGATGCCCTTATATAACATCTTAGAAGTCAAAATTTTTTATATGTGGGGAATCGACTTTATGGGACCTTTCCCATCCTCCATGGGGAATACATACATTTTAGTACGAGTGGACTATGTATCACACTGGGCCGAAGCTGTGGAAACTACAACAAATGATGGGAAAGTTGTGCAAAATTTTACCAAAAGGTTATTCATCCGATTCAGAGTGTTAAGGACAATAATAAGCGATGGAGGAGCATATTTCTGTAATAGATCTTTTGATGCTCTCCTTAAAAGATACGGAGTCCACCATCATGTTGCCACTCCTTATCACCCATAAATGAGCAGATAAGTGGTAGTCATGAACTGAAATCTTAAACACATTGTTAGAAAAGATGGTGATAGTTTAAGGAAGGACTGGGTATTGAAGCTGGATGATGCCCTATGTGCTTATCCAAGCGCTTTTTAAAATCTGATAAGAATGACTCCCTTTAGGCTCATATATGGTAAAACTTGTCATTTGCCTGTGGAACTAGAGCATCAAGCATATTGGGTAATGAAAGTTTTAAATTTTGATTGGAAGCGAGTGGGTGAGAAACGAGTTTTGCAACTAAATAAACTCGAGGAGTTTCACTTTAACGCGTACAAGAATGCCAAACTCTATAAGAAGAAGGTGAAAAGATGGCATGATTCTCATCTCAAGCAGAAGGCGTTCATGTTGGGAGATTCAATTTTATTATTCAAATCGAGGTTGTAGCTGTTTGTAGGAAAGCTCAAATAAAGATGGAGTGGACCTTTTACAGTCACCCAAGCGTTCACGCATAGAACTCTCCAATTGGAAAATTCAAACAAGGAAACCTTCAAGGTAAACTGGCATTGTTGCAAATCGTATTTCAGAGGGGTGATGTCTAAGAAAAGGGAAGTAAGTTGAATAATTAAAAAATGTTTCCAATGATGAAGGCCAAGCTAATGACCATAACTTAGCAAGTTCAATAATTAAATAGTAAATTTCTGTAGTTAGGTTTATTTTGAATTCTAGAATTAGGTTTTTCACTCTTAATCATAATGTTGTGGATGGTGAAACGATGTGGTGTTGACGATAATATAAGCTGGGGAAGAAACTCGGAGGTTACACGAAGAAGAAAAAATCAAAAACAGGAAAATAATATAAAAGATGATAATGTCACGATCGTGACCAAGGGGTCACGATCGCAACCCATTTTCATCCCTACTGTCACGATCGTGACCCAGGCTATGCACCCCTGTCACGATTGTCACCCATAGTTATGATCATGATAGATAACCTGGAACGGGTAAGAAATAAGGAATTTTCACGTTCTCTTCCCATTTTGGCCTCCTTCTTCCTCATTTTGCTCACAATCAACTTCTCTTTAGGTTTAAACTCTCTAACTTCTCTCTACACTCATCCTAGGATTCTTTGTTTATCTTCTTTGTTTTACCCATAATTTACACATTCCATATGGGCCCAAGAATCAAGTTGATGGGTAAAAGATCACAACCTAAAGGAAAGGCACAAGTATCAGGACGCAGTGCATGGAATAGAGTAACGAACTTTGGAGCACCTATTCTGATATATTCTGAAAAAGAAGGTATTCATTTCAAAAATATTTGTTCTAGGAACGTATGTGTTCCTAGATACTTTGACTTTGATATCTTGGATACTCTTGGATTGAAAGACAAGGTTAAGAATTTAGGTAGAAAAGTTCAATGGGATAAATTCACATGAAATTTTCACTTCTCTTCAATTTGAATTAAGTAACCTTAATGAATTTTGATTTCGGTTGCGAGGTCAACTATAGGAATTAAATTATAAGATTATGTGTGAAATTGGTAGATTCTTGGAATCGACCATTATTAATCAACATGATGATTTCTGTGCCAAGTGGTATTGGACCCAATTGATTGGGTTCGAAGACTTTAATGTTAAAAATGCACATAATAATATTATTCGTAGTCCTGAGCACTTATTGCTTCACAAATTTATGTTCCAAACCATTTTTGATAAAGTCGAAAGTAGAGATGTCAATAGGCTGGGTTGGGCTGGGCTACTTCTGGTCCAGCCCTACCCGACCCTAGGCTATGGTGGCCCATGGCCTGAAGGAGCAGGATGGGTCGACTCGTGGCCCTGCCTCTGGGTGGGTTTTAACATCTATAGTTGAAAGCAACAAGTGATTTATTTTATGGTGCATGGACAATGAAATTAAAGTTTGCACAACCACACACATTTTTAATACCATTATTGCAACTATTAAAAAGAGAAGCAGTAATCTTGGCATGGGCTATTTGGTTACCGCCATTTCAAATTATTATGGTGTCAGTTGTCATGGACTAACTGTTCTTAAGCCTGAGTTTCTTAATCATCGTCATTTAACGAGAGCGAAGATCTTAACATCCCAATATATGGAACTTTGAGATATTGGCTCTAAATCTCACATGAAGCCTAGGATAGGACATACTAATTCTAGCTCAGCACCACCTCAGCAACAAGTTAAAGACTCAACCAATAAGGAGTCTGAGGAAGAAGAAGCAACAGGATAGGAGAAGGTGTTGAATACGGTTTTAGAAAACAACAAACTGCTGAAGGAGATGGCACAAGAACAATGATGACAATGTCGAGAAATAAAGAGATCCTACAGATAATTCACTATTTAAGGCGTTCAGATACCATCTCCAACACTGTGACCACCTCGATCACTATAACTAGTTCATGCTCAAAACTTTTTGTCGTTTTGTTTTTATTTTTCTTGTCAGTTTTAGTTTACATTATGTTTTGTTTGCTCTCCTCATATTAAGGATAATGTGTTGTCCAAGTGTAGGGAGGTTTGCATTTTTATTGTCATCATGTGCATTTTGCTGGGTATATTGTTAGTTTTTGCTTAGGTTGACACGGTGTGTATGGCATAAGTTTGAATTGTGTCAATATATTAATAACTATAACTTGATGGAATTAGTTTAGCTTTGAACATAGTCTTTTAAATTGTAAAGACATATTAGCTTGTGAAATTTGTGTTCTAAGTATCTTTGGTTAAATATGCATGTTAATTAGGATATGGCGTCAGTTCGTTCACCTTAGAAGATTTGTTATATACATTTATAATTATCAGTTAATTGAATATTTTAATATCATTAGTAATCTTTCAGAAGGATGATTAGCTAAAAGAAATGAGGTAGGCTATGTGAAATATGAAAAAAAAATGTCTTAAATGAATAACTATTTTATTGGCCCTTTTGAAACAAATATCAGGTCATGAATAAAGCTAGTAGCCAGTTGAAATATGATATAGTTGAGCAACTGGGGATATTCATAATAAAATGTTTGTCTTTGTTTCAAAAGGTTATAATGACATTCCAACCAAGCTAATTAATAAAATGTGGCCTAGTTGAGTAACTAGGGAACACTCATTATATGAGTTTGCCTTCACATCAAAAGACTAGGTCAACATTAAAATTTTTTAAAAAAAAGTGGTGTTTGTTAAATAAATCCTATCGATCTTTGAAAATAGCAAGAATTTTCATGAAAGGTTACTTAGTGATAGTTGCAAGTTTGATTGACTACTAATTATCAATGTGTGTACAAAAGTGCATTAGGTGAATGAATATGATGTTAATGTCTTGATTAGTATGTATATTCAATCCAAAGTGCTTAGCCATTATTGCATAGGTTAATATGTTGGAACAACTTGAATGATTCTTGTTTGAGGTTAAATTGGTTTCGTGAAGTTAGATGTCATTGTATCATTACTGCATATGCATGAATGAATGTATTTTTGTTTGGTGTGTTTGAGTTTGTATTCTTTTTGTTTTTCCTTGAGGACAAGTAAAAGTTTAAGTGAGAAGATGTTGATAATTGTAGTTTACATTATGTTTTGGTAGGTGTTTTAATGTGTTTATAGTTGTTGATTAGATGATTATTGCATGTTTAGGCTTAGGATTATGTTAATGTGATTGTGTGTTTATGTTTTTAAGTGTTAAGTGGTTTAGGACATGATTTGGACCTTAATCTTGTGTTCTTGAGGTGTTTTGATGTGTTTGTTAATGTATGAGCCCAAATAAATGAAGAATGAGGGAAGTTGGAGCAAGCTTGGACAAAAAGGAAACGTCACGATCATGACAAATGCTCGCCAGATGTGGGGATTTCCTTTTGTTTTGATGTTTGGAGGGTATTTTGGACAAATGGACATAGGTAAGACCTAGACTTTACCCTAAATGACTAATGAACTATAAAAGAACATAACAAGACCAAAGAAACCTAGCCTCCATCTTGCTAAATTGAGAAAGAGCTAAGGAGGATCAAGAGGAGGGAAGAGGAGGAGCTATTGTAGTCCAACCATTCAAGCCAAGTTCTTTCTATCTTTCTTTCTTCTTTTTTTACTTCCATCTTGATGTATGAACTTGGATTGAGAATGTTAAACATGTTAATGGCGTTCTAACTTCATTTTATGATTTATTCTTGAATCATTTTATGACTTGATTGCTTTTGATTTCAATGAAATGTTTGGGTATTGTGATATTTTTTATTGCTCATACTTTGATAATAAATCGAGAGATTGAATTGATAGTAATATGATTAGATGTGGTAATCAGAGTTAACATCCTAATAAGTCACATAAATATCAAATCGATAATCATACGAAGAGATCTTGTATGAGGACCTAATTATTCGATAGATTGCTTAAGAAATAATTAAGAACATTAGGCTATTTTGTTAATCGAGAGATTGCAATATTAGAATTTCGGAAACAATTAGGGAGTATTAATTGGGGTTAAATGATTAGGCCTTGAGAGAGAGTAATCATCCCTTCAGAAATCTAGGATTGATAACAATTGAATCAAAAAACAATTATGGTAGTAAAATGATGATATAAGGAATCCTATACTCTCATAATTGGACAATCTTGTTTTATTGTGACATCTCGTTTGTTAAGTGGTTAAGTGCTCTAGTTGATTTAATTGTGTTAATTTTTTAATTTTATTTTCATTCAACTCATATTTGATTGCTTAACTTTTTTGTTATTTTTATTTTTATTTTCATTTTCATTTTAATTCAATTTTTATAACCTTAGACAAAGTTATGATTCAATTAGTTTTACTTAATTCCTCATAAGATCTACATCTCAATTTACTATAAGTTTGTGATCCGTATACTTGCAGAATATTAAGGGTTTTACATTAGGTAAAACTTGCTCAACAATGGTTCTCCATTACCTACCTTCGCATTGAAAGATTTGGTGGGAACCACTAGTAATTGGGACAAGTTGGCCATTTTCTCACTGATGAAATTGTGAGTGGATCCACAATCAACTAAAACAACCATTTCATAGTGCTCAATTTTTGTCGTCACCCTCATGGTTCAGTAAGCTGACCATCACAAAAGTGCATGTAAAAATTTCTGAGGTTCAGGTTCCTCATCATTCGAATTATCAATATTACCTTCTAATAGCAAAAGTTGCAGAACAAAACACTTATGGCCTGGTGTAATCAAAATTAAAGCAAATTTCTTGTGCCTTCCTCTTATGCATTTCATCCCAAGTGAGTCATTTTATTAGAGATGCAGCTTTGAGTTTTATTAGAGAAGGAGAGTTAGCCCTTGGAAAATTGAATGGCCAAGTGACTTTTCACTGCCAACTCACTTGATCATCTCTCATTTGTGCTCAATGTTCTTGGTTTGAACATTTGAATGCCATTTGCTATCTCTGCCTTGAGACCTCCCATGAATGTTCCTACCAAAGCCTTTTGAGTTCATCCTTACACTCGGTTCCCCAACCTTTCAAACTCCTTATGGTAATCACGTAAGGGGCCAGTCTGCTTTACCTTCAACAAAGCTTCATCAAAATCTTCACAATAAGTTATACCGAAACAAGCCCATAGCTCTTCCACAAAAATTTCCTATGTCACATCCTTCCCTTCTTCATTGTAAGCGTATTTCAACCATTACCACCATTGGTTTGCTTCACCTTTAAAATGAAAAGAAACCAATGACATCTTCAATGTCTCTAAGGTGCACTGATATTTAAAGAACTAGTCTACTAGATTAAAACATTAGGTTGGATCATCACCAAAATATTTAGGAAACTTAAGTTTAGCCGAATTGGATAAGAACATTAACTGCCCTCCTTTAATAATTTCCCAAGATTCCTCTCTTATGTTACGAGAACACCCAATGAGGAAAATTCCATTACGATCGTTAGAGCATAACTTTTGCTTTGAAAGGCAATGCTTTAACCATCTTGCTAATCGAGTTTTCCAATTGATGTAACTTATCGATCACTTTGAGTTCCGATCTGCTGAAATTATCCTACTGCCCTCCAAGTTCCACTTCCATGTTTTCAATTCTCTCTTTATTGGTTGCCATTACAGCTCTGATACCAATGATAAGTCCCAATTAAAGCAAATAAGACTTTTGTAATGAAATAGGATTCTACTTAGGGTGAGAACAGACCACAATATTTTAGTTGGAATAAGTTGTCTTTATTATCACTTTGTGAGAGTTTAAATACAAAGGAAAATAATAACTTCTCTTAATCTATAGATCATATCTCCTAATCTATAGATCCTATCCCCAAGAATAGGACTGTACAACTAGTTGCAATCAAGTAGCTGAAATTATTGAAATAAAATAACTACTCTATGACCTATTTTCAATCAAGCTAGTGACGTGACCCAACCAACTCAGACCAAGTCTTTACTGTCAATAATCCTTCAAGCTTCATGACACTTAAATGACCCGTGCATTTTTTTAATAGCCACGTACACTTGCATGGCCCATGCATTTTAATAATCATGTACACTAGTATGTCCCATGCATTTTAATTTAATAGCTACGTACCACGTATTATGCACACTTAATCAAAATATTTTGTATTTTTAGGCACTTTTTAAGATCTTCTTGGCTTATTAAAAGACATGGAAAGAACAATTGTAATACGAAGTAGAAGGTTGACTAAAGCTTTTTGGAATTTGCTAAAGTAAAGCGAAAAAAAAGATTTTAAAAGAAGCAAAGGAAAAGCCATTTATAGATTTGTTAACGGCTTTGATTAGTGGTAAAGAATTAGACAATGATGAAATCATATTTTTATCAATTTGTCAAGTTTTAGGATATTTAAACATGTTATTTATGTGAAATTTTGTAATAATTAATTATAATTTTGGGTATCGTGAATTTAGTAACTTTTGGGTATCATGGAGACACCTCATGGTACTTAAAACATTGTTTATGACTATATGTTTAAGTGTCAATATCGTGCATTGCGGATATATGTTGTGAATGAGATATGTGAGGTGTGATGGTTGATCAAGACCTATCTTCTAGTGCCAAAATGGGACAGGTATCATTCCATTAGTCGAGACATATCATTCGATGTTAGAGTGGAGAAGATACTATTTTTTTAGTCAGGATGTATCATCTAATGTCAAGTTAGAGTTACCATTTTATTCACCAGAATGCATCATCAAGTGCTAAAGTGGAGCATATATATTATTCTACTGTATCATTCAATACTTATCTTGGGTAGATATAAGGTGACACATGACTGTCGTTTGTGATTATTGTATGTGACATTTTTTGAAATCATAATATATGCATAACTATTTTCTAAGCATGTATTTTAAAGGTGATTGTAATGCCAAATACGCACATTTGTAAAGTTTATTACATATAATATAGTGGGGGTATAGTTTCTTTTTCATCTTGTTATGATTTTTTTCTTAATTAGTTCATAATATCTGACTTTGTCTATTTCTCAAATAAGGAGACTATAGAGATTTAATTGTATTTTCATAGGTTTTTAAATCAAATTTATTAAGTATGGTTGTAGTCACTTTCTTATTTATTTGCATTTCTAATACATATTTAAACCAAATCCATTATATATAGATTAGGATAGTTCGAATTATGATTATAAAAGCCATGTTTTCTATATTTGGTAGCTTGAGAATTTTTGGATTATTGTTTTGGTATATATTAGCTTTAGTTCGATGGTGATGTCTAGGTGTTTGCGACTCACCATTAATTTGTAATAAATAAAATCAATTTAATTAATAATTATTAATAAATATAATTAAATTTAAAATATTTTCAAAATATATAAATTCTAAATAAAAATTGGATTTAATAATTACTAATTAGAATATATTTAAAATAAATATTAATTTATAAATAAATTGCATTTATTTATTTTAATAAAATAAAATAATTTTTAGTAATAATTTACTAATAAATATTATATAAAAGATTAAAACATATTTAATTAATTAAAAACAATTTATTCTTTAAATTTTATGTAATATGTAATTATGATAAGAAATAAAATATTGTTAATAAAATATAACTATATTGAAATTAGCAATATTTTTATTTTAAAAATAAACTAATTAAAAATTAAAAAAATAAAAGTGTAAGGACGAAATTGTACATTTTCTCATAAAAGTATGTTTAATTATCCTAACATTAGGCCATAAATTGAAAGTAAACGCGCAGTCCAAGGCGCGTGGCGTTTGAGCATGACGTTGTCTGCGTTATTCAAATCTCTGGAGCGTATATCCCTCACAATCTCTTCCCACCTTTAATGTGAGTCTGTAAATCTACTTCTCTTCTCCTTCTAATTGTCATGAATCTCTCTTTATCTTCTTCCTCTTCTTCTTCTCCAACCTACTCTTCATCATCATCATCTTCTTCTTCTTCTTCCTCCACCACCACTTCATGGTTCTCCGGCATGGTTCGTGGCCGTTCCGATAGGTCGTCCGGTCTCAAGGTGTCCAACAACTACGCCGCTTCCAGCGCCGAGAGTGTTGGCCCCGTCAAGGGTAAGAACCAGTTCCACGGCGTTCTTTTTAAGTACGGGCCAAAGCCAATTCAGGTACTTTTTGATTGTTAAAGATTCAATCTTTTTGGTGATTTGATTTGGTTTTGAGTGTCTTGAAATTTTGAGGGTATTAGAGTTGTAGAGAGAAGTTATTCTTTTTTTATTAATTTCGACCTTATCTTAATTGGGTTCCGATCTGTCATCATGGTTTGTTATTTAAAGCATCTATGAGCAATTTACCTCACGTCATTTGGAATCAAATATTTGGTGCAAGGTACTGCGTACCGAGTGATGTTATAAGGTTTCGATGTACAGATACGAAATTGCTAAACATGAGCAAGTGCAGTGAATGTATTTTTGCTATTTACTCTTTTACAGCATCTGTGTACAATTAAGTCACGTCAATGGTGGAATGATTTATTTGGAGCAAGATAGTGCGTACTGATTGATATTATAAGGTTTGGTTGTAGAGATGTGAAATTGCTTAACAAGTGGTGAAGTGGATGCATTTGTGCCATTTACACGCTCAAAGCATCAAGGTTTGAGTTATGTGCAGAGTCTGTGCAGAATACTTAGTGCTATCATTACAAACTAATTTAATTGGAATAAGTTCCCCAGACAAATGGGTGATACAATGTAGTGGCGTGGTTTTTGTTGTCAAATACTTTAATGTTGGGATTTTTGTATTATAAAGATGTTTATCATTCAATTAGCAACCTTAGCTTTTTTTTTGTGTGTCTTGATTTGTGTAGGAATTGTTGTACTTGGTATCAACAACTTGGAATTGACTCGAGAAAGTATCATAGTCTATCTAGTATCTTTAAGGACTTCACCTTTTTCTTTAGTTTTTCAGTTTTCGTTTTTGTATATTCTGTTATGTTTGGAATTTGGATACATTAGTTGGGATGACATTTCACTAATGGTTTAGTTCTTATCTCTGTAGGTTGCATTTAAAACAGGTGATTACAAACAACAATTAATTTTTATTGGTGGATTGACAGATGGTTTTCTCGCAACAGAGTATGTATTATAGTAAATTTTGTTTTAAACTGATTTCTTTTTCTTTTACCTTGTAGTTACAATCCACACTGTCAACATTTCTCTTCAATTTTTCAGATACTTGGAACCCCTTGCAATTGCTCTGGATAAGGAAAAATGGTCACTTGTTCAGTTACTTATGTCATCCTCATACAGTGGATATGGCATCTCCAGCTTGCAGCAAGTAAATTTCTCTCATCTTTCAATAAGCTTTACAAACACTTTTAAACCCCAAACTTTAGTACCGGTAGAACTGCTTGCTTCATGGTCATATATTTACAGATGGGAAGCAAACATTGCTGAGTCCATTCCTATGTAAGACCAACTCCACCCAAAATCAATTCCAATTTTCAGAAATCACAAAAGTAGAAGGATAATCTAAACGTGTCCTGGAACTTTTAATACATGTTCTAATTTTTCTATGCATAAAATTTGATTTTTTTAAACTCAATTTTAAGATTATGTTGCATCTTTTATTTTGAAGGATGCCATGGAGATCGATCAGTTGATAAGTCATTTAATTAATAAAGAAAATTCTGAGGGTGTGGTGCTACTTGGAAACAGTACTGGTTGCCAGGTTAAGGCTAAGCACCTGTGAAAGTTGTTTTCTACATCTATATAAAACTTTCTCTTGAAAATATCACACAAGGTTTCTTTGTTAATCTAGGTTATTGTGCATTACATGCGTACTAATGCTGCATGCTCCCGAGCAGTCCGTGCTGCCATTTTGCAGGTAACTGATTAACTGTTTAGACAAGTCAAATATCTTTCTAAATTTCAATGAAGAAACTGCAATGTCATGCTATTATTTTGAATGACCTTTGTGAGCTGTTACACCTGTCATAAAATGTACAGTTCCTGTGTTGAATGAACCTTCATGTCTGATAAAGGGCCACTCTCTTGATCTGGTTTAATTGTCAGATATCTCCAGCTTATCTCAACTAGTTTGTTAAACACTTTCAAAAAGACTACTAGTGTAGCACCACATCCATACGTACTTTCTTAAGATCTTTAGTCTGCTGTTGTTTGTTGGTAAGTTCTTGAGGGCAATGCAGGGTTACCACTTCCTGGTTGAGTTCAAAGGGCTTGGCATAATAGAGTGCTGGGTTTTGCATCCTGTGCGGCTAATCTCTTAGGGATTCTTTCTTCTATTTGAATTGACATTTTGATTTGAAAAGGGATATCCACAATGTTGTAATTTGTAAATCCTCCGGTGCAATAATTCTGTCTACTAGTTTCTGAAAAATGCTAAAGATTATGAAAGTATTACTTGATAAGAAAAATTTTCAAAAGCTCCATGCACAGTAGCTTTCTAAACAGAAACTATCAATGTTGCCTTGATAGCAAATAGCGTATATATAGAGAAATGCTACACACCTTTGGGGTCTAATGAGCCCCATTGAGTTTTGGATAGCATCACTCTTATCTTTGACAATTTTTTTCTTGCTGTTGTCTGTATGTTGTGCTTTGGTTTACAGCTTCTTTTATCTGTAAATTTTATTTGGAAAATTCAGGCTCCAGTTAGTGATCGGGAGTACAGAGCAACCCTTCCTGAAACAGCAGCTATGATTGACTTGGCTTCAACCATGATAGCAGAAGGGCGGGCGTCGGAATTAATGCCCAGGGAAGCTGATTCTTTTGCTCCAATAACTGCTTACAGGTCAGTATGCAATTTTGTACCTGTCTCCTTGAGAGTCCTGATTGGTTGTCATGCAAGGTTTAAAGAGATTATAATTTATTAGTAAGTGGCTTCTTCAGCTTTGAGGTTTTGTCTGCCTCTGATTTTGAGCTATGATTGTTGCAGAAAAGTCAACGCTTGGTTCTTAATTGTATTCAAAGTTGACGGGTTTGTAAGGGAAAACTCTTACCTATAAACAATGGCAATGCAGGTATCACTCCCTTTGTGCTTACAATGGAGATGATGACATGTTTAGCTCTGATCTTAATGATGACCAACTGAAAATGAGACTTGGGCATATGTGCAACACACCTTGTCAGGTACCTAATTCCTAAATTCTTTTTGCTTGTAAATTCGGTTGTCTTGTAATGAGTGTTGGTTGAGAGAACCTCGGTGGAGATGTGTAATGTAGATATTCTTTGCATAATGTCTGGATACATTTCACAGAGCTAATATATTTGTGTTGGGAGGTTATAGTAAAGTGATGGGTATTTGATGGAAGGAAGTTGGTATAGAATTCAGTACTGCTTTTCCAATATCTTAAACTTTAACACGAGACGTCTTTGTGTCCAGGTAATTTTTTCCATGGCTGATGAATATGTTCCAGAGTATGTTGATAAGAAAGCATTGGTTGAAAGGTGACGATTAAAACTCTCGTCTTGTTAGTTCTTCCATTATCAATATTGCATGCAATTTTTATTCAACTCTAATTCGTGAACGTAACTGAGTTCAGTTCAGTTAGAGTGACAGTTGGCGTGTGTTCTTTTCCTTCTGTGTTTGTGAGAGAGAGGAGGGGAGGGGCTCTGCTTTTAACATAATCAAATAATAATGTTGTGTTTTTTTGGGTATGCGTGGCAGATTGAGTAGAGCAATGGGTGGTGCAGAGACAGTAGAGATCGAACATGGGAATCACTCCCTTTCTAACAGAGTCCAAGAAGCTGTTCAAGCAATTATTGATTTTGTGAAAAGAGATGGGCCCAAAGGCTGGGACGATCCTTGGAGCTAATCCTTTTGTTCTTTGTCAATTCATAATTTGTTTCTATTATTCACCATTATTTTTTGGCTATTAGTTCTTGTGATATTATTCATACTGGTTGGATTTAGAGGTCGAATTTATGTACAATCTTCATCGCAACAGCAGAACCAAATGAAATATTTGCACCATTGTTAATTTGTGCAAGCACTGTTTCAAGCATTGCACATACTTCTAGCAATCATGAGCTTGAGTAACTCGCATCTGGTGGATTCTGATGCTCATTTAAAGAAACATCTTAGGTATGATTTTTTTTGCTAAAAATAGAAATAAATCTTAAAAGTAACAAGTCACGTGTTCTTCATTCCCGGCTGAGTATGGATGTCCCCGACATTAAGCTAAGAGCACGAAGGAGAGATTTTAAACCTATTCATCAAGAAAATAATCTCACACATTAATTCCCAAGCACTCATTAAGCCTATTGATGACAGAGAGATTGGGGAAATAGTATTTCAACTTAAGGGCAATAAAGCTCTTCGGCAAGATGGATTAAATGGTTGTTTCTTCCAAAAAGGTTGAAATAAGTTTGGCTCTTGTGTAAAGCAAACTATTTTAGAATTCTTTGCTAAAGGATGCCTCCTAAGGAAATTAATATGACCTTCTTATGCGTAGTGCCTAAATGCCCCAACCCATCATAGTTTGGTGATTTCAAGCTTATAACATGTACTAACTTTATTTATAAGGTCATTGCTAAAATCTTAAGGAGTACTCAACTATATAATTAGTGCAAACCAAGGGGCTTTTATGAAGGGGAGAAATATTAGAGATAACATCCTAATTATTTAGGAATTGTTAAAAGGCTACTCTAGGAAGAACTCCTCTCCTAATTGCCTTATAAAAGTGAATTTTCGCAAAGTCTTTGATTGTTAGCTGGAATTTCTTGTAGCAAATTACGAGGATCTTAGGTTTTCCTAATATGTTCATTGGTTGGATTAAAGCTTGTATTTCCCCCACCTCATTTTATGTTATGGGGAATAGTTCTTCCTTAGAAATTTTCTAGGGAAAGAGGGGTATATGGCAGGGGGACCCCCTATCCTCTTACCTTTTCATTCCTTGCATGGAGGCTTTATCCTAGCTAATCAATTATAACGTAAGGAATGCCCTTAAGTTTAAATTCCACTCTAAATGCAAGAAGCTTCTTTTGACTAACCTCTGTTTTGCTAATGATTTGGTTCTATTTTGTAGAGCACACTTGGATTCTCTTAAGCTTCTAATGGATTCTATTTTCTACTTTAAGATGCTTTTTGGTTTGGGGATTAACTTAAGCAAATTTCATTTCTTTTTATCTAGTAGAGTGATCAATCTAGAATCTTCAACTGAAGCAATAACTGGTATGATTAGGAAGTTCCCCTTTTGTTATATTTGGGTCTTTCTATATCTATAGAGATATTAAACTTCTCTTAATGTATACCTCTAATAGATAAGATACAGAAAAGAATTAGCTCATACATTAATAGAGAACTCTCTTATATTGGTAAGGAGCAACTTATTAAATATGTCCTTAACTCCCTTCATATTTATTGGAGCTCATACATTTTTCTTCTCTAAAAATCCTTAAAAAACCATTTAGAGAATTATGCGGAATTTCCTATAGGGTCAATTTGGAAATAGAAATCAAGCAAAGATAACATGGGCCGAAGTATTTTGCCTAAGGAAAATGGAGAGTTAGGGATTCATTCTTTGAGGACTAATAACAATTTTCTTCTTTTAAAGAGGTTGTGGTCTATTCTCTCGGAGAAAAACTCCCTTTAGCTTAGATGGATTAACAAATATTTTATAAAAGGAAGAAGCTTTTGGTCTTTAAATGCTGAACCCTCATATTCTTACTTTATAAACCAACTGATTGAGCTTAAGGGTGAAGCAGAATAGAGAAGGATGTTACATGTAAAATTGGCAATGGAAAGTTCGATAGCCTTTGGGTTAATAATTGGACTAGAAATGGTTCCCTAATTTAGAATCAGTTGGCTATGACCTGTTTATTGAAATTCCGTTGGCGTACTAAGGTGCATGTTGTGATTGAGGAAGGGGAATGGAAACTAAATGCTGGTATAAATCATTTAAGACCCTCTTATGATCCTAATTTCAATAATCTGGATTGTTATCTCTGGAACAACATTCCTATCATTTTGCTTTCTAACAAGAAATGTCAGGAAATTTTTCACTTATATACCCTGGTTACTGAATGGAACTAACTAGTTTGGAACAAAATCTTACTCCCTAGGGTTTCCTTTTTGTTGTGGTTGGCTATTAAAAAATAAGCTTAATACTTTAGATAAGTTGCATTATCTAAATCAACTCTATATGCATACTCTATAATCTCGGGGAGGAAAGTAATGATCGTATATTTTTCATTTGCCTTTATTCACCTACATTTTGGAACGTTGTCAAAAGCAAATGTCTCTAGAAGATTGCTTCCCAAACTCTAAAAGAGGTGTCCACTTGGTTCTTGGACAACTTTTGAATTCCTTAGGACTCTAAGGAGGTATGTCTACTAAGAGTTGGAACCTACATATATGAGATTTGGAAAGAGCGCAATCTCATAAGGTTTCAAAGGAAGGTGGGACCTCTTTTAGAAACCTTAGAGAGTATTCTCAACAATATTAAAGAACAAATCTTTATATCCTTACGATGCCCTTATAAACGAGCTAACTATTCCTAACATTTGTAGAATGGACTGTGATAAGATATTGGTAGAGCATGCGATGAAAATATACAAACAACGAACTATAAAATACCTGGGGGAGATGGGATTTGGGACATGAAGGTGAGGCAACCAAATGACGTTTGGTATATGCTGGGTCAACCAAAAATAGGAATCAATTAGTACCAATGAGAAGATTGATGAGGTAAGGCACTCTTACTTGTGCCTCTCTGCGCACCTAGACACTTTGAAGTTCTCTAAAATCCATTTAGAGTGCTAACCCTAGTTTGGAAAAAACGTGGACTAGAAGACTTCGCTCCAGTCTCCTATTTTCTTTATTATTTAAATAATAAGTTCTTTTAATTGTCTACTTATTCAGTTGAGGGGAATTTCAATAATACCCAGGTCAATTTCAATAATACCCAGGACCTGGGTATTATTGAAATTCCCCTCCTGGGTAAGGGCGGGGCGGGCACCTGCCTAGGGCCTATCCTTATAAATGATAAAATAGGGCCCATGTTTATTCTCTAATAAAAAATAAAATGAATCAAAATAGGGTCTATTCTTAACCTCATAAAGAACAATAAAAATAGCCCATATTTTGCGTAGTTTTATTCTTTGTGAGGACCTAAAAATAAGCAAAAATATGAACCTTTTTTTAATTTTGCCCGGGGCCTATAAAATATTAGGAACGGCCCTGATAATACCCTTATGTATTATTTAGACATGATGATTTATAATTTTGATTGTGGTTTGCTTGAGGACAAGCAAAACCTTAGGTGTGGAGATGTTTGATAGATGCATAAATAACCATATTTATACCCCATATTTGATGTATTTTTGCTTGATATTTTATACTTTTATTGTATATTTGGTACATAATTCGCTCTAAGTGTATTTTTATGTTTTAATTGCCTTCATGGACTTGAAGGAGAAGAATTTGAATGAAAACGCAACATAAAATGAAGATTTGAAGCATAGAAGGGATACACGACATGTATCAACTTGTGTACTTCTCTCAGGATGCATGAATTTTCGATATTTTAGGTTATGCATGGTTTTGATGCACATCCATGTATCAACTCATGCTTCTCCTGGAACCCTAAAATTTACTATAAATGGAAGTGTTCAGAGGCAAAGAGGGAGAGCAGACATTGGGAGGCGATTGTAAAGCCAAAGATTTTCAGAAGGGGAGATTTTGAGTCAGAGAAGTGGAAAACATAAAAGAATCATCAAAAGATTCATTGCAATACAAGATCAAACCTCTACTTTACAAGAATATTTGATTGAAGAAAAACAAGGAGATTTATAATTATGAACCCATTGTTTTCTATTCATTTTTCTTTTTGTTTATGTTTGATTTTGTTTTCTATCATGTGTAACTAAATTCTTTTAGTGTCTAGGCTAGATGAACCTTAGTTTGTGAAATAACATATTTTGATTCTTTTATTAATGCAATATGTTGGATTGATATATTGTGATTCAATTACATGTTTAATTTATGTTCTAATAGATTCGAAATATTATATCATAATTTGATTTCATAACATAGAGATTGAGAAATCCTTATTTATTGCAACCCTAGAGATAGGATAACATAAATCCTCTTGATTAGGGTTATAAACTTTAACTTGAGTAATTTGATTGAAAACTTTAGGATTAGTTGTTATTAGAATTGAGAGAGCTGTCAGCATACCATAGGAATTTCCATAGTCCAATAAATCAATAAGACAATTGCATGATAAAAGATCAATCAATTAAGAGTAATTAGGGGGATTCGAAACCTAGGCACTAATTCTCGATATCGATAGTTTTCTAAGTAATTTCTTAATTCTCTGTTTAATCTTGTTACTTGTTTTATTTTATTTGCTCAATTTTTTTCTTTAATTAAAATTCTAATCAAATTGTAGACTAGATAATAGGATAACGGTAACCACTAGTATTCATTGCCTTGGTGGGATCAACCTGTACTTATCAGTACTAGCTGCAACTACACCATGCACTTATGGTAATTCATAATTGACATATATAGAAAAAGTCAATCAGTGCTCATGAGGCTGTAGTAGAACAAAGCACGCACATCCAAAAACTTTAAGAGACCGATAATCAAGTGCATGATTAAATAAGTGATCATAAGGAAAGATATTACCTATGATATGAGATGTCGATACTATCGATCACATTCCCTCTCCTATCATAGGATAGAATCTTTGAATGATGGTCCCTTATTGATTAAGAAAATTAATGAATTTTGCATCTTTGTATTCCATTGCATTATCAGTTCAAAATACTTTAACCTTGTAAAAGAAATGGGTGTGAATCTTATTAGCAAAACAAAAGAAAATGGAGAACAATTCAGATCTATATCATATTAGATAAATCCATATATAAAGAAAAAAATCATTGACAAAGTTAACATAATATTTTATTCTACCCATAGTTTCATAAGGTGCAAGAACCTAAATATCAGAATGAATCAGATTAAAAAGTGCTAAAGAGATAGAATCATTGAGAGAAAATGGTAAAGCATGACTTTTAAATAGATGACAGGGACACAATTAAAATGTTAGGTCTTAACATGACCTAGGTTATCACTAGATATGAAGGACCCTAATCTAGAGGTAGAAAGATAGCCCAAATGAGAGTGCCATATATAAGAGGAGACAAAACCAACAATAAGCCTTGAAGGAAGATTTAGTGAAGTAAGCTCAAATAGTCATCTAACCTTACACCCTTTCCCAAAGAGCTTGCTTGTCTATGGATCCTACACAACGCAACCAAGACTTGAAAATGATAAGTTAACACAAAGTTACATAATTTTCCAACATAAGTAAGATTTATGAGAGTTTGGGAACAAGAAAGGTTTCTGGTAAATGTAATGTGGATATGTGAAAAGTACCTATATTTTGTACATGTATAGTAGAATCATCGGCAGTGTGAACAACATGTGGAATAGATGATATTGGTCGAAGTTGTTGAAGAAGGGCATGGAGGTCCTTTAAAGAGAACTTGGGAGAGGTGCTTTTAGTTAGCCCCTCAATACCAGTAGCAGCAGTGGAAGCAAGATTGAGAGACTTTGAAGAATTACCTTGTTTAGAGTTCTATTTGAGTCATTTTCTACATTTAGAGATGTGATGTCTAGGCTTTCGCAGTAGTTGTAAGATCCTTCATAAAACTTCTTACCTGAGTTGTGAGAAGTTTGAGACAAAGTATAAGTTGCAAGGGCAACATCAGTAGATGAGACATATTTTCCATACTGAGTATATTAAGGCAACATTCCTTTGAGATGAGCTCCTTAATGACAATGTTAAGATTGGGTAGAGTTCCTCTATGAAGAAGATAGTTGCGAATGATTTCAAATTCATCATTGAGAGTTATAAGCAAATGCCATATATGTTGACGATCTTGAAGATTTGCATAGATTGCAACAACATCAAGACTAGGCTAGATAAGATCACCAAGTGCTAGTTGATCGCAAAGTTCTTAGAATTTAGACACATAATTGTGTATTGCCTGTCCAGGTTACTGCTGCATGAGATGAAGTCTCCTATACAACTGAAATTGATGGACATCATAGAATATAGGGTAATGATTTTAAGGAAACTTTATACCTCCTAAGCTGTGTCAAGCCACCAAAAGGCAAGTTTGATAGCTTTGGCATATTTATTTTGATACTATATTAATATTTGATGGTTTATTCCATCCAATGACAATAATCGTTCGGTGAATATGTCAATGTCTTCATCTATCTTTTGAGCAGATTTAGGTATTTCTCCAGTAACAATATGTCAAAGGAGTCTCCCCTTAAGAAAACTACACATTTCCTTAGCTCCAAGATCATAGTCAGAGCCATCAAAGATTATATTAATAGGGTTGGGAATGTATTGGGAAATTTTAGAGGCATTTGTAGTGAAAGAAGATAATAAAATAGGAGAAAACCTACTTATAAATATGGAATTTGGTTATTCCGACCTCAGAATTAGATTTAGAACATTGAAAAACTTTAGGAACCGGTCTAGTTTGCAAAGAACCCGAATTTAAATGTACTAAACTGAGTGGTCATGTAATAAGGCAATGACACGTGCATGGATGACCTAGGCAATGGGCTACTAATGACATGACAATGACGTGTTGAATGACGTGTCATGTGATGTGGTAAATGACTAGGATGTTGGATTATGTGGCAGTTGATGTGGCTGTTGATGTGTTGTATGATGTGGTGTTGATGTGTCTTTCCTTTCCTGTGATTAAAAAACGTCATTTAGATCTTCTTCCTTCAAACACTTGCAACTAGCGTTTCAAAATCTAGTAGCTTTCGGCGGCGCGTAAGGGAGTGTACAGAGGCGCTTGGAGATGATTTTTGCATTGTTATATTTTGCTCAAGAAAAGTAACAATTGGGTATATGAAAAATTATTTCTAGAGCATATTTAGAAAACCAAAATGGGAAAACAAAATGCTAAGAGAAAGAATAAAGAAGGCTCCAAAATTTTAACTCCTTTTATTACAAATGAGTTGTTGATACTATGTAGAAATAAAGAACGAAGAAGAAATGTAGAAATGTTCTCTATATTTCTATATGTATATAATGTGAAGTAAATCTACCTATTTATATACTTTAGGTGACTCAAATTAAAGAAAAAAATAAACTAAATAATACACTGCATTAATGGACATGAATTTAGGAGAAAATAAAAGTTACTTATAGTAGATAGTTGACTGAATAAATTTTATATTAAAATACTTTAATACATATTACGATCATTATAAGCATTTAGTAGTTATATATTAAGGAATGAGGTGGATATGTTTAGGGATGTCAATGGGCCGGCAGGTCAGGATGGGTTGGCTTGTGACCCTGCTAGATTACGGGTTGACCAACTCGTAGCTGGGGCTACAGCCCGACGAGCCTCAGGCTCAGCTCGCCATTTATTTTTTTAAATAAAAAATTTCCAAAATAACATCGTTTAGAGAGTCGCGTTGAGCTGGACAAGACAGGCCAAGACGATTTTGACATTTCTAGATATGTTATTTAGTCTTGATTATAGGACAATGCAACGCGCTTTACTTTCTTACAGTCTGTTTGATTACTGTCTCCAATATGCAGAGACGGAACGAGACAGAAATTTGGAGACGGAACAGAACAGAAATTGGAGACAGTGAACTGTTTGGTTATGATGGACAGAACAGAAACAATTGTCTCTGCCTCGAGGACAGAAATGTGTTTGGTTGCAGGGGAATGAACATAAAAACAGTGACTATGACGAAAATGCCCCTACAGTATAATATGATTGGAAATATGTAATTTATTGATTATTTTATAATTGTATCAATATTTATTTTAAGTGTATTTGTA
>JAOQMS010000179.1:22825715-22836614 GCA_027563885.1 Erythroxylum longipes
ATTGGAGTTACAAATAAAATTCAAATACATATTGATACAATTATAGAATAACCAATGAATTATAATAACAACAATTATAATAATTAATATTAATTCTATCAATAATAATTGTTTTTACAAAAATTATAATAACAAAATAATTAATGTTATTAGAGTTACAAATACAGTTCATATAAATATTGATACAATTATGAAATAACCAATGCAAAACATCTTTCTAATATATTATACTCAAAGGGTATTTTTGTCATTACACACTGTTCTTTGTTCTGTCCACTGCAATTAAACACATTCCTGTCTTGAGGACGGGGACAATTTTCTCTGTTCTGTCTATCGCAACCAAATACCTCACTGTCTCTAATTTTTGTTCTGTTCCGTCTTCAGATCCCTGTCTCGTCCCTTCTCTGCATGTTGCAGACGCTAACCAAACAGACTGGTAGGGTTAAGGTGAGGTTGCTAACTTTAAGAAGCAACAATGAAGTGGTTATGTCATATGTTCGTCTTTCGAAGATAAAGCAACCCACATTACTTTTTATTCAAGGTTGCTCTTCCCTCTTAAGCTAAATCAAACTACCAAGTGCTTTTGGATTAAGCATAGTAACTATACCATAAACGTAGATTGCTGGCACTAAAACCATTTCAGTTTTACTTTAGGCGTAAGCTATAAATAGGTACATGTGTTACAATAAACCTGCAACGGAAATCAGTTTTGATGGATATAAATTGTTACGTACATTGTTGGAATAGTTTCCCAACCAACCAGCTTTAGACAACCATGTAAAAGAGATATTTATTTTAACAATTAAAATTTCTAAAGTCGAAACATGAAAAATTACTTGACAACTTACTGACGAGTTTATGTAATAATTCTAAGAATATAGAAAGTAAACGGAGAAAGTGAATCTAAAGAAATAAAAGCAATTACCTTCCTTTGATTCGAAATGAGAATTGAGCTTAGATTATAAATTGTAAATTCGGTTCTTCCAATTGCGACTTAACACAGTTCATTCACCCTTGCCCCTTTTGGCAATTACCATCAAAAGAGATGAATCCTTCCGTTGTAGTCTAGTAGGTTAACGGTACAAGTACAACAACGGGGGAAATAATAACCAAAATAAGAAAAAGAGAAAAAATGGAGCAAGAGGAGACAGGCCAAACCCAAACTCAATCTCTTCTCCATTTCTGTCTTCCTTTTCACCAAAAACCTTAAATCCCCCTATTCAAGCCTTTTTTCAATCTCCAATCCTCCTCTTCGCAACATCACATTTTCGTCCAAATCTTTGCTAGAGCGATTTTAGGATTGCGTTGCTCTTAACGCTAAATTTTATAAAATATATATATGTCCAAACACTTTGTTTTCTTTCTTCGTCCGGTTGTGGTGATTTGTTGATTTTCATAAAAAAGATTGTACATAAATCTGGCCAGTACTGGAAGATTGCGGGCTCGCTTGTCGTTCAAGCCAGCGTTATACGGTTGTGGAGACGACAGCGAAGAGTCCAAGCCTTGGCGTCGCAGGCTTTCGTCCTCCTTCATGGCTACTTTCACCTGGGGGTCCGCTCTCAGGATCGCTCTTCTACTAGCCCTTATTGCAGCTGTTGTTTTTGCTTGTTTTACTCTCCCCGTCGAAAAGGTGCTAATTTCTCATCTAGCTCTATACTTTTCGTTTCTTTGTTTAATTCTCGGGTTTCTTTTGAGATGGTTCTTTCTTCTTTGTGTTGGATGGGGATTTTGTGATTTCTGTTTTGTTTGATCTGTTGTTTGCGGTGCTATTTATTGGGAATGATTGATGTTTTGCGGTTCATATGTTTGGATTTTGTTGTGAGCATACAATTAAATTTGCAATTCTCTTTCTGGGAAGTTTTGAACTATCCATTTTTTTTTTCTATTTTTGGATTTTCGATTTAGCTTCATATTCCGTTATTCCAATGCGGATGTTCTCCAAAATCATTTGCACGAAATAAAATTGACGCTTTGTGAATTGTGTTGAGTTGAGAGAGTAGTTCTATTGCTTGCTTTTAAGAGGCTTAGATGACTGCTTGAGACAAGGTTTGTTTTTGTTCCATTTCTATGCAAAACTAAGATATCTTGATTCTTAGCTGAATCTTTTATATCGTGTATCTGTCAGCGGCATTTATGTGTATCATATTGGTTTATCACTGTACATTAGCATATAGCATTATGAAAGGGGAATTTGGTTTATTATCAGTTTGGTTCCAGTGAGATGAATTTGTTTGGTCGATTACTTGAAATAACTTGCTATAGTGAAGCTTCTCAACATCTAACGGTGACCATATCTCCAAAATAAACTGCTGGTATTGGTGAGTAGCCTCAAATTTAATGCTGACTAAAAGATATTGCTGCAGATCTTGAAGGACTTCTTGTTATGGGTTGAGAAGGATCTGGGGCCTTGGGGCCCTCTTGCATTGTAAGTCCGTTTACCTTTGAAATGTTTCTTACATTTCTAATTTACCATATGGTTTTTCTATGCCATTTCCCAATATGATGCTATTATTACTAGGAAAATGGTGTAGGTGATTTGTCAACTGTCTTTTATTGACGTGTTTGAAAATTCAAATTTTTATTTCCATGTTTAACTTCATGCTTTGGAAGTACACATGTTAATTCATACTGATTTGTTTGTGGTTGTATAGCTATTTGTGAATGCAAAATGTAGTTATTTTGTTAAAGAAATACAATTCATCATATGCTTGAAAGTTTAATCATAAGTTAAAAAGAGAATGGTTTCGACCACCAGTTTTCCATTTGAGACAAAAAGGTGATGCAATTTTATTACCAAGTGGTAAAAGCGTTCAATGCTCTATGCATCTTTCATGATTGTTATAACTTTGTGGTTAATACTAGTGCATTCATTGGGTTTTATTATTTTCCTTAGATATGGTCAACTGGAATGCACAAATATAATTAACCTAAGCTTTGGAACGTTTATCATATCTTTAAACTTTTCAAAATATAGATATGTTAAGTTTCTTTGGTAAATGAGAGCTTTTACAAAATTGAAAAGCTCATGTACTTCAGATGCCAATTTATACCAAAAAATTAGAAAGAAGAATCCTTTATGTCTCAAATATGTGTTTTTTTTCTTTTGTAAAGTCTTTTCCAAAAAGGGCAATGACATTGTCCTTGCCAGAAACATCATTTCCACTTAAGCTATGGATGAACTAACAATATGTGCATTTCGCTGGGATGTGTTTAACAATTTTCATCTAATTGGCTATCTATTGAATTGGTAAGAGAAATTTTGACCAAAGTTTACGTGAGTAATTTGGATGGTATGTCATCCATAACACATACCAGAATAAGGCTTTCAATTCGGCAACAAAAAGAGCCTTATTGTGATCGAGGCATTTTAGAGCCCATTTGCTGAGTTAAAGGCTGAACTAAGATCTAGAGTTAGCTTCTCCTTGGGATGGCACAATACTATTTTACTAGGAAAATCAACACTTTGGTGCATTGTTTCCATTCTTCTAGTAACAGCCACACAAGCAACATAACTGTGCTTTACTTCACCCTAGTATTCAACATTATTTATTGATACCTACATCCATGTCTGTTCTGACAGACCCATTAATTTTTTTCTCATCGTAATTGATCCTATGAATATGTACGTATTCATTGAAATCAAAGTTGCTCCACCTCCCTTTTCACTTTTATTTGTGTAATTTGCAGGGCTGTGGCCTACATTCCTCTGACAATATTGGCAGTTCCAGCATCAGTGCTAACTGTGGGTTTTCTCAACCCTAGTTACCTTGTGTAGTTATTGCTATAGATTTTCTTCCTATTGCCATATTTGTTCTGAGTCGCTCAGGAGGATTCAACTTTTTAATCAAATCCATGTGCTAAATTTCAGTCTATATCTTCTTCACCTCATTTCTTGTATACTGCTCGTAACTTTAGAACAAGGATTACTTCTGTTCCTATACTTTGTCTCCATCTTTCAGCTTGGTGGTGGATATCTTTTTGGCCTGCCTATTGGTTTTGTTGCTGATTCTATTGGCGCAACTGTTGGTGCTATGGCTGCATTTCTCCTTGGAAGAACGGTAAGTCTTGGGAACAGTAGCTGCTTTCTAATTCAATCTACTTCCAAATAGGAACTATTTGTTGTCTTTAAAAGGTTATATGCACTGTTCTAAATCAAGAACACCAACAAAACAAATGCATCTTTTCTTTTTATGATTCTGTTTTTGGTGTTCCATTTCCTATTGGCTGGTTATCCGGTTTAGTATTGATTATTGAGCTCTTGCATGTATGAAGATCTGTTACTGATTCTGATACTTGTCAACAGATCGGAAGATCATATGTTAATTCCAAGTTAAAGGATTATCCGCAGTTTAGGTCAGTCGCAATTGCAATTGAAAGATCTGGCTTTAAGGTTTGTTTGTACCATGTTGTACTTATTTTGTTGAATTGTTTTCCTCTTATATTCAACAGTTTGTCGATGCGCGTCTTTCATTCATGTCATTGAACATACTTATTTTTCATCAGATTGTTCTGCTGCTTCGACTTGTTCCACTGCTTCCATTTAACATGTTAAATTATCTGCTGTCTGTGACCCCTGTCTCATTAGGGGTGTATGGACTGGCTTCCTGGATTGGAATGATGGTATGTCCTTTAGTCCCTTATCAAGCACTCTATGTTACCTTAATGACTCACAAGTTATCTAATATCAATTGAAGAAGATGCATATTTCCTTGTGCATGAATGAAAATAATGTATCCTTGATTTGCTAGCTTAGTTGCATGTTGATTCAAAATGCACTTTTTCCCTCTGGTTTATGGTCAGTTTTTATGAAACTTAAAGCAGGCTTCAATAATATGGATTCTTAAATGTTGTGGATGGCAAAGATTGTCATGCACAATGAACTTCCTATTTCTTAACCATTCTTTTTCCAGTTTCCATCTAAGAAGAAAAGTCGACAACCACTTCCATGAATGTAACTTTTTTCCCTTGCTAGAATGTAATCATGATTTTTAAATTTTAATCTCGAAGCTATCAAGTCAGACCTAAATCATTTTTAGACTGAAATTTTATAGACCAATTAACTTGATGATCTACTTTAACTCAAATGTTCATATGCATATAAAATCAGGATACTCATTTCTGAAGTCCTCATACTTGTACTGACTTCATAATTTAGTCCTTTTTTTTTTGTCTATTTCACTCTTCTTAGTATTTCGAAATAGTCTAATGAAGTTCTCGCAGTTAATGCCCTCAGAGATTTCTTTTAACATTTTGAATCACCCAACTTTATCATCACATTCATAATGGTAGGATTTTGAAAGACACAACTAAAATAGAAAAGTCCAATTCTTGATGACAGGTACAGTCTCTTTATCCCCATAAAAGGAAAAGTACGATTTTATTCATTATTAATGAATTCTTTTAGGAATAAGTCTTTCATTCCTTTAACTAGAAATAGAATACATAAATGGACATATAGACCATTATCCAAGAGATTTATAAAGCATCATTTAGCTAAAAATAAATAAATATGGTGCCTAACTTGCGGCATCAAAGCGATATTGCCTGACCTGAAGTAGAGAATTTCACGAAATAGTGATAAAGCCTCCGTTTACAAAGCGAAGACCACACAACTTTGGAGAAATAGTTCCATTGAAAGAGACAAGGCCCTAAGGAAAACAAAAAAAATACATAGGCAGAATCTACAACCATTACAAACAAATCATCTATGTTACCCCCTTCTTGGCATTGGAGAAGCCCACCAAAATAGAAGGGGCAAAAACCATATGGGAGCGAATTATGAACAGGGTTGATGGAAGAACTTAGATGAATTTTTCTTGGTAATACATGGAATCAAATTTAGAAGTTGAACTGAGAGGCCTAAAATGAATCAATATAAGTAGGACAACTACACAATTTGCTATTCCAATGTAGAATCTAAGTGTAAATGATAATTTTGGTTTTGTTAAATGTGTATAACTATCATACTCGAACAACTGATATTTCTTGATGGGCAGAGTCATAATGATTTGTCTCATCCCCTTGTTCTGAGTAGAATCTTGTTGGCTTATTAAAGTAGAATTATTGAGCATGTTCTTCTTGTCAGAAAGGGTTTCTATTTTGATATGCATCTAACTAGGTCCCTACTTGCAGCCAATAACACTGGCATTGGTATATTTTGGGACAACTCTAAAGGATCTTTCTGACGTGACTCATGGTTGGAGTGAATTTTCGACTACCCGCTGGGTAAAGCCTTTCTTATAATCTTTTTTTTCTAAAGCTTCCTTCTAACTATGTGCTTCACAATGAAGCAACACTACTGTTGTCGTTCATTCTTACTAGCTCAATTTCCTTGCTGTGAATGCAGGCGTTCATTATAATGAGCCTTGTTATATCAGGTAAGCAATAATAACAGTGTGAAAAATGTTCTTTAACAGTTGATTTCTTTTCTTGTATGCATGCGCACTATTCTTTCGTTCACATGCAGTGGTTCTGATGTTCTGGGTTACGAAAGTCGCTAAGTCTGCTTTGGACAAAGCTTTGGCTGAAAGTGAGGATCTAGATGACATCTTGGATTCATCCCAGTTACCTGTTGTGGCTGATGCTCCCATGGATTTGAACCAACCTCTCATAATTAAGATCGACGCATCAGAAGATGAGTATGAGAAATCAAAATTATGACATGTAAATTCTTCCCGTTTCTTCTGATGTCATTCTTGTATTTCGTTATTAGCATCTGATGCTAATCATCCGACCTGTACAGTCCTATTGTTTATAGTTGTAGGCTTGGATAGAAGTTGGATTAACTTTAAGATGATGTTTCAGAACACAGGCGTGTCCTTAAAATGGAGATTGATTATTACTGACAAATCAATGAAATTGATGTTCTGTTTTCACTGTTACTCATGCCTTGGTATTATTAGGTGTATATGATTTCCCACATTTCTTATCGGGGAATGATTGGATTTTCAGGGTTCAAGCTTGCATAGTTTGTTACATTTGGTCGTTTTTAAGGCATGAAAGACAAAGCGCAACATGGCATATTTTAATTGTGCTGTGCATCTCCAGCTCGAAGGCTCCTACATATGTGTTGAATCTTGTGATTGTTTCTGTCCTATCATTCTGTCTTTTAATTACACTACTTACAAGGGCAGTTTCTGTATAGAAAATGATCACCAAGTTAAATCTGAAAGGGCCAGCCACGATCTAATATAAAAATCCCAACAGCAATCGTGACTCAAGGCCCTTTCCACATAATTTTACCATGCCTCGACTTTCAGCAAAACTGATGATCAGCAGTCTTCTACGAGTCCTCAACCAACATGACGTTTTCTTTATCCTGTATAGCCAAACATAAGAAAGGATTTGGAATGACGAACCTCACCAAGTAACTGAATATTAATTGACAGATATTCGGCACCAAGCCTGGAGGCAGCTTTGGTCTGTCCGTATAGCTGGCACTAAGCAGCAACTCATGCGATCCTAGCAAACGGCATGTTGATGGTCAACCGAATATGGAAAACAATGGTGGATGCTGGCATATTCACCAATATCTAAATTGGACCTATGATTCAGGGTTTGGAAAAAAGTTTGTTGAAGACTTGAACAGGAGGGAATATAAAGTGAATCCAATGATGAAAGGGAAGCAAAATCATGTGAAGCCTCATTATGAGAGGGAGCAAGTGTATGTATTGTGGCAACCATTTCCTCATTCCTGTTTCACTTTCTGAAATAAACAGGAGAAAAAGGTAGATGCTGGTGCCAATTTTATAAACTTTTTTGGTGCATATTTCACTTTTCCCACTATCTTCTATTCAGAAATCTGATGGTTCTCTGGGTTCCCACCATTTCCTTAGTGAAAGAGCCAAAATTCTTAACTGACAGAAATTTTGGTATCACAGAATATGGGAATGTTACTTTAATTTCATCACTTTCATCATGCTATCAGGACCGAGCAAACAATGGCTTACCTTTTGGAGGACCCGCAGGCAAAAATTTTGGCCAATTTATCATACCCGTCCATGTAGGACTATCACCAACAAACAGTATAGCTCTTGTGTGTTTCTTATATAACTTACAACACAAGCATTAAGGAAACAATCTTAAACAACATATCCATTTTGATTCAAAGTTTTACGATGAGAAAGCATATCGAGTCCTTCAGAGAAAAGATGTCACGATTTAGCATTTTGCCTCTTGGGGGATGCTTTGATGGCTGTCGGGATCACGCGCAGGCATCCTCCGGATTTGGCTCCAGGATCTGGAACTTGAGCGACAGGCCGGTAGAGCTACAAATAAGAGTAGGATCAATTCTCAAAAAGGTTCACACATTGAAGCCGGGATCTTCCAAGAGGTTGAAATGCAAGAGTATATATAAAGCTTACATGCCTGGAAGGAGTGCCAGTACAGGAAGCATGAAGAATTTGCTGTATTACTATGACGAAACATGCCAGCCTTATATTTGGGTGCATGACACTGGAGGTGATTTTTCAAGGATGGTGAAGCAGCAGTATCTTAGTCTTGAAGACCTGAGGGATTATTCTGAGATCAGAATTTTCAGGGATCACCAAAGAGGCTGCATATCTGTTAGGAAGAAACCAAGGCCTGAGTTTTGTTGACTTGATCTTCACTGACTTTCAGTTTTGTAAGACTTTAATTGCGAGAGCAAATGAAATCCAGCTTGCGTTGTTGCGTAGTTGTGTATACTTCCTTTTCCAACTTCTCTTCTTGAGACTTTTTTCCAGTTGCTTTCTTGGTGTGTTCTTGAAGGTTTCAGAATTCAGATTGTATTGTCAAATGGATACATGTTTCCAGAAAATGAAATCAGAATAGCCTTTTCATTTGGTTTCTGGTTTTCCATGACCATGACCGACACAGGTTCAATATTGGTTGATGAAATCTCTCAGGCCTTAGCTTCTTGTTTGAGGATTGGATGATGAAAGCTGAAAAATGAAAGATTTTCAGGAATAAGTTTACTTATGACACGACGCATTGACTAACACCTGACTATGAAATCCCAGTAGTTGAACTAATGAAAATTGTCAACTTGGAGGGGCCGATAACAAAATTAGGATTGGATGGTAAAAGCTGTTTTTGTTATTCTCGTGGCTGAAGGTACATTAAGCCTTTTTAGTTATATATATCTGATGAAGAAAATATCAGTCCCATGGTAGAGATGATGATATGTGCTTGTAGTAGTAGATTAATTGGGCCAAGAATAAAAGAAACAAGAATAGAATTGTTATCAAATTATTTAAGATATTCTTATGTATATTTACGATATACAGTCAAATCCAAAAGAATAGAATCTACATTTCGTCTTTGTAATTTCACTCCACATCGCGGAAAGCATACTCGTCATTTGGTTACTTAACATTTCTCTAAAAGTAGCTATTTGTTCATTGCACCTAATAATATTAATCATTTTATGAATTATCTTAACTAATGAAAATTAAAAAAAAAAATCAATGATGATCAACAACTGAACTAACATAATAGCCTTCTTAAGTGGTTGGAGCCACAATATAATAGTTTGGCTTACCAATTAAGCAAATGACGAGAAACATAATTCATATCTTAAAATAACCAAGGACGAGAAACAACCCCCATTTTTGGATCATTACATGAAAGCGTGTGCTAATGTTATAAACCAAACCTTTGCTTTTGGTTTTGGTTTACCGTAACACGATTAGTGACAAACAGTTCTAAACCTTGGATTGGTTGGTGTTGGGAAAATTTAAGTTAGTAGTAAATCATTTCGTCAAGCACAATTATGTAGGGTATGAATTAAAGTTGTCAATTAAAAAGAATATGTCCTTATAGTTTTTGGAAAACATGAGTGTTAATTAGTCATTGAACTTTTACCTTTAACTGTATTTTAAGTTGACTTCATAATTTTTATGTTATTATTGTTCAAACACAAACTGACCTTATTCGTGGCCCATACATTTTGGATTTAATTAACAACAGAATAAAAAGTTGAGATTAATTTAGTGAAAAAATAACGCCTAATACACAAATTTATGTTTTTTTTTCCATTTAAAATATATATCAAGGGTTCAATACATGATATGTTTTCGATAAGGTTTCCAGAATTATAGTTCTTTACATTTAAGGTGAGAATAACTAGTCTTGTATTGTCTGAAGTAACATTGTAATTATATACAATAAATAGATAATCAAATTAAGTTTTTGAATGAAAATAAGATATTTCAATTCTTATTATAAAAATGGGTTAGTAACACTTAAGGGCCATGTTGATTTTTTTATTTGTCATATTCGATATTTCAATTTTATTAGAAATGAGTCTATATATACATACCTTTCATTTTTTTAAAAAAGAAACAACCATCCAATATTTTCTAACAACCAGTCATATATTTGGTTGGATCTATCGTTGTTGAAGATGAAAGACTAGTGTTGATATTGTTGTTTCAAAAAATCGCGTAATAAGGAAAACATGTTCAGCATGTATAACATTGTTGGTATAATTATTTCAAGTTAATCAAAAGAAAGACTTTTTATATATCATAACTACATAGAAAGACTAATAAAAAAAATCCTAAAATTTGGAGGTTTAATCCATGTATACTTAAGAAACAAGACAATTTGTAAAGACAAATATATTACACATACAATTTAACTTCTTTTTTTTTTTTTGGGTTAACACCACGAGTTATTTTAGATAGGTCCAACCTATAAGTGGCACCTTTAAACCAAAGAAATGGATATCGTACCGTTCCGGCCTCCGGCCGGTACGATACACATGGCCATCGGTACCGGTAGCAGATACCGGCCGGTACCGGTGGTTTTCGGATGGTACCGGCCAATACCGGCCGGTACTGTAAAAGTTTAAAAGATGGGGGACCATTATGTAAAATGGATAAATTTTTTACCCTAAACCCACCCCACCCCGACTGC
>JAOQMS010000179.1:22836714-22852255 GCA_027563885.1 Erythroxylum longipes
ACAGTAAACTATACAGTATATAACTGTACAATATATCAGTGGACTATTTTACAAATTTTAAAAATTTCAGGGACTATGTCATAAATATAAAAAATTGCCCGAAACGGTACCCGATATTTACCGGTGCCGGTACAGTACCGTTCCAGAACTCAATCCGGTACCAAGTCCGGTACGGTATTCGCAACATTGCTTTAAACTATTACCATACTCAAATTAATTTTCGCTCGTACCTTGTGAGATTTCAAAGGGCAGCTTAGCACTACTCCCGAGTATTTAATACTACTACATACAAAAGCGAGAGTCGAACCCCCAACCTTGCTTAAGCGGAAGACCAACCCATTAGCGCTGGACTTCGGTGCTAGGTGGTACATACAATTTAACTTCTAGTGAACTACATACAATCATTGTCTTTAAAGGTGGAAGACATAAAATGAAACCCACACGATAAAAGAGCTAAGAAATTTCAAATCACATAATAGCAAGAAGGGTTCAAGGACATTATCCCTTAAAATCTCTATTTCATTAAAATTATCAAGATAAAGTTATAAAAATATTACAGTAATTTGTTAAACATAGAATCACTTCATTCTTTCTTGTTCTTGGTCCATTTGACTTTAATTGTCTTGAAGCTCTCTTGAATTATATTTGACAAATACCTTCATAAAATGATGGAATAAACTAACGTCATTCGTAAAAGAGGTCTCTTCATAACTTGGTGTCCACACAGACATATCTAGAGCCTATATATGTAATCCAATAAGGATCGTTTATGGAAAAATAGGTAACTAATGTGAATGCTTACCTATGACAGTGGATATATGGATCTTTGTTTAAAAAAATCATATTCTATAAAATACGCAACACCTCCACATATCCTGTTTACCTCAAACTTACCCAAAACCTTAAACCTGAACACTTAATATCTCCCTAAATTTTGCCCTATTGTCATATGATTCCACTAGAAAAATACCTATTAACAATAAAAAGCATTTATTCTTGCATATAATTTGCAGCTATCTAGGAGTTCACATCTTTTTTCCTAAAGAAAACAAACAAAAGCGGATCCATAAAGTCAAGAGACTCCAAGGTAATGTCTCAATCTTATGGTCCCTTCCCCCAACATCAACCTAAAGCTGCATCATCTGGGATTTGAGGGTAAGGCAACATCAAAGAAACTTGATTGAATTTCTAATTGGAACCCTAATTGATTTTAATCCTAATGGCTTTTATGAGTATATGATCTTAGGTTTAGTTTACATGTGCCTTTTAGGGTGGAAACTGAGTTTGGTCTAAAACGTTTTTCCTAGGCCTACGCCTAGCCTAAAACCTGATTATTCTTGAGCATGTATAACATTTAAAAGCCCCAAAATTCCAATTATTTGTATTAAAAACATAAATAAGAGAAGGATTTCAGTGGAGGTATATTTACCTTTTTGCTGCACAGATATAAAGATCCTTTTAACCATGAAACATAAGTGAAAGAAGAAACTCTTTCAATTTACATTGGACCAAAGTTGGATATGATCTAACTTCACATAACGACAAGAACCCAAGGTAATCAATCTTATGAGTTGCTTCCAAGAACAAGGCCTTTGATAACATTATAAGATAGATCTTCCAAGTAGGAACTCGTTCTAAAAATCTAAGATACGATACATACAATAATATAAGAGATGATACAAACATTATAAGTAATATTGCTTTTAAGAAAGGAGAGATACTAAGATGTATAAAGAGTGGAAAATGAGGTGATAGGCGACATAAGTGAGATAGTAGGTAGCAGTGACTAGGGGGACGAGAAAGATGCATAAAGATAATAAACAAGTTGGGTGGAGACTGGGGTGAGTTAGGTACGGCGCACAGAGGAGAGGACCATACTATCTTATTCACAGTTTTCATTTATTAATACACAAAAAACTTTGTGTTGTTACATTAACAAAATAACTTCATTTAATGTATTATGAGAGGTTCAAGCTATAAGGTCTGAGCGTGAGCCCAGCCAAGAGTTCAAATTAAAAAAAATCCTATTCTTGTTGTGACGCGAAACCCCTATAATCGACTCGATTAGGAACCTCTTGATCAATCGAATCAAGAGGTTTCGTGTCATTTGGTAACAGAGCTTTGGCTCGATTTCAGGTTCCTATCCATTATTCTTATCGTCTTCACTTGTTTTTCTTTTTGCTTTTTTGGTTCAAATTTCTATTTACTTTTGTCCTTGTTTCTCTTGTACTGTTTATTTCGCTCCGTGTTTTATCGTTATCGTTCCATTGTCGTTTGTTAACATCATCTTTGTTGTTCCTTGTTTCGTATTTTTTTTTCAATTTATACTTCGTGTTGTATTTGCAGTTAGTTTTTGTTAAGGTTGTTCTTGTGAAAAAAACAAAATCCAAAAAAAAAGAAAAAAAGGTCAAAAATGCTTTGTTGATTCGTTGATCGTAATTTGCTGAGATTTTGGATAGTTCATCTTGAAGTGTCGCTATGATTGTAAGTTATTAACAAAAGAAGTTTGTTGGAATTTGTGAAATTTGGTGATCGATAGAAAAATTGTGTGGATTGCTAGAAGTTATATAGTGTTATTGCTCGAATTGAAATTGAAATTCTCGAAACTTGAACAATGAAACTTTGAAAAGCTAATTCCTATTTCAAAATTTCTCTTTCAATCCTTTGAATTTCTTTGGTTCTTGACCTGTACGTGTTACTTTTCATTGCTCTCTTATTGCTTCCTTTTGATTTCTTCAGTTTTTCTTTGGCAAGAGTGTCACTTTCAATCTGATTGTCCTTGATTTGTTTAGAATTTTTGGTTGGCAAAGAATTTCGAGAAAGAATCGAGTGGTAAAAGGCAAGAGTGATTTACATTAAAAGAAAAGGCCAAAAAAAAGCAAAATACGAGTGCATTGTTATCTATTCGAGTGAAACACGTAAGGGAGTGAGTGAGGTTTATTTTTAACTAACATTATTACACTTGTTTTTCTTATTACTTTGTAATGTCAGGAGATGAAAGGAGTTCAGAAGACCTAGCCACAACTTTAAAAGGTTTTACAAGAACAAATGACCTGAATGAATCTTGCATTTGAAAGCTATGGAGAGAGGTTAGAACGCTCGGAGGCTCCAAAATGAGGTCGGCCGACACCACCACCGACCAACCAACCTGAATTTGAGAATGTTGAAACTGAAACAAACATAGAAGAGTGGAATAGATATCAAACTAAGGAGTATGCGATAAGAGGTTGAAGAAGAGGTGACATGCTTAGAAGAGAATCGAGAGCTAGGGAAGAAGTTGATAGAAACCTGAGTAGTATAAAAATGAAGATTCCTTCTTTTCAAGGTCGAAGTAATTCGGACCAATATTTGGAGTGGGAAAGAAAGGTGGAGCTTGTGTTTGACTATCATCACTATTCAGAAGAAAAGAAGGTCAAATTAGCAGCTGTAGAATTTACAGACTATGCCATAGTTTGGTTGGATCAAGTTTAAATTAACAGAAGAAGAAATAGGGAGAGACCTATCCAAACTTGGGATGAAATGAAGGTTGTCATGAGAGCAAGATTTGTTTCTAATCATTATTACAGGAAACTGCATCAAAGACTCCAAAACTTAAAACAGGGGTCTAAGAGTGTTGGAGAGTACCATAAAGAAATGGAAATGGCTATGATCAGAGCAAATGTTGTAGAAGACCGAGAGGCTACTATGGCTAGATTTTTGTGTGGGCTGAATAGAGAAATTGTCGACACAGTTGAGCTACAACATTATGTGGAGATTGAAGATATGGTTAGTGTTGCCATGAAAGTGGAGAAACAACTTAGTTACAAAAAATGGCTAGACAGTCTCAATTCAGTAATAGTGGAGGATCGCCTTGGAAGTTATGCTACAAGAGAGGTAGTGAAGAGAGGAATTTGTCTAAATTCAAAGATGATAGGTTTATGCCAAAATCTAAAGAAGACAAGTACTCTCCTAAAAAAAAGATCAAAATTTTTGAGAAGAACAAAGAAACCACTCCAATGACCAGCAATAACAAAACTAAGTGTTTCAGATGTCAAGGGTATGGCCACATAGCTTCTCAATGTCCTAACAAAAGAGCTATGATCATAAAAGATGATGGGGTTGTTGAAACAGATGGAGAGGAGATAGATCCAGAAATGCTACCGTTGGAAGATGAAAGTGATGTGGAATATCCAAAGCATGGAGACTTAGTAGTTGCAAGGAGAGCTTTAAATTTGCAGGCTAAGGAGAGCTTTAAATTTGCAATCTAAGTATGATGCTCCAGAAGAATAGCTAGAAAATATTTTTCACACTAGATGCAATGTAGGTGGGAAGGTATATAGTTTAGTTATTAATGGAGGTAGTTATACTAATGCTGCTAGCAATTACATGGTGGAAAAGCTTGGATTGTCATTATTGAAACACTCGAAGCCGTACAGGCTATAGTGGCTGAATGATTGTCGTGAGGTCACAGTGACTAAGCAGGTGGTTGTGTCATTTACTATTGGAAAGTATTCTAATGAGGTTTTATGTGATGTCATTCTAATGCAAGTAGGCCACATACTTTTGGGTCAGCCTTGGAAATATGACTTTAAGATCTCACGTAATGGTTATCTAAATACTTATTTTTTTTCTAAATATGGAAAACTTGTCACCCTCAAGCCATTGTCTCCTAAAGAAGTATATAAAGATTAGCTGAAGCTTAGACAACGAGAGGAGTGAGAAAAAGCAAAAAGAGTTGAGTTGAACAAACACAATGGGGAAAAGAAAAAAATGAGTGAGAGCGAGAATTTAAAAATTAAAGAGAGTGATAGGGAAAAGGGAAACACTGAGTGCAAGAGAGAGAAGAAAGTGAGATTGTATGCGAGAGGGAGAGATTTTAGAGATGCTTATCATGGAAAAAAATCACTTGTAATGTTGATGTACAAGGAAACTTATTTTAATGCTGCTGACCTTGATGATTATGTGCCCTTAATTGCTAAATCTCTTTTGTAGGAATATAGTAAAATTTTTTCCAAAGGAACTTCTAAAAGGTTATCGCTTATCAGATTGACATGGTGCTTGGAGTTTCATTGCATAATAGGCCAGCATATCGCAGTACCCTAAAGAGACTAAGGAATTACAAAGATAAGTGGAAGAGCTTATAGCTAAAGGCTATATCAGGGAGAGTATGAGTCCATATGCTGTTCCTGTGATACTAGTGCCAAAGAAAGATGAAAGTTGGAGGATGTGTGTGGACTGCAGAGCAATCAACAAAATTACGGTAAAGTATCGACATCCCATTCCTAGGTTAGATGACATTTTAGATCAATTGAATGGTGCTGTGATTTTTACTGAAATTGATTTTATTGGGGGATACCACTAAATTCGTATGTTATAGGGTGATGAATGGAAAACTGCATTTAAAACTCAATATGGACTATATGAGTGGATGGTAATGCCATTTGGTTTGACAAATACACCTAGAACTTTTATGAGATTGATGAACCATGTACTTCTTGCATTCATTAATAAGTTTGTTGTTGTGTACTTTGATGACATCTTGATATACATTAGGAGCTTAGAAGAACACATGCATCATTTGAAATGTGTACTTGATGTCTTACGAGAACAAAAGTTGTATGCCAATGTTAAAAAGTGCAGTTTTTGTATGGATAAGGCCAATTTTCTTGGTTTTATTGTTAGTGCTAAGGGCATTGAGGTTGATGAGAATAAAGTGAAAGCCATTAAAGAGTGGCCAACACCTAAATCTGTTTCAGAAGTACAGAGCTTTCATGGTTTAGCTAGTTTTTATAGGTGGTTTGTTCCACACTTTAGCACTGTAGCTGCACCACTTACGGAGGTCACTAAGAAAAATGTTGCATTTATGTGGGGTCCTGAATAGGAAAAGGCATTCATGCTACTGAAAGATAAATTGTGTTCCATTTCTTTGCTTGCTTTGCCTGATTTTGATAAAATTTTTGAAATTGAATATGACGCCTCTGGAGTAGGCATAAGTGCTATATTAATGCAGGAGAAACGCCCTTTAGCATACTTTAGTGAAAAGTTGAATGGAGCGACTCTAAACTATTCTACTTATGATAAAGAATTGTATGCTTTAGTGAGAGAGCTTAAAACATGGCAACATTACTTGTGGCCGAAGGAGTTTGTCATCCACACTGACCATGAGTCCTTGAAGCATCTCAAAGGACAAGGAAAGTTGAATAGGAGGCATACAAGATGGGTTGAGTTTATTGAGACATTTCCATATGTCATTCAATATAAGCAAGGTAAAGAAAATGTGGTAGCTGATGCACTATCTCGCAGGTATGCTCTAATCTCTACTCTGAGTAGTAAGTTGTTAGGATTTGAGTATATCAAGGATTTGTATGTTGTTGATATTGATTTTGGAAATGTGTATGATGCTTGTGAAACTACAGCATTCAATAAGTTTTATCGCCATGATGGGTTTTTGTTTAAAGAAAATAGACTCTGTGTGTCAAATTGTTCTTTGCATGAATTAATTATTAGAAAGTCTCATAGCAGAGGTTTAATGGGCCATTTCGGTGTCTTTTATTTTGGCCACATATGCTTAGGAATGTAGAACATGTTTATGCAAATTGTGTTCAGTATAAACAAGCTAAATCTAAAGTTATGCCTCAAGGATTATATACACCATTGCCTATACCTAGTGCCCCTTAGGAATATATTTTTATGGACTTCATTTTAGGTTTGCCTAGGTCTACACATGGTAAAGATTCAATTTTTGTGGTTGTTGGTTGGTTTTCTAAGATGTCTCATTTCATTGCTTGTTATAAAACTAATGATACATCTCATATTGCAAATTTGTTCTTTAAGGAAGTTGTTCGACTGCATGGAATTCCAAAGACCATAATTAGTGATAGAGATGTCAAAATTTTTAGTTCTTTTTGGAAAGTGTTATGGGCAAAGTTAGGAACTAAATTGTTGTACTTAACTACTTATCATCCACAAACGGATGGACAAACTGAGGTTGTCAATCGTACTCTTGGTACTTGGTTGCGTGCTGTGATTAGTAAAAATTTGCAAACTTAGGAAGAATGTTTGCCCCTTGTTAAATTTACGTATAATAGAAATGTTCATTCTTCTATAGGTTTTTCACCATTTGAAACTGTGTATGGTTTTAATCCACTAGCTGTTATGGATTTACTTTCTTTGCCTATTAATGAATTATCTAATGCAGATGGTGAAAAGAAAGCAGATTTGGTAAGGAAGATCCATGAATAGACCAATTAGCACATTGAGAAAAAGAATAAGCAATATGAATCTAGTGCTAATAAGGGAAGAAAGTTTGTTTTATTTGAACTTGGAGATTGGGTGTGGGTGCATATGCGTAAGGAAATATTTCCTGATAAACGAAAGACAAAGCTACATCTAAGAGGCAATGGTGCATTTCAAGTTCTTGAAAAGATAAATGACAATGCCTACGAATTGGATCTCCGAGGTGAGCACGGTGGCATTAGCGCTTCGTTTAATGTTTCTGATTTATATCCTTTTCCATTGTATATTCGAGGACGAATCTTTTTCAAAAAGGGGAGGATGATGTGAGCTCAAGAGAGAGTCGAAAGATAAGTCAACTATCGGATGGCCCGTTGACCATGTTGAAAGGACTAATTACTCCTGCTAATGCTAAGAGGCTTAGAGAAGCTTTTGGTGGGCTTATATGCACCCTGGTTGATGAAGAAAAGGCCTTTGGAGATCAAGTGACAATCAATAACGTCAAGGCAATAACAACTGTTCATGTGTTCTGACTTGGGATGATATTCTTACAATAATTCAGGCCAAACTAGCTCAACTGGCCACATAAAATTGTATATTTTTGTCTTAACTTTCCAATGGTATAATATTTTCCTTAATCAAAGGTCCGTACCCCAAGATATGCTCGATTTACTAAAGGATGTTCTGCTATAAAATTGTTACAACTTCTTAATGGACTTTTTAATTTTTATAGTTAGGTTTTTCATTTTTAGGCCCACTTTTTGAGACTTAAAAAGGTGATTTTTTGCACTTCCTATTCAGATTAGATTGAGAATAATTTTAGGTCACTTGGTGAGGGATTCAATCCTGAAGTTATCTACAAATCGATTTTACGAACTTATTAAGTGATTAGTTGGAATTGCTTGTGGCATTCTTTTGATATCTTTGCGTGTTTTGGTTTCTGATTGCATTGTTAATCTTAGGTCAAGGCGTCGAAAGATCTTCCAATAACTTTGATTTCTTTTGTTGGGGTTTTGATTCGATCGATCAAGGGGTTCCTAATCGAGTCGATTCTAGGTTCTGCGTTATGATGACTTCAAGTTAAGCTCAACTAAGGGTGCACCTCATTTGGTTTTGAAATCCCAGTTGCATCAACTTAGAGTCTATTAGAAATTGAAAAAAATGGTTTCGTGCTAAATTCTTTAAGTAAATTAACAAAGTTTGAGGCACTCTCACTATATATAACAATGTCCTATAATAAGGAGTCTACCTTATTTAGGTAATTGTTTGGAGTTTTCAACTTGTTTATATATGAAAATTAGCTCTTAAATGCATTACCATCACAACTTAAGAGAATGTACAAATATCACTTAAGTGTTAATAGAGCTAAACAAAACAAAACAAATTAGAAAGAGTACTTAATGCTTAAGCCCATACTATAATCAATTATGCTTTAAACATCAATCCAAAGTTTAGGGCATTGCCCCTTAAATTATTATTCACATTCTTATTTATTTAAAAATCTTCCCTCTGTATTTTAGTTATTGATTTGCTTCAATTATTTGACATGTTTTTTAGGTCCATTTTTTATTGAATTCACTATGGATTTTTGTTGATTGGGGTTATATCATATATTAGGTATAGGTGTTTCCCTAAAGTAAAGATTATTACTTCACTTTACCTTTAAATTAGAGTAAAGTATGATCTTATGCCTTTTTTTTTTAATTTCACATGTTGGATTTCAAAGCATTGATATGTATATTTTTATATAATTAATGTAAATTTTCTTAAGTTATTCGTGTACATATCTTTTTAGGGTGAGTGAGTAAAAATGATGAACAAAATTCTATACTATAAAATTTAAGCAAGATACATAATTAAGATATGTATGCGACGGATTTAGTTAGTAAGAAGAAAATCCGTTGACTTTTGAAATCTTGATCAAGTCCTTTTGTAAGTTTGAGGATAGTTTGTGAGTTGAGAGATGAGTTGGGTTACCATGATATAGTTAGAGCATATTTTAGAGAACCAATCATAAAAATTTAGTAATAATTTAGGGATTTATTGATTCCACTGCAAGTTGTATAAGGATAATCAACTTACTAAAGGAGTATGAAATGATTCATGTGTACATGAAGCATAAGACTAATGTTTCTATAGCAGTACTATAAATTCAATATTTAGATGGATCCATACAAGAAATTGTAATGGTTAAAAGTATAAGGACTAATACTATAAAAGTATGCATACATATGGCAAGGAACCATTTAACAACAATTAATGTGGTAGATGAAATATGATGTTAAGTTCTAATAGCTATATATGATGAAATAACTAAAGATAACTGAGAAACTATTGATAAGATGGAAGGTGAACGACCGTGTATCTTATTCCAACATCATGATAATGGGAGCTAAAGAAGAAGAAGAGTTCTATGTTGAAATATTTGAAGGGCATCAATCTACGTATATAGAATCATCTAAATATGGTAGTTTGCTAGATAGAAATGAGTATCCAAATAAGGATGAATCTAATTTAGTTTTAAGAAGGGCAATTAGAACTATTATTCCTAAACCAAACAATGGGCCTCTAAACTAAATATTTGAATAATTTTTGATAGTGCAAAGCATATTATATAATTTCTACTGAGTTTAATGTTAGGTTCAAAATATGAATCTAAAAGGGTAAAGATTAAGTTCATTAAAAGCTATTAATCAAAGTTAAATGCTTATTATGATAACGATGAAAGATGCTTCAAGAATAAGACCTAAAATATAGAGCATTCATGCTTCATAAAGAACACATCTATGATGGTTTTAACTTTATACCTAACTAGGTTAGTTAAGATAAAGATACTTAATAGGTCAGACATTAAACTTTCAAAACGGATGAGGAATATATTGAAAAATATATATTTGTCATTGAAATATTGCATGCGTAATACAACTAAAAAGAATTTATTCAAGGAAAGATCTAGGCTATATGTGAATGAATATTCTAAGTTGCATGGTTACTTAAATGAACTAAAGCTTAGTAAGCATAACTTATCTATAGACATTCAACTTGTTATGAACCAAACATAATCATATGTTCAAATTTAAGAGATCATACATATGTTTTTAATACAACGAAGAGATAGTGGAGGCATTTGAGGCACTCTTTTAGGGTAGATAAATAGTTTTTAAAAATTGAACATCAAATGTAACTATAGAGTGAACTTGGAAGAAATAGTGATAAATGAATGTATACTATATCTTGAGTTATCATTAAAGTTGAAAATTTTGATTCATTGATCATTTGATAGTAAATTTGGAATTAGGAAATGAAGAAGAACTTACAGCAAACATGTACGAGGTAGTTGTGTATAGTTATTATCATATTACTAACTATTAGTTCCTTTAAAATATGATTTTGATTGAGTCTTTTTTCTTAATGGAGTATGCAGTGAATGAGGTAAAATTATTACATGTAGTTCAAAAAATGTGGGTCAAACATGTAACCATAATTGACAATCTAATTATGGTGGTAAAGATTTGAGGAAGCAATCTTAGAAGTTTGCTCAGTCTGTTTTTATTAAAATGTTTAATAAGGAGTTAATGAGGTTAATGCAATGTTATCTTACTAAAGTATTCATTATATATTTAGTTTAGATCATACCGATTTTTTGAGTGATTGCTCTAAATATAATTAAGAAGATTGAAAAGATTAAGAAGGATGCAATGTAGAGGAGGATGATACGAATGAGGATGGTTATGAGGTATCAAGGGGTGATTTAAAGCATATCTTGAGAAACAGGGAGAAAATTGTAGCAGTTAGGATTTATATGGGTGTCTATGCAAACATGTATTTAATGTTATAAACTATTCTCAAAAGAAGGTGGAGGAATTTTTTGTGTATTTACTATATGAAGGATTCATTTAACAAAACGTATATGAGTGTTTCACAACCCATTCAAGGTTTTATATTTTTGCTAACTAGTGAGAATGAAGAAATTCATCCTCTAGACAAGAGAGATATATTTAGAAGGCAAAAACACAGGGAGGAAAAACAAGAATGAGTCTCAAAAGATAAAGAAGAAAGACATGTGCAAAATATTAAAAAGGGTAAATTACGAAAGTGTAGAAATATGGCTCACTATTCATGGCAATAGTTCATGCAAAATGTTTTCTCAAACTCAAAACTTAACCTCGGTTAACTCCTCAAGCTTAGCTAAGAGTGAAGTAAATCACTTGTTATTATAGAAATCATGTATATTATGTAAAATAAACAAGAAGGGGGGTTGAATTGTGTTAAATCGTCTAAGATAGTAATCTTTAAAAAAAAATTCTTGATTTTCTTGAAAGATTCAAACGATTACAAAACAACGCACTTATTTTGTTTGAGTAATGCAACAGTGGAAATAATATCTACCTTCTAACAACAAGAAATTAAAGAGATAAGGGTTAGAGAATATGACGCCGTGATTTATACTGGTTCACCCTTAACCTTTAGGCTACGTCTAGTCCTCAGAGTTAATATGAGATTTCACTATCTCTTGCAACTTTATAAGTATTATTTTTCACTTTCAGAGCCTCTTTAGGTCTCTTTCACAAAGTATTCTTTATCTGCTATCCTAGCCTCTTTAGGCTCTAGCCTTCCTTTTCATTTGAAAAGATATTGTTTAAGTTTTCAAACTCATGTTACAGGTGTTCTTGATCTCTCTTCCTCCTTCTTTCCACTCAGGATATTTTTATAGTATAGATATTTTTATAGTATACTCACTTAATCATAGAATTATTTCGTGTAAGTAAAGAGTTGAGAGTTAAAAGTTGAAAGTTTTTTTTTTGTCTGTGACTACAACTGATATTTATAGTCTAATTCGCCAATGGTCTTTTTGAGAAAACTGCTTGTAGAATCTTCAGAGATCAGTTATTAGTTGAGTCTTGTAACCAATCCCAACTAACTAACTAACTGACGTTGTAGATTATTCTTCAATTATATCGTCTTGATTTGATTTGTATGCTTCGTCTTATGTCTTCACTTTGTCTTATAACTTCGCTTTGTCTTAGACATGTGACTTCGTCTGGTCTGTTTTACACTTTGTCTTATTCAGCTCTTGAATATCATTTTGATTTGATGATTTGTGCTACTTACATTTATCTGCGCACTTAACAAACTCATCAAAATAGTTCACACACTTCTTTTATTATTATTATTTGACTGTCATCAAAATCAATAGGAGAAGTGAAGTGTTCTTGACTTAACAATCTCCCCCTTTTTGATGATAACAAATAATCATAATATTAGAAGATAAAAAAAATATTTAGACGGATAATGATAATATTCAGACGAATAATTTTCAGACAAACAAATAATATATTTATTTAGACGAATAATGCAAGATACACAATGCATATATAAGAAAAATAAATTTGTAATACTAATTCTCCTTTTCTTTCTACTATTCTCCCCCTATTTGTTATTAATAAAAAAAAATCATTTCAGACGCTTCAATATTTCAAAGAACATATGTTGAATATCAGTGTGGATCGTTTTGAGGTCTTCTTCTATAGTTACACATAGAAGTTCTACTTCCTCATGAAGATCACCCATTGAGTCACTTAGTTCATCAACCTTAGTATCAATTTCTTCAATATGTTTAGCTAAGGCTTCTTGACTTCCTTCTGCTTTTGACTAGCTTCAGTCCATGTGATGAAATTCTTCAAGAACTCTGGATTATCGGTAGAATCTTATAGCTTTTCACTTAGTGGATGAAGATACTCAGAGACAGACGGTTTTATGATTGAATCGTCTAAGTCAATAATTTTAATGGAGGGTAATTGGAAAGGTTGTGTTTGGTGTGGAATGTCAAGATCATCAGGTTTGGGTAGTTTGAAAATTAGTTTTCCTAGAAGTATAGGATATCTTTGATAGAAGGAATGAAACCTAAGGGTTTAAAATGAATAAGTAAATGCACAAAGGTTTCTAAGTAGAAATTGATACCTTCAATTGTAATATTTTTGTATCTTCCTTCCGATATAGTCCCAACGACCTTGAAACTTTCATCTGTAGTTGATGCGCCAAAGTTACTTCTTGATGGCCTTGATATGTGATGTGAAATATAGACGCCTACAGGTTGAGCTGCACGACATACATCGTTTATATTCTTCATCGCCACTTGAATTTCTTCTTCCGTGAGATTTTCTTCTTGTTTCTCAAGAAATTTCTTCTTCTTGCCTTTGTCTTTACTGTCTACCAGTGTTGGACGTCTAGGTTGTACCTCTGGTACAATCTTTTTTGTTATTTTGCTTGTCACTGGGTAGATTGTGTAAGGATTTTTTGTTATCTTCAATGGATATGGTTCTGCCTTTTCATCTTATAGAATACCATACAATCTTCTTTCTTCGAGGCTAAGAAGATGTATCATTTGATCGTTTACTATTATAGGTTCAACTTAAACCTTAACTTTCTGTTTAGGAGGTTCTCTGATGATAATTGAACCTCTGTTTCGATCAAGTATTGATTCTTCTATAATCTTCATCTTCAAATCTTCTTTCTTCATTGGTTGAGGAGGGTTGTAGATTGGTTGCTGCTTTTCAACGTTCTTTTTCTGAATCGTCTTCGTCTTCTTTTGTTCTTCTGCTGGCTTGGAAGAGAGTTGTTGTTGAGACTTCTTCTACTCAAATACTAACTTCCTTTTTATCTCTATCTCTCCAGACGGTTGTTCTGATTGAGTATGAGGGATAGAGACAATTGCTTTAGTAGGTTGCTTTTCTTGTTGTTGTTCCTTTGCACTTTCAGAAACTTAACCAAGAATTAGAGTTTTTTTGCTTTTGTTGTTCTTCTTGTCATAAGGTTATCAATCTTGGTGACCTGCTAGACTTCTCGGGTCTTTCTAATTGGAGTGTCTCAGCCTTCCTCTTTAAAGACACTTTGTGAGTTGGTTGTTGAACCTTTACACTTTCCTTCCTTTCAGGAATCGTCTTGGCTAGTATTGACTTATAAGACGATTGTTCAACTTTTGCCACCTCAGCTGAAATTCTTCAATTTGATTAAGGTTTTGCTTGCATACCAGATGAAACATCTTCTTTCCTGCTTTTTCTGATTGAAAGCTCCCCCTTAGGCTGTGATTTCGATGTGAAATCTTTATCCGTTTCATCTTCAGTCTTAATCCCCATTTTGTGAATAATAGAGGCATTGATAACACTCTTAATATTCAGCTTTACTCTGTTTCCTCTATCAAGGAGGATTTCAGATTCTTTGAAGAATCTTGTCAACAACATACTGTAAGGTTACGAACCACTCTTTAGATGATAATCCTCCTTAGCCTTTATCATATTTGTCAGAATCAAGAACGGAAGATTAATAGATTGGTGTGTGAGTAGATGAAATAGACAATGTTCATCATTCATCGTCACCAAATCCTTTGATCCCACTCTTGGTAAAATACAATGAAGAAGAATTGAATGAAGAACCTATCCTTCGAAATTAGGTTTGAAAACTTCTTGACTCCTGGATTACTCGATCCATATAGTTGTTGATTGATGTTGTCTTCATTTATGTGACTTTGAGCAATCCACTTTGTATTGTTGACCAGTTTTTCTCCTTCATTTAGACATTCAGTAGCCCTCACAATAGAATCTTGTAAAACAATCACTGACAATCTGTCTACAACTGATACCAAGGTGTTATCTACCACCTTTATATTTTTCCAGAAATCATATACTTCATTTGGATACATTGGTTCTCAGATATTGAAGAAAATTTCCCATCCAGCTGCTTTGATCTCAGGTTTGATATCCATTTGATCTTCCTTCAGAGCAGTGAAATCAACAAGTCTCCCATAGACAAGAGATTTCAGCATTTTTGTAATCTGTAATGTATAAACACTAAACATAGAAATGTATTTCGCTTAAAGAAGCGAGGTTAGTATATAAAAACAATTGAGAGAATTCTTTTTATAAACACTCTTAAAAAGTTACCATTTGTAACATCTGTGACTGATCCACAGGTAATCATAAAATTGATACTACCAAGTGAAAATTACCGTTACTATTCCTTATGACTTTTCTGCTTCATTAGGACGTATCGTCTGGGTCATGAAGTTTCAAAAGAATGGTCATTTAACATTGCCATGTTCAGATTTCATCTTATTTCCTTGAATCTATCTTCACTTAAGGGTTTGGTAAAGATATCTGCCCATTGTTGATTCGACTCAACAAATTGTAGATTGATGATCCCTCTCTGTACATAGTCTCTTACAAAATGATGTCTAACTTCAATAGGCTTTGCCCTTGTATTGGATTCTTTGAGAGATTGATAACACTTGTGTTGTCACAGAAGATTGGAATTTGATCTTCTTGGATAGAAT
>JAOQMS010000179.1:22852355-22875973 GCA_027563885.1 Erythroxylum longipes
AAACTTATGTCTTTTGTTATAAATGAAATATGTGTTTGGATTTGTCTATGATTTTTCTTGTTTTCTCAAAGTATCCGATTATGGAAATGAGATTAAGTTTTTGAGAACTTGTTTGTGGTTAGGTTCTTATACATTTTGTTTCTGGGTTGAATTGATGAAGGTGGTTGAAGGCTTTTAAGTTGACATTTAGTAAGATAGGACATTTTGGGTTATGGGTTTTGCCATAGGGGTTTTCGCTGCGGCGAAGCCAAGAGTTCACCGCGGCGTAATTAACCCGAAGTTCTTTATTTTTGTTGGCGTGGTGAGTTTGCCGTAGCGAAGATAAAATTTTGGGCTTGCCACGGCAACGTTTAATCACTCACCGCAGCATAAAATTCCTGAAGGTTCCAGGGGATTTTCTAATATGTTTGTCGTGGCGAAACCACAGTTTGTTGCAGCGAAGTTTGCTTTTGCTTGTGAAGTATTGTTCTTTTAAATTTCCAAATTCTAAGCCTTCCTCCACGTTCAAGCTTCATGATCCCATGGCCGACGTTGGGCTCCAGAAACGGGGTCCAAAATGCTAACCATATTATTAGTTTTTTTAGCTTGCAAACAAGCTTGTAACCATCTAACCTAATGTACAAACATGATCTTTTACATGTATGTATTTTGGTTACATGTTAGGTACATTGAACATTTGACAATATTTTGTGTTTATTAACAATTTAATAGTATTTTGTGCATATTAACTATCTATGGATGATAATCAAGCTGGATGTTTTTTGTTTACATGTTAGTGACATATCTTTGTATGACCATTTTTGCAATTACTTAAATAAAGTGAATAGTATGAGTGCAAACAAAATAATAGCATACCATCAAAAATAGTTCAAACTTTTCTTTACATTACAATTTAGTTAAAATAAAAATATTACAAATTTAGAAAGATTAACATTATCTCTTATACAATAGTTATAAAATAATTTATTTACCACTGGATCTAATTAATTTTGCACATTTACTGAATTATCAGAACAATCAAAATAATAAATAAAGTTAACTTAAACTTAATGAACATCAAATTTAACACCTTATTCTCTTTCATCAAAGCTTCAATAGTAAGCCCAATATTAAGCTTCATTCTCTTAAGTTCCCCTTCAATTTCCTTTCCCCTTACTTATTCATTAGATTTTAACATAACAAGCTCTAAGCAAAAAAGTCACTTGTCATAGAATTCTTTCTTTTTTATTTTTAGCTTCATTTTCTAACATTTCAATTTTATTTATGAATATTTGTATTACAATTTGATTCCTATCATAAAACGGAACATCATATCACATAAAAATATTTACAATTTCCAACCTACAATTATGAGTATAATTTTATTATTAGTTTAGTTAAATTTATAGTATCTGAATAACAAGTAAATAAATTGTATTTATTAGATACTTGACATATTTACAAAACCTTCCCCTTGGTTTTGTTCAAAAGAAAGGTATGATCACCTAATACGAGAAGGGTATGGTCACCATAAGTGAGAAAATCTCACTTCTCTCTAATGGTTCTAGTTGTCTTCACGAATCCTACTATTAAAAAAGTTTTCCTAGACATCAAATTTATACCAAAGTTGCATATATTTCTCTGCATGGAAATCTCACTTAGATCTGTTTAAACAAAACTCAGCCTTCCCACGTGATCGTTGACCATCAAAACCTTGTTCTTAAATGCCTCATGATCCTTGATATGTTTAACTCTCACACTCAAGTAAGAATACTAAAAAGTATTAAATAACCATAGGCAACAATAAAACATAAGAGTTACAGTAAAAATAAACCTTTATTACTTCCTCAAAAGAATATAAAGGAATGCTCTTTCTTAAATTGCTCCCTTCCGCTTTATCTCTCTTATCCAAAATCAACCTTGTCATGATTATTTTAACCAATGGCCATGCTTTTTAAAAGAAATACCTATTAAACCCATTCAGAAATGGGGCTTTGGAAACATTCATCTTAAAGAAAATATTCTTAATATATTGAGTAGTGAAAGGGCTTTCAAGAAAATTTAGTTATTCCTCCTTAAATTGGTTGCTAATGAATGACTTTAATATTTGAATAGAGGAGCTACTTCTTGTTGACACACTAAGAGAACCTTAAAATAATTATAGGATTCTTCCTTAAAATGATCTCGCAAGGTTACTACTTCAACCATTTGGTTTGGTTAGAGAGCTGATTCTGTTTACAATTTTCCTTTCCTTTATAAAATTGTGATTTTTTTTGTATTTTTGTCTCTATCTTTCATCCAATTGTTCCTAGCTTTTTGCTTTGGTATATAATGGTGTATCTTAACTACCTTTGTGTAATCTTTAACTACTTTCTTCTCTTTCATTAATAGTTTGGTAAAGAGTTTCTCGAGAAGAGTGTTATATTCCTTGCATTAGTAATATTTTGGCTTGTGCTTAACTTCCTCCTAGCATTTAGTTCCTTTAGTTCAAGTTTGATCATATTAGCTTTTTAAAGCATATGATAGCCTTGTGACCTTTAATTTAAGATAGCCTTATTGAACCCATTATCCTTTACTAAATAATTATTAAAATTGAAAGGCCTATTCCTCCTACTCTTGGTGAATATATTTTGGACTATGATAAATGTATGATTTGAAAACTTCACGCTCCTAAAAAAAGCTTTGCTCTATAAGAATTCCTATAGCCAATCACCATTTACTAAAGCTCTATCCAACTTTTTTCTTACTTGTTATTTGTTAATTTGTTTGTTGCTCCATACGAAGACGCTTCATTCATTTTTCAAGTTAGTGATTCCATTCTTCCTCACACATTCCTTAAAATCATTAGAGTTATTCCTCATGCAAACATGCCCATCTGCTTCTAATTTATGAAGAATGTTATTAAAGTCCCCCAAATTATCTAAGGGCCTTGGATTGTAGAATGTATTATGCTCATCCCATCCTACAAGATTTTCCTCTAAAAATAGAAATTGGATTCATAAACAAAAGTGATCAAAACCTTATACTGCTCCTAAATGAAACATACAGACAAGTGTATCATTTGGTCATTAGACTCTGTAATTTTTATGATTACTTTTCCAAGGGTAATGATGGTAGTGATGGTTTGACAAAAAACTCCAATGACTACCTAAAATCTTTAAGTTTGCAATATTCTCTTGTCTAATTCTCGTCTCTAGTAAACTCGATAAAATTTCCTCTCACGAACTTCCTACCAAGGAGGGTTCTATATTGCTTATCTTGTTCTTTGAGGGATAGTTTCCACTGATAGGCTTATTGGGAAATCGAGACAGAATCTAATCCTGACCATAACAGAATAATTACTAAGATTTTTAGCAAATTGGTTTCACAAAAACTAATATTAATTTAATTCTATGAAATGATTAACATATAATTATAATAAAGCATGAATCAAAATTCATACCTTATTCTGAAGCTTGATCTTTATCTTGTCGTATCCCTCGAACTGTTTCCAAAATCGATCCATCTCAACCATTGTAGTCATACAAATATCTGACCTTTAACGGTATCCACAGAATGAGTTGAGAGAACTTTGTAACTCTTACAAAGGTTAAGTAAGAAGTGTTAACTTCATAGAACTTAAGCCTATTTATAATAGGTTATGGATATTTTAGTAATTTAATTAAAATTAAATTCTAATTTCAATTAAACTTTAATTAGAATTAAAAATAGTTCTAATTAAATATATGTACAAATGAGAACTAATATCTTATATTGATCATTATTTATTAAATATCTCATATTTAATCATAAAGTTTCTTAAACTTTACAATAAAATATAGCTTAATTAAAATATCTTTGCTCTCTTCAACTCATTCTTTATGTGAGACTTATTAGGTTTCCAAATATGTTGACAATAATTATAAATTATAATTATAATTCATAATTAGAATTAGATAAATTTAAACTCCTTTCAACGCATCATGATCATCCAAATATTTAAGAATGTCAAAGTGGTTGTGACAAAACTTTTCATGCATGATTTTTTCGTATAATTCAATCCTTTAATCTTACAATGTTCTGATTAGACATAGAGCATGAAATTAATGTCTACTCTATTTTGAGTTTGATCATGTTAGTTCTCTGTCATTAGCTATCGATTCAATTAATAACGTCTGTAAATTATTTACAAATCATCATTCTACCTTAGATAAGGATTTTCTAAATCAATACTAATCGAGAACAATGAAACATTCTCCCTAATTACTTTAGGATGATAAATCCTATCTTGATCACACAACTACCTCCATATAGTTCATGCTATATCCAATGACGACCAATTGAACAACTCATGATTAAATAGGTCATAAGTAGTATCAAAACATAATAATCTCTATATAATATAAATTTGGAGACTTTAAGTCAAAGGATCACTTATATAATCATCACAATGAAAATTCTATAGACATATAAGTAATGTTCCAAATGGATTTTTCATATTGAGTCAGTTTAGTGAACTTGTTCTCTAACAAGCATTTGCACGTTTATTTAAGTATCTCCATATTTTAGTCTATGAAATTGACTATTTCCTTTATAAGGAATATGTATTAGTCTTTTTAAGTTCTATTAATATCCAGTCTTAATAGAACAATGACTAGGAATATTTAGGGATAATATATAAATGCAATATAAATCTCATAATTATTATCTTATAATAATTTTATTTGTAATTTATAATTATCTCATGTATTTTATCATTTACATCTGCACATGTACAAGATAAAGAATATCTTTAAATATTTTTTTTTCTATAAACTACAACCAAAACGATTAGTTGTAGAGCATAAACTAAAAAGAATATCATAATAAAGTCTTCAAATATTTTTTCTCCATCCCTCAGCTCATTAAATGTATACTATCAAGGAGATCTTTCTCTAGCTTAATACTTGTAAAACCAATTCTTTTTCTCCTAGCTGCCGTCTCATCCTTATAGCCCGTCCCTCTAAGAAGGTTGGTAGAAAGTATTCCTAGGAGGAACCTAAGCTCTCTCTTAAGAATTGCTTCCAGCTCAATCGAGGATTAAAAGGTTAGGTTATGAGAGATGAAGGATTAATGGAACCATTGGTAATTCCCAACTGATTTAAGGGACCTAATGATGGAGGCGAAGGGATGGGTGGAAAGGTAATATTGTTGGGGATGGTTTGAATGGTTTCTAAAACGCTATTGACCATAACTTAAACATGAAGAAAGTTTGATTCAAAAATTTATTACAAAAAGCGATAAGGCCTTTAGAGGCAAGAATTAAAATAGGTTAAAAGGGCTTTTTAAAATAAAAGACACCTCAGGCGAAGAAGAAGTACTATATAAGATAGAAAGGGGGTGAGGGTGACTTGGGGAACGAAGCAAGAAAAACCAGAAGAGTGAAGAGCGAGTAGAGAGGGAATGCAACTGAAGCAAGAATCATAGTCTTCCATTTGGTATTTGGTAAAATCAAGAATGTTGGTCATCCATTTGGTTAACCTAACCTAGAAAGAAGGAGGAGAACCACTGCGAGGACTTCTTATTAAAGATGAACATGTTGAAGTAAAGATTATACTGATGGACAACCAAATTCAAGAATTGTTGGTAGAAATGAGAAAGAAAAATAAGGCTATGTTTAGTTGGACATAAAGTTTTTAATAGAATGGAACATTTTCTAATAGAATGAAATATAAATGGAGGTAATATTAGAAAATTGTTATTCGGGAGAGATGAAAGGATTCATAATGCAATATAGTGAAATGTTGTTTGGATTAAGGGTTTATAATGTAATATAGTATAAAGTTGTTTATCATTTTACATTCCATCTTAAACTCTCCAGATCGAAGTTTTTTTATTTTTACTTTTTAGGATAAAATAAGATGTAATATGAAACCTCCTCTTCTATCTCGTTCCATTCCATTCTATTCCAAACCATGGAATAATATTACATTATATTCTATTCCAAACATAACCTAAGAGTTATTGTATCATGTGAAATCCATAAACTTAATAAAAACAAAAAATACATCAATTTAAAATTTAGATTGAACAATATTCATTTTAAATATTGTCAAATATTAGGAAGTAGTACAGTACAGATTCATACATTTTGCAAATTAAGTTACTTTGGTAATAACTCTCTCTCTCTTTTTTATTTTTTTGAGAAATAACTCTCTTTTTAACTCTCTCAACACTCGGACTTTCTTCTTCAATCCCTCCTCTTGCGCACGAAAATGGGAATTTCGTGGAGTGGCACTAACAATAATAGATGTAGACACGGCGCTTATTACCGTCACCACCCACCACCACCACCAACTTATTATTACTCCTCTGAGCCTCTCTCTCTCCCACCGCCACCGCCGCCGCATCAGAGCTATTTTCCGGCGACCTCAACCTCAGCGCCTTTGACAAGCACATATCCAGCAACACACCCACATCCTCCTCCTCCTCCTCCAGTTCACTCTTACTACAATTCCCATTCTTATGGTTCATGTAGCTATGCAAATCACGTGATGGATCGATTCCATTATCACCCTTACTATTATAGTAATCAGGCTAATGGGTGGCCGGCGATTCGGCCTGATGTGGGTCTCGCTCAGCCAATTCAGCCCGTACCTTATGTGGAACATCAGAATGCAAAGAAGGTCAGGAATGATGTGAACGTGCACAAGGACACATTGAAGCTTGAAATTGATGAGCTCAACCTTGATCATCATCTGGTTTCTTTCGTTTTTGATGCTTTGTTTGATGGGAGGTTAGTAAGAATTCTGGAAAATTTCGAATTTCTTGATTCTTGGGTCGCTAAATTGATTGCTTGGCAGGGTGGTACAAATGAAGTTATGATCTTTTACTCTGTAATTTCATCCGATACGAGCCGAGAAAAAAAAAATATTTTTCCTCAATAAGCTTATTAGATTACTTTTGATCTGATAGTTTGAATTGAATAATTAATTAGCAAATTGAAGGTATTGGAAATGGGCAACTCGACGATGATAATAGCTGATTACGTTTTCTGCCAATCATTGGACGTAAAATGTTTTCACGGACCATGAGCAACAGAAGTTTATTTGGCTGCAAGTGGGCACATTTTATTCCCAATTTTGTCTTTATTTGGCCGCAAGTGGGCACATTTTATTCCCAATTTTGTCAAATATCTATCATGTCATACTTAGTTTGTTGTAAACTGAAAGCTATATAGCAGAGATGAATGTGGTGGTTAAATTGAGTATGCATAGATGAAATAGGATATCAGTATCAAGCATTTGGAAATGTTGGTAAATGGAATCATATAGTACAGAAACTATTCAACAACTCTTGCATCAGGGCATTATATTTTATCAAATGAGTTTGTTACTAAGTACTCAGTTTTACCCATAAGTCATTTTTCATTTTCGCAAATGCAAATAATTGATCTCAAAATGCTGTCAAGTCAAGTATAGTAAAATCTAGTGATTGTGGAGACCTGAGGTGAGGATGAATTGATGTAGTAAATTCCAGTAGGCATCACAAACTTGTTTGAGTTAATGAAAAGATATTATCTCTTGGTAGATTCATTGTATAATCAACAAACTTCATATGACCTCGTGGCAGTTACCTTTCCTTGAGTAGTTGCATTCTATGTTTTAGAGTGTACCGGTACTGAGGTTGATGGCTGGCTGCTTGCATTCTACATAATCTACATGTAGACATATTTATGTATGGGAATTAGCCACAAAATATTTTGATATCAGAAAATTAGAGCGCATCCTACTGGCTACAACTGAGCCTGGCATGCACCTTCATACTGATTTTCCCCTTGTTAACTTAACTCTTGTCTATCGCTTTGTCAAATGGCTTAAAAGCTTGAAAAGCTTGAGGTGCATTGCATCAATGCTTTATTACGGGAATTTTCCATAGATATATGATCTTAGCAATCTGAATTTAGGAGTTTCATCAAGAATGATGCACATTTGTGAAACTTCAAACTTTATTCATGCCGACATCTTCTCTATTGAACATTTTATTTATCCTAGATGTTTATAATAAAGAATGAATAGCAAGAGCCTATTCTAAATATTACCAGTATACAGCTTTTAGATTTTCACAGAGTCAGCTTCTCAGTTAAAATATCACATGATTAGCTGAGTAATGCTCAACACTGATTAGAAGTTGCTTAGCTTTATAGTTCTTAAAGTCATTTTTATTTGGAATAGCAGATGCAGTGTGTAAACATCATGGAATTTCTCAAACCTCAATATGTGTGACTTCGGTTTTCTGTTTGTTTTTCCCTTTTATAAACAACAGAATTACAATTTTCTATTTCGCCAAGGAAGAGCTCAACTGTCGGTTTGTTCCATTATTTCCTGAAGTCTATTTGCCTATTAAGATCCCCTTTGAGAAAGGACTTGGCCAGAAATTTCGTCAGCCCTCAGGCACGGGCATTGACTTGGGTTTTTTTGAGTTGGATGGTCTCTCAAAACCAACAGCTGGAGAAGATGTTTTTCCGCTAGTAATAGTTGCTGAATCATGGTTGCCATCTGATTCAATAGATGAAGATGTTGATCAATCTGTGGCAAATACATTTGGTCATATGCAGATTACTCAAGCAGTTTTGGATAAAAAAGATGGAGAACCTTTCCAAGTGAGAGTAATAAGGCAGATTTTGTGGGTTGATGGAGTTCGATATGAGCTGCGTGAAATATATGGAATAGGGAATTTGCCAGCTGAAGGCTTCAATGACAGTGACCCAGGAAAGGAGTGTGTAATCTGCATGACTGAACCTAAGGATATAGCTATATTACCTTGCAGACATATGGTGAGAATCCATTTTCCACTTTTAGTTATATTCTTAATTGACGATCATTTGTTGACCTATAGGGTCTTGCTTATGACATTAGAGTAAGTTACTCGTTCAGACTATTTGAGTTGGATTGAAGCTCTTATCTTCAATTTAATATCTGAGCAGTAGTTCTAGGCCAGAATTGCAATGTGTGTGAACGTGATGGTAACAAAATGCATCCTCAGTTTCACTGCATCTTTTTAGTTCAGAACTTCTATTGGTTTGCTCTCAACTTGTGCATATTGCGTTCTTTCAGTGCATGTGTGGTGACTGTGCAAAAGCATTGAGGCTTCAATCTAATAAGTGCCCCATATGCCGTCAACCAATTGAGGAACTTATAGAGATCAAGATAAATGGTCCTGGTAGATGAAGAATTCTTTGCTTCATACAGATCTGGAATTATGGTAGAAGTGATGCTCATTTATTTTTTCCCCCTTGAATCTTATCAATGTCATGGGATAGAACCTTGTATATTTTGACTGTATATATACAGATGATTGTGTAGATCTAAGTTTTCAAACGTTATCCTTTTTACACCCATCATCTAGTTTTTGCTAGAAAAGGAGGAATTTTCTTATATGGATGAGGACAAAAAACTTTTTGAAATTACATAAGTGCGCCACATCTGTTTAATGATTTTTGACTGTACCTTTGATCTTTTAACTCTTCTTCTCAGGTATTGTATTCTAATTTCATAGGTGAGTTTTCTGTTAGCAGTTTATTTGTGCATGTGTAGTAGCAGGTTTCTTTAGATGATCAATCATGGAGGTTTAGCGGTGGTTTTTAGTGGATGATTATCAAGGAGATCTAGAAGGCAAGAAAGATAGGATGCAATACACATGCATAAAATGAATATATAGGTCTGTGGGTTGTAGCTCTCTAGTTTGGACGATTTGCCAAAAGGAGAAGCATGGAGGGAACATTTACCAATTAAGTGAGCAGTAAAGGGTACAATGTTGAATCTTTATGGAATATAAGCTCTTTCAAGGCTGACTTTACTAGAGTATTTGTTTAGGCTTAGTTTGCTTCTTTACTCACCTCAACTTTTCCAAAAAAGAATAAAGTTGCCTTCAAAGGGATTAGGATACAGAAGACTTCTGCACTGTCATCAATTGGTTTTTAGTATTAGCAATTGCAAGCAATGAAGAATTAGTTGTCGGTTATTTATCCTTGCAGCTCATCTGCTAATGATTACATAATGCAGGCTGTCCTGTTTACTGGAACTTAATTGATGTGCGTTCTTAACCATTGAAGTCTCTTGTTTCCATGCGTTTTAAGCTTTAGAAATCACACAACTCAATGATATGCATTATTCTTGTCAGGCCAGCCAATCCGACAAGTTCACCGTTGTCCAAACTTGTTTAACATGTTTCACTGATTTCTGTTATTATTCTGATGACGTGAACGTTTCATTTCTTTGAAAATGCCAGAAATCACTGGATTTAGGTCATCTGTGTCTTCCAGTTTGGCTTGTCCATGTCGTTCCCTTTTCTAGTATGTATAGAGGTTCGTGTTCCTGCTATCATCACATACATACTAATTGTCTTTCTTGTATGTAAATCCGGCTCAAACCCATCCATGATAATCGTCTCAAATATCTGGGATGGGATGGGATCCCATTCTTTCGTTCATAGTCACCAAGTTTGCTCCTCACGTGGGATTTCACATCATTTTTTCTTGGCTTTAATCAATGATAATCGTCGCAAACATCTGGGATGGGATGGGATGGGATGGGACCCCATTCTTTCGTTCTTAGTCACCGAGTTTACTCCTCACGTGGGATTTAACATCATTTTTTCTTGGCTTTAATTTCTCTCCTTGACTTAGGAAATACCATTTCAAATTCTCTCTCTCTTAAATTTTTTATTGTGTTCTGCAAATTTGATGAAGTTCAGTTACTGCAATATTAGTCTTCTTAACCTTTTTCTTAGGAGTCCCAACCTTGGCATCAGTTTCCGTTTGCCTCATGCTTGCCACCTAAATCTGATACTCACCCTCAACTCCACGAGAATTAGCAGACGCTTTAGCTTCTTGCATGTTGACATCCCTTTCATTGAAGCTAAACAGTGCTTCATTGTTGATCACTTCTTTGATACCCCTTGTGGTGAATTCTTCTTGTTATATCAACTTCAACCTCTGAATCTTTACTCGTCTCACCGCCAGTAGTCCGATTGGTATCTTCAGCTGATAACAGGGACAATGATGAAAGAAAAGAGATGGAACTGAGAACTGAGCTTGTCAACGTCGGAGCCTGAACTCGAACTAATGCTAATTATTAGTCAACTAAAAACTAGTGTATTCAGAATATTTGGACAAATAATTGTAATTAATATTTTTAACTATTTCTTTTATTAATATGTTTATTTTCTATAAATAAAACCCTTGTTATACATATTCAATGCACAGCAATAGTATGCTTTTTCTCAATAGTATCAGAGAGTATAACTCGGCTCTTTCTCCTATTCTCTTTTTTCTTTACCGTCTGCCCTGCTTATCATCGTTCTGCCTGTTGCTTGTCATCATTTATGGTATCGTGGTCGACAGGCCAGCAGAAAGCTCATCAAAGGCATACCAATTGCAGCTAAATGTGTTTTTTTTTTAAATTCAAAAAATTCATTAATAAAAAGAATAAAGTACGTCTGGAAGCTTCTCCACATGAGACAGGCTATAGTTGCCTGTCAAAATGTGGACGTTAAACAAAATGTCGGTACTCAAAATAAAACATCTTCCTGTAAACAAAACGTTGACGTTACAAACAATTAAAGACAATGTCGTTTAGACAATTAGGCTATAACGACCTTTATCTTTCGCGATATCTATAGAACTTTCTCGATTTGGGAGGGCAATAATGAAGGCCAAAAGCTCTATCAATTGAGGCGATCAGTTGTCTCCCCGAGTTTAGACAATTAGGCTATAACGACCTTTATTTTTTGCGATATTTATAAAACATTCTCGATTTGGAAGGGCAACAATGAAGGCAAAAAGCTCTATCAATTGAGGCGATTAGTTGTCTCCCCGAGTTTGATTCTTTGCGCAGCACCAAGGATATCACAAATTTGATTCTTTGCGCAATGCCAAGGATATCACAAGTTCAGGTAAAACTCTCCTCTATTTTTGAGTTGTCTTATAGCGATTAGGGTATTTCAAACTTTTCCTTTTCGATAAAACTGTTTCAGGGATTTCCTCTCAGCTGTGGGACTCGGAGGGGATGAAACTTTCCTCAGGTAAACCTCTCATAGTGTGGGTTCCTCCTTTATAGAAGAGTCTTCTCTTTTAACTTCGATCAGTTGGTGACAGAGACTTAGTGTCAATCCTTCTCAAATAAAGCGTATAGGAGGAAGTATATTAGAGATCTCCTTCTTTTCACCTGGTATTTCGAGCTGGATATTTCTTTATTTCCCCGATGGTATTTGATTTGCCTTGTGGATTGTTGCTTATTGATATGTTCTGGACTATTCTGGATTGGCCCCTTGATTGTTTGTGTAGTTCTATGTAGCTAGCATTTAGGAAGAAACAACGAGGACTAGACTCTCCAAATGAGAGTCATTCCTCTGCTATAGGATAGGTTCAACTGATGTATAATTAGTTGTTCCCTTATACTAGCCAAGGTGTTATCAGTAAGAGAGATTTGAGAGATTGATTTCTCTCTAAATCTTCTATTATTCCTCTCAGTCCAAATTTCTTAAGCACATGTAGCAACCGAGATCAATATGATGATCCTATCATATTCAAAAATATGTAGGTGAGGTAATTCTAGTAGGACGTTAGAGAGTCCGCTGTAATTGGAACTAGTGAAACAAAGGGTAGAGATTTTAGACCAGATCTCATTAGAGAAAGTACACTAGAAAAAGAGGTGATCTTTAATTTCATCCTCAATGTTACATAGAATACACCTTTTTGAGGAGGATAAAAACGTCAATTTATCCATAGTGCTGAGTCTGTTCAGCATAGCAAGCCAAAGAAAGAAACTGGTATTAGGTCTGAGAAACTTGTTTCAAATCATGGGGTACCATTCTACCCTATTCACAGATCCAACCCTCAGCTTTTTTGGCTCCTTTGTAGTTATAGCCAAAATTGGAATACCATTCCATAAGTAAGTATCACTCTGCCCAAGACGTCTAAACTGTGGGATGGATAAGTCTCTGATTTCCTCCTGTGTTAACATCCAAACTCCATTACTAGCTATCTCATAGGCTTTGTTTTCTTAGGGAACCTTTCCAATAAGTTTCCTGCCAACTGGTTTTGAATTAATGCTCCTTGCCCTGTCTGGTTGTCATACCATAAGGAGAGTTTTTCCCCTGTTCCTATCTGACATGTGATATTCGGTTGCACATCTTCCGTCATTTTTAGAATTTGGTTAAAGAAACAAGTATAATTGTCTTTGGTTTTTAGAGCCCAAAGATTCTCACCTTTCAATATGTAGATATGTATCCATTTGAACCTCAATGATTGCTTGTCATCTAGGATTCTCCAAATCCTCTTAAGCATTATAATAGAGTTGTTCTTGTTAATTGACTCCAAGTCTAAACCTCCTTCTTCCTTAGGTTAATAGATATATTTCCAACTGACCTTTCCTATACCTTTCTCACCATTCCCTTTTCCCCACAGAAACTGCTTCATCAACTTTTCAATTGTTTTAATGAGCCCTTTAGAGAGAAATAGATGGGAACATCAGTGGGTTTGCGTAGACAAAATAACCGATCTCAGTAGTTATAATTTCCCTACATAGGAAAGGGTTCTATATGTCTATGAGCCCAATCTTTTTTGGATTTTCTCTATTAAAGGAATGTATTCACAGAACCTAAGTCTTTGTAATGAAATAGGAATTCCCAAATATAGAAAAAGAGGATCCTTAACTACCATTCCTGTAGCTAGAGACAAGGCATTTGACAAATGAGAAGCACTTTTGGAGAGGATGAAATAACTTTTACTGAGGTTTATATAGAAACCCGACACCTCCTTGAAAGTTTTGAGCGTATCCATCAGTAAAGAGACTGGGTGAACATTAGCTCTGCTTAGCAGGATTAGATCATATACAAAACATAAACTAGTTAGAGAGAGTTTCTTATACTTTGAGTGATATCTGAAACTGGAATCAGTTGAAGTGTTATACTTCAGCATTTGAGTAAGGACCTCCATGCATATTAGGAATAGATAAGGAGATAGTGGGTCCCCTTGTCTAAGTCATTTCTTTCTTTTAAACAACTCCGTAGGGCACCCATTTATTAATAACCCATAGGAAGCTGTGGTAATGTATTCTTGAATCCACCTTCAGAAATTGAGAGGAAAATTCATAACCTCCAAGGTTCTGAGTAGAAAACTCCAATTAACACTATCAAAAGCTTTATGTAAATCCATTTTGATAAAACAATTTAGAGGACTTTTTCTGTGATTATAACCTTTTAAAATCTCATGGACTAGAAGGATGTTATCTCCAATGTCCCTATTGTTCATAAAGGCTCCTTAATTCTCACAAATAAGAAAAGGTAGAACCTCTTTCAGCCTATTTGCCAAAATCTTAGCAATGATCTTGTAGAAGAAATTTGTACAAGATATAGGTCTGAATTTACTCCAGGAGGTAGGATTGGAGATTTTAGGGATCAAACAAAGAAAAGTCTTATCAATCTCTTTAAGCAGTGCTCCTTTTAGAAAGAATTCTTGTATAACCTCCTTAACTAGCCCCCCCATACTACTCCAGAATTTTTGGTAGAATATCCCATTCAAACCATCAGTGCTAGGTGTTTTAGAGCCATTCATATCAAATACAACCTTCTCTATTTCCTGATCTATCACTAGTCTGATTAACAAAGAAGCTTCATTATCAGGGATTCTTGCTTGAATATACTGCCTTAGGTCATCTCTAGATCCTGGAGGGGCTCCATATGAGCCTAGAAGATTTATGTAGTAATTCATAGCATCCTTTTGAGAGTCCTTCTTGTTCATACACTACTTCTTCAGTTTCAGATTTGATGGAAGTGATTCTGTTTACATTCTTCCTAGCTAGCACTATGTTAAAGAAGAACTTAGTACAATGATCCCCTTCCTTTAACCAATTTATTCTGGCTCTCTGCTTTAACAAAAAGCATTGATTGTTAACCGAATACAAGTAGTTGTTGAGGGCTTCTTTTTCTGCTATGGCTGGAGTCCCATTTGTGGGGTTTTCAGCTAATGATTTCTAATAACTGAAAGTTTTTCTCTAGCAGTTTTTGTCTCCCTAGAAAGATTCTAACCTTTCTTTAAATTTAGGGCCTTCAATTCTTTTTTAATAGATTTGAGCTTTTGTAGGCATATGTACTCCTTTGTCCTGTAAAAGTCACACTCCAACCCCTTCCTTATTGCTACTTGAAAACCCTCCATTTTTACCAGAAAATTGTTGAACCTGAAAGGATGATGGATTCTAGTATTTGTAAACAAATTACCAATCTTCATAGGTGTATGGTCCGAAATTCCAGGATCTAGAAATTAAGCTGAGCCTCTTGAGAAAATATTAAGCTATTCCGCATTAACCATTACTCTATCTAATTTCTTCCTAATGTGCCAAATAGAACTTTGCTTGTTTGACCAAGTGAATCTATGGCCTTCAAATTTAAAATCCATAAGTTCCACTTCCTACATACAGTCGAACATATCCAAAGAGTAGTTGAGTAAATTACAATTTCCTTCCGCTTCTGATCTGAATAGAGTGGTGTTGAAATCACCACTAATTAGCCATGGAAGATTGATCGAGGCCTTTATTCTTCGTAGAAAATGCCATAGATTAGATCTTTGGAAAACAGTGTTAAAACCATAGACAAAAGTTGCTAAAACACTATAATTTTCCATCTTGAAGTGGAGTTTAGTGTGGATGAACTGCTGGCTAGATTCCAGAGCTTTGACCTCTAAAAATTCCCCATCTTATGCAAAAATAATCCTTCCATAGGCATGGCTTTGGTGGTTTGTAATAAACTGCCATTTGCTACCCAAACAACAGAGTTTATTCAAATTAACTTCCCTAATTTTGGTTTCCAAAAGACAAAAAATAAGAGGTTTCTCCTTTAGAACAAAATCCCTTAGAGTGTTGAGCTTAGAGGGTTTATTTATTCCACGAACGTTCTATACCATCAAGATCATGTAAAATTACTTTTTCCTTTGGAGCCTTTCCTACTGCTCCGATTACTTTTCCTAGAGATAACTTGCTCAAACTGCTCCTTTTGAAAAACTCCATTATGAAGATCAACCTTTTGTATACTGTTTTTAGACTGTATAGGTTCTTGAGCTCCTTCACTTGAATTATCTCCACTAGTTTCCAGAGTAGTTTGCCCCTTATTCATTAGAGAGTTGTTTAGTTCACTGGGTTGTTTCAAACTTGCTCCTTCCTTTTGGAGTGAAATTGGGCTCTTCTCTACCTAATTGCTCTCCCCTTTATAGGAGAAACTTGTTCATCTTGAACCCGTTCATGGTTTCTAGATTCTTATTCTTCCTCCTCACCTACTTTGTTGTCCCCTAATTTTTCCTGTAGGTTTCCATTCTTTGCCTTAAGCTTTAAGAGACATTTTCCATTGGTAAGTGACCAGAACTTTGTCCTTTCTAAGAGAATGTTCATTTGCCAATCGTAAGATAGGGATGCTGTCTTTCATTTCTTTTGAAATATCAATGCTCACACATAACCGTGCATATCCAACCCTTTTCTTTAATGCAGTGTTTTCATCCATGGATATTAGTTTCCCTAAGTAACTAGCTAACATAATCAATCCTTTGGTAGTCCAATATTCTAAGGGGATATTGTGGATGTTCACCCGTAGAGGAATATTCTTTATTCTAATCTTTTCTAGCTCCATTCCTGGATGCCAGTTTTGAAGAAATAAAGGGACTTGAGAGATGTGGGAATGACCTTCTTCAATTACCTTTTGCACTTCCGATTTTAATGAGAAGGAGAAAATCAAATTGTCTTCCTCGATTAGCATTACTTCTAAAATACCTCTTCCTTTCCAATTTCTCTATGCCCATGCTTTTATCAATAGGAAAATAGGCCTTTTGTCCATAAAAACCCAACTAGGGTGGCTTCCTATGACCTAGCTCCTTCCTGTAGGATTTCGAGACTAGGAGCCATTACTAGCTTTCCATCAATCTCCTTGGGAGGACTGAAAACCAAAGATGAACCTGAGTTGTCTCCCACAACTTGCTTCCATGTTTTCCTAGGACCATCTGCAATGTCATCTCCTGTAGGGGCCGAAAGTTGGGGCAAAATGGTAGGGGTAGAGGGTGGGATCGTTGAAGATGGGGAAGGCAGATTAATTTTAGGAAGGTAGGAGGGTTGAGGGAGGGGGGTTGAGGAAGAGGTTGTTTTAGAGGTGGAAGGTAATGGTGGAACGTTGGTCTCTATTTAAGATTTGGAAACTAACAGGGCATCAAGGGAAAGAGAGGGCTAGATCTGTAGAGTTCAGATGAAGGATGGAGTGGTTTAGATCTGGATTAGGGTTAGGGTTTGGTGTGTGGAGGAGGTGATAAGAGAGAAGTTAGAGTTTCTCTCTCATCTTTTTTCTTAAGCAAACACTCATTGGTAGCCGCATTCTTGAGTTTTTGAAGACAAGGTTCTATAAGCACACCATGTCCAATCGGTGAACAAGATTCATTCTTTCTACATTATTGCCCGTCTCAATCCAATTATTTGAGAAATCAGTTTGATCAATTTTGGTTCCGATTTGTTTCAAAAGTTTTATAGTATGCTAGTTCCTTTCCTGGGGTATGTTTAGCCTAATTTAGCTAAATTTGTATATTACTAACACTTTTTTGGATACTTATATTATTATAAATAAATTTTATATAGCCAATAGCTTTTCATTTGATGGGATTAACTGTGTTGTAGATTCAAGAAATGTCTTTTTTGTCCTTTACAAGATTACAAGCTATAAAGTTATGTAACTAGTGATTTTATTAAACCCACCAAGAAGTAAGAAGAAAATCTTTAAAAAATTTAATCAACGATTAAAAGAATGAGATTATAAAAATCACCAAATTATCACATGGTTGTATAACATAAATGAGTCGACAATCAAATGGAACTCTCATTGGCTTGAAACTATAAAAGAAGTTTTGGATATGTTTGCTAAAGACAAAAGGGCATTTTTGACCCTGAAGTTTACATCAATCGAAAAATTTAACCTTAAGGTATTAGAGAAAACAAATAAAACTCTATCATTTGATTTCTAGCCCTATGATCACACTAAACGTCCAACTTCTCAAGCCACTCTCCCCCTAACTTACAGAATAGTGTGGAATCTAGATCGTTTCATTGAGCACCATTGATTTTAGATAAAAAGGTGTTCTGATACTATTGGATCAAGTCATAACCTATGCCTGATTAGTATAATAGTATTCAGAGACTAAGCTCTATTTCAGAGATTGAACTCTCTGACTGGGATTAGCCCCGATTAGTAAGAAGCTATTCCCGAGCAAGGTTCCCTTGATCTATGTGTTTCTAGTAGGCCTAAATGGATTCATTAAGAACGAGTAGACTTCAAGAGCTCTCTTTGCATATCCTCCTACTTTTTATTTGAATCTGAGGGTTATAAAAAAACATGTGAATCCCCTACTTTTTAAAGCCTACCAAACTCTTTAAAAATGAAAACTGCTTGCTCTCATTAATAAAAAATAGCAATATCTTCAGCATACCTTACTATAAGACGTGGGTAGGAAAGGATTATTCAATCAAACCAAGCTATCACCCTGTCTAAGTAGGTTTCCATCTCCTTTACAAAAAGTCAAATTGGAGTCCATTTCAAATCCTGTGTCTATCATTATCACCTTATTCTCTCTCAATAGCCTATCTTTTTAAGATAAGGGGGAGTGCCCTTCGGCACTTAAGATTGACCTTCTTAAGCACCATATATGAATGTTTTATGAATTTCATAAGGTACTACTACTTATGACCTTAAACTTAAGTAAACTTTGACTTACCAAAAAAGTGGACTAAAGAAACTAACCTAAGTATAGCTCTCTCTCTCTCTTAAATACAAATGCCAAGAACCTTGGGTAAGTGCCTTTCATTTATTTGATCTTTTAAGGCCTTTGTCTTACTTATAGGATTTCTCCAACCTTTCGAAATTCAAGTTTTTAACAACACTTAAAAAATGGTTATTCAATCCACTAGTGTAATTGAAGGTGTTCTTCTAAACTGAAACAAGAAAGAGCTAATAACCACTGTTTGAGAACAACTCTCCTCGACTGAAGGCCCACCTACTTTTACTAGAAGTTTAGGTTCTCTCTCGATCTTGAGCTTACTCACTTTACTTAATAGGTTTTAAGAGAGATGATTCAAAAACCCTTTTTTGTTTTAAAACTTGATCAAAAGATCAAATAAGACCGAACTTAAATCAATCTCACTTTTGATGATTGAATTGCATATATCCATATTGGAAATGGATTTGAATATGTTTGGACCTGTCAGTTTTCACTCACTTTTTGGAGCCTGGCTTCATACAGGCCACTCATAATCATAAGATGTTCAACTCCCTAAAACACGTACAATTAAGAGATTTAGAATATCAATGCCTTGGGTAGATTCCTACCTTAAGGGGAATATTACTGAATGAGTTTCAAAATTGTCCTATTAATGAATGATTTTCAAACTTGTCCTCTTTACTTCCTAAGATAACACTATTTAGAAGGGCCTTATTGGTCACCACTTCCTAACGATGAAACACATCACCAATTAAAAGTCTTCGCATTGGACTTAGTTGGAAAGGTAGGTGTTCGACATGTCCCCTGCTTGCAAATTTTGTAGCGTGGGTAGCTTGGAGATCCCGTTCCTCACATTTACCTTTGCCCCTTGAGTTCACTCTTTCAACACTTGTATACTTTTTAAATAGTCAGGCATTCCTCATTCCCTAACAAGTGTACGTGATCCACCGACTCAATTTACCGAGTGACTTTTTCTTACCACTAAAGTCCCCATCATTTAAAAAAAGCTTTATTGGACTTTCGATCCATCCCTTGTTTGTTGTTTCTAATTGAAGAAAGCCTTAATATAGTCTCAAAAATTTCTACGTTGTTAGATTAGTTAAACCTAAATGCCCTACAATCAAAAAGTGCTAACGAGGGATGTGTTTATGCGCAATGGCTTATGTGCAACTTTCTCAATCCTTTGATTCTTGCTTTTGAGCCTACACTTTCTGCGTAGTTAAGTACTCTGTGAAGGTGAGAGAAAAATTTTGTTAAGCAAGTAGACGTGTTAAGCTAGAGAGGTAAAAAAAAGCAATAAATGATGATCAATGAAATAATTCATACTTTCACTGCTATGAATCGACTTTCGTAAAGTACCTTTTGGCAGCGACTACTATTGGGATCCAATTCTGAGCTCAATTCGACAATGAAACTCTTTAAGAAATGATCTTATTTATGTCATTTCTCTTGATGTGATACAAAAGACTACTTTTGAGGGTCACTTAGCCCCTTGATTTCATCTCTAAAAAAAGACGTTGTGTGGACAAGTCGATCAAAGTCAGATTTGGGAGGGAATGTTTACAGTTTTTTGTAGTATCACTTTTCATTTCTTGTTCGGTCTTTTAATAAGTAGACAGCTACGGGCTAAGAAGCCTTGTAGTCAAACTTTTCATTGATGAAGTAGCACTTGGTCCTATCGAACCTGCATCTTCAAACCTGGTGCTCTCACTTCCTTGATTCGAGGAGCATAATGCATAGTATAATCAGGGGGTAAGGATATGGATATCACTACTATTGATTAACTAGTGTTAGTTGCTTTAGTAGCTCCCTTTGGAATAGCAAATATTATATTTGCCCATCTATGAATCCAAATCTCTTGAGCAGCTTGTTCCTTATGGTTTTCTTTCATGCTTTATTTCTTACTTTTGGTTAACCTTGAACTCATCTTTTTACTGCCCAAGGAAATTCCAGGGCTCGTCTAAACCCTTTTGTAGATTCAATTCATATTCTTATATTAGGTGTACCCCTTCATGCTTACTTTACTAACTTGTGACTGTGAATCTTGTTATCGCCACTAACCACTGCTTTACCTACTAGATGCATTGGTCTTTATGTGGAATTTTCTTTCTTAGCTAAAGATTAAGGTTATTTTAGACATACAATAAGGAAATGACTATTGAGTGGGGGAAAGCCATTCCTTTTAATTGAAACCTATTTTATATTTTTATTTATATTAATATTAAGCTGAAGATGGCAAATGCTTATATAGTTGCTTTAATTAGTGTTTACCTTTATAAATTGGCAGGCTTGCTTTAAATGGAGGGAATGACATAGAAAGAATGAGCTAATGACTAGACTGTGAGAGATGGCTATTGATACTCCTTTAATTCATAAAATTCTTCCTTCATGTGCTGTTAATACTTATGATGTAGGTAGGTAAGTTCAAGCTTGTTTGATCCATAGGTCTCTCGTCATCGGTAAGCTATGGTTAAGGAGTAGGCATTGATAAGAGGAGCAGATGTATAAACTGGGGTAGAACGACTCATTAAACTTGCCCCTTATCTTATAGTCGAGAAAGAATAACTGAACAAAGTATGCATTTGAAAGTAAAAAACGTAATTACCTATTACTATTATGAATGATTATTAAACTTTCTTGCCTTTGCTGAGATGAGCAATTTCACATAAAATTTGGACAAGGCCTCCTATACCGATATCATTTTATGAGAGCGAGTGAAACATATTCTATTATTAGTAGGTGACATACTCAATTCGTTAAGAAATACAACCCAAGTTCAGCCATCAAGGTAAGACTATCACTTTGCATTGAAGAGAGTTATAAAGAATCAATAGAGTTAGTCATTCGGGACCCTAGGGTGATAACAATATCTGGAGTGACTATAAATATAGGTAAATAGAAAGTAAGAACCTAATAGGTCAAGGGTGCAACTCATGCCCTTTCCTTGAATTAGTTGTAGTCAAAGGAACCTTATTGGGGAATAATTTGACAAAAATGAGACTCGTAGCAAAGACAAGGAAGGGGTTCAGTGGTTGGTTCAGATGTGGCATGAATTTTAGGTGGTACCATATCTAGTTCAAATATAATAAGTAGTTAGTTATTCTAGGATTCCAGATTCAATAAACCAATATGTCGAGGTTATTCAACAATTCATTCTATTTCTTCTATTGAAGCTAAACCTTCAACTGTAACTGACAGGTCGAGTGCATAGCAATAGTTCCTGGTCCTATCTCACTAGCTTCTAAAAAGAAGGTTATGCTTGATTGAAAGCTAAAAGGGACTATTCCTTAATTAAATAGTATTCGTGGGGATTTTTTTAGGAGTAGTCCAAGGAACCTCTCCCTTTATCTCCAGATTTCTTGCAGGAAGGATTAGCACCCTACCTTATACTCTGTAATTCCCAGAAATTTTTCAAACATCTCCTCACAGTTGGAATAGGAACTGAATTGAATCAAGTAAGTGTAGAAGATTTATCGGTGACCTTTCCCTCCTCTCAACTCCTGGCTTCTTCTCTAATTGTGTTAGTTGGTTGATCAACCTACCTGGCTTGCTTTAAAATACAAACTAACGCTGACTTGTCAAAGCTTATTGGGAGGTCTACATCTGGTCCTCCCTTGACCTCTTATTACCTTAACACTAATGCCTAGTTAAATCCCACAATCAAAAAAAGATTTTTGTATCATTTCAAATCCAATAGACTAAAGATTTGACTAAAGAACAAAACCATACTTTAGGAGTGCATTAATGAGAAGGGGATAAGGAAAGCTTGAACCCAATTCCTACAGTGATGAATATAAGCACAATTGAAATTCCTAGAGAGTTATACACTTTTGTATTGATAGGACCATTCACTATTTCTTAAAGCTCGACCTCCCTCTTGGACAAACCATATAGTTAAGAGATAGAAGGTACTTTTTTTAATGGCATTTGCACAAAGTAGTGACCAAATTACAGGTTGATTATTTGTGTAATTAGTGGATGTATATTAGATCCCAAAACAGAGAAAGTGGGGGGATGTTTGATGATATAGCTATAAAATACTACAGAAGATAAGAGCTTGAGCTTGTGATGAAGCAATAGGAACTAACACATAGTAGGAATAAGAAAACAAAATATTGCTTTACTAAATTTTTCTTAGAAACCTTACTTGACTCTTCATTTTTTCTTTCCTTAAATGGGTTTTATTTTATGGCATATTCATTTAGGAGATGTGAAGGAACAAATAGTAAAGAGTATGACAGACCTTTGTTATTGATACAAGAGAGTGAGCACACATGTAGTTAATTGCATGTGGTGCCATATTTTTGTAGGGTGCGTGCTCACTTCTCTTCTGTTAGCAATAACTTCTATATCTATTTCTCAATCTTGGGTTCTAATTGTTCACTTTTGTTTTGACAATGTTTTTTTATGTAAGATTTGTTATGTTATGTGTTACACTAATCAAAGCAAGGAAGTGAGAACACCAGGTTTGAAGATGCAGGTTCAATATGTTCGACCCGTTTCCAGAGCCCAACGTTCATGCTCTGATACCACAACTGTTAGACCCCGTTTTCGGAGTCTAACTCATTTCTCTGATACCACAATTGTTAGGCCCCAGCCTAACATTTAGAGTTATACTTGAGCACATTACCTTTTAGGGTCCTTTTGGTTCAAAAATAATCTCTTCATTTTTCAAATACACTCCAGATATCCTGTATGATCATAATCACAAATTGATCCATTTTGCTTGGATCACTTTAATCTTCAATACCATAATACTGTTGGGGTATTTGTTAACTTGACAAATGTTTCCAAAGCTCCATATGTCCATGATTAGTTCTCATAATTCCTTAAATAACTAATTCCTCATTTCTCAATGAGTTAACATTGTCTCACCTTATTT
>JAOQMS010000179.1:22890991-22930552 GCA_027563885.1 Erythroxylum longipes
TTAATAAATAAGGATCAATATGAGATATTGAATCTTATATGGGCATAATTGGTATTTAATTAGAATTATTTGTAATTTTAATTAATGTTTAATTGAAATTAAAATTTAATTTCAATTAAATTACTAAAACATCCAAAGTTTATTATAAATAGGCTTAAGTTCTATGGAGCTAGCAGTTCTTGCTTAACCCTTTCTATAAGAGTTATAGAGTTCTCTTAACTCATTTTATGGATATCATTAGAGGCAGGACATTTGTGTAGCTACGATGGTTTAAACGGATTAGTTTTGGGAACAGTTCTAGGGATACAATAAGGTAAAGATCAAGCTTCAAAATAAGGTACGAATTAAGTTTCCGCTTTATTATGTTTTTTGTTAATCATTTTATAGTATTAAAGAGATCTTAATTTTTGGGAAATCAAAGATTGAGAAAATGTTTCATAATCATTTTGCTACAGTTAGGATCGAATTCCAGCCTAGTTTCCTAAAATTTCAGTCATTAGTGCACTACGATGACTAGATGAGGAGGTTATTACCTAATAGGAATCAACAAAAGGACCTAAGAGAGAGATTTCACCACCATCACCATCACCATCACCAATACCACAACCAGCTACTTTGGAATATATTACATAATACATGCACTGGTTAGGTGGCAGGTGGCATGATGGTGCAATTAGCGTAGTATATGGGAGTGCAGAATTGACCTATACCGGCGTGAAGAAAGGAGAAAATTGTAGGGTTGGAAAGGTAGTATGCACTAGTAACAAGAGAGAGGGTAACCTAGAGGAGCATGAGGAGCCCAAAGCTCCGGTTGATGATGAGCATATTGAGGATGCAAACATCAGTGAGACAAAAGAGCTACCATACCCATTAGAAAGGAGATTGTTGTTCTTGAGGATGACATAACGCAGTGGCGACTGTGTCTCGACCTGGAACTACATCGAGAACATGACAACCGCCGCATACCTGGGCTAAGGATACTCACGGTACCCTTAACCCGACTATGCAAGGCTAACTGAATATCAATCTCAACGATAATACAAAATATTCATACATAAAATCATTGACAAACCACAAGACAGACAAGAGTTAATTTACAAAATTATAAAGCATATTGACATAATCATGAGCCACTACATAACAAAGTACAAAATAGAGACTACCCACATGTGGTAATATCCAGAAAATGTCAAAAAGACCGCATGATTCACTCAGAACTTCAAACTCACCAAATTAACCTGCATGGTTGGGAAACGGAGGGGAGGTGAGTACACTATGTACTTAGTGAGCAAGAAAAAATATATGTTCGGAATAGAACTTGATTCAGACCAAGAAGGTATAGATAACCTATAAAGTGAACATACAATACATAGAAACACATAGGCCTAGTCTATGACTCAACGTATATTGGTTAGGAACTATATAGGCCTAGCCTATTAATTCACTCATCCGGTGAACATAGGTTCCAGTTCCAATAAACAAAAGCATAAAAACATCACATGTATAAATCAAATCTTGTTAGAAAAATAAATATTATGGTAAGCCAAAACAATCATGTGTGACACCACTAGTCTGCGAAACTAGTGCGCACACCCACCGATCCTCGGTGTTGGCTCAACTTTATCTGTGGTGAGTTCGGACTATAGTCGGTAAGAGTGTCATGACCCATAGAAAGGTGTTAATATGGGGACTTGACTTTTATGTACCAGTGTTAAGGGTACAGGGGTCGCTAAATCAGTTGTGCCCAGTACACGATTGGCCAATCGTTACCTCACCAATCACAAAACAAATCATATTCAAATTTTAACTATAAAATCAAGTAAGGCATCAGTCCAACCGATGAAATGAAACTTTGTGATGGCTTTAAGCCAAAAAGGACACATATATGCGGAAAATATGGCTCGATCATACATATGTAAATTTTAAAACATTATTTCATGCAATAAACCTCATCTTTTTCACTCCAACTGCAAAATGTTATTCAAAACAATATTGTTTCTTAAATACATAGGGATATTAACATCCATTTGAAGTTCAATTTTACCTTAAATTGCCTAGGTTCAAAATTCACATACGATTCATCAGCACGTCTTAGGATGTTCCAATTCTATTTGAGAAATATGGTTTCCCCAACTCACATCAAAAGAAGGTATACACTCTCTTAATTTCAACAGTCCTCGGTATGAGCTCCTTGATTCACAGCTCCTTAGCCTTTATGCATAAAAATACATACGATGAAATTACTACTTAAACATAAATTTCATAATTATACACTATCACATAAGTGTATAAAACACAATACCACTCCCTTTAAGCTATAGAATTCGACCATTAAATGCCTCACATGGTTACTTCCTGACTATTCACATTAGCTTTTATTTTACATTTCCTAAGGCTTTTAATGCCTTTAATCCAATACCTACACATTTCAAAGCATAATTGAGCACATTTTAATCCAAGCACATTAGGCCACTACTCATCAATCTAAGCAACAATTCAAGTTTACTCTAAGTGAACATGAAAGTGTCTTTCCAATTCACACCATCAAAATCCTTAAATCCTAAGCCAAGTTCACTTATCCATTTTATCAAACACCTAATGGGCATAACTTTCAAGTCACATTTTCAAGACTTTATCATAATAATTCATGCTCTTATCACGTTATATAGTAACAATTCCACTCAATGAAACATTCCATCACTCCATTCAAACCAACTCCTTTCATTTAAGCTACATTTATCAATTACACAAATCATTACATTAATCCACTTCTTCTTCATCATTTCGGCCCAACCTTAACCAACATACATCTTCTTCATTCTTCATCATCAATTCACATTATACATGCACAATTAACACCATAGAATTTATTTAAATCATCGATTTCAAAAGGTATCCAAAATTTTACAACTTTCACCAAAAGGGGGTATTTTCGGTTTTGACTTAAAGCTCTCTATGACACATTTCATTCACCTAAACCATGATTCATGCATGGTCAAACATGGAGAATGACATATCTTAATACCAAACTCAAAATCCTAATGTAGAGAGAGATGAGACAAAATTTACCTAAACCTTCCTCTAGTGATATCTTCAAATCCTTTGAGAATTTTGCAAATATAATGATAGATTTGAGTTCCTTGACCCCAAATTAGCTTATAACTCCTTGGTTTGGATTGAAAAATAAAAAAAAATGGTGAAAGATAGGTGATGGCCGAATGCTTCATCTTCTCCCCCTCTCTTCTCCTCTCTTCTCTTTTCTTTTAATTAAAACAAAGTGTTTTAATGTTTAATGAAGAGGTGCACGGCCACAACAAGAAAAAGAGTCTAAAACTTGACTTTTCTTTGACCAAATATGGTGAATTTACCTTTTTGCCCTTAGTTTATGTGAAATTACCATTATACCCTCCAAACTTTCCCAAATTTGCAAGCCCAAAATTTGAGAATGACCAAAGCTTTTATTTTCATTTTGGTCCTCGGACTTTTTCCAATTATAGTTAAGCCCCTTAACTTTATAAAATTACATATTGGTCCTCCAAGAATTGAAAAATTACATTTAAGTCCCTTAACTTTTAACAATTTGCAAATAAGTCCTTATATACATCAAGTTTTCCAATTAAGCTTCCTAAGTGTCCAATAAGTCTATAAATCATTTCTAATCACTTATAAGGCATTAGAACACATTTAAATCGGCCACCATGGTATATCCATCCAATGGACTCAGTTTTACAAACTTAGAAGCTTATATGTCAGAAATCTCCAAGATTTCGCATACTGATAAACTCTAAGTTCATGTAAGGGCATATAGCATTATATATCACTGATATAATACCTAAAGGATTTAAATACATTTTCAAACTCATATACAATCATGTATATATCGATATACAATAGTATCTCCACGTATAGACTAATACAAAAAAGGGCTCAGAGAGTCCAAACTGAGTCCTCCATTAGGATCTTGATGGATATGATATCATTCAAAGACTTAGAGGATTAGTAGGCAGTAGTGCCTCAAGTGCCACCTATGATACCACCACCACCTTCACAAGACACTTTATAATTTTTGTATTTAATATCTTTCTCTGTTTTATGATTTAAATTAATATTAGTAATCAAGTATGTATTTTTATATTTTTATTTCATTATGATTCACCGTTTTGGCTTAAGTTCTTTTTGTAATCCATTTGATACTTTAATGATCCACGTATGGATTGAACACACGACCAAATGACGTAAAAACTAGAAAAGTTAATGTTATTGATTTATAAAATGTACATTCAAGCTTATTAAATTTATTGTTATTTTCTCATCAGAAAGTAATTTAAAAAAAGGAAAAACATTCTATTGGAAATAATTTGTTATGAATTTAGTCGTTTTGATGAATTTATAAGACTAGGTATAAGTGTTGATACAAGTGAATTTGATTTGCCTTATGAACTTGGAGGACCACCTAATGTACATTACGATATTCTTTGTAAAAGACATACATGTATAGGTAATTGAAACTTCTTTTGAGCACCTTCTTTTCATGTCACTAGCTTTGTGCTAATAAAAAGGTCGAAGTTAAATAGTGGTGCTATTGGCCATTTGAGATAGTGACCTAGTTAAGTAATCAGAATTATTTATGATTAGGGATTTACTCTCATATAAAAAGACCGTGTGACTTTTCAAATAAGCATCTAATGCTCTTGTTTAAGTTTATGTTTTATTAATCAAAGGAATTGAATTTGTGTGAAATCTAAACCTTGCATATTAGGTTTGTTTATTTTATTAATGGGATTAATTTTTATGATTTTGGTTGAATTTTAAATAACCATGAACCAAATTGAGCTAACTTATGAATTGATGCAAGTGATTGGTTGTATAACATTATGATGATCCTTTATGAATGAATAAATGATGAATAGTTTTCAATAGTATACTTGATTAGCTAAGCATTTTTTGAAGTTGTTTTTTATTTAAGATTTTAATGATGAATTGGCTTGCTTGAGTATAAGTGATTGTTGTGTGGGAGTTTAATGTATGCTAAATATGCATTATTCTTAGCGATATTTTCAAGGAATATTGCATATATTTTGGATTAACTCAAAGCATTTGATACTTAATTAGAGAATTATTATCATTTCAAGTCATATTTCCTCCTATACAAGGAAAAGAAGCAAAAATGGAGAAGAATTATAGTGAAAAGGAGGGAATTTTAAAAGATTAGAAGAAGAATCATATAACACGACATGGTACAGGTCCCATATTGAGTTTCATCTATAGAAGTGGTTACTTTTATCTCTCTATTATAGCCTGCACACCACATGTTACCTCTGGTATGAAGAACATGATTTCCTAAACAATCTCGTGTATATACCTATGTTGGCAATATTATTTTCTAAGTAATTACATAGATGCATGGTTAGCTATAAGGACCTATGTATGGGCTCATATAGCTTATCAAGAACCAGGATTTTATGTTTTTTATGAAGAAATGAGGTAGAAAAAGCAATGTTTTAAAAAATGAACCGAACCAACCGGTTTGATCAAATTAAATGCGAACTAGACTGATTTTTGGTCCGATTTTTACTTTTAACCTTTGTGAATAAAATCAGCCAGTTAAATAATAGATTGGCTGGTTTGTTCTGAATCATAAAGAACCGTATTCTTTTTCTTTTATGATGCCCAAACTTGCCAAATCATAAAGAATCACAACCCAAAAGGCAAAAAGACAAATTCAGGTTTAAGAACTAAGATACAAAAAGGGGCTAAAGAACAAACATAAACCTACTTCCCCAAAACTCCCACTAAAGTCTTGAATGATCTCAGTTTTTAAATTGGTTTCTTCTTGAAGCCTCTTTATAAAGACTATCTAGCGAAAGTTGTGAAATTTAGTGGAAGAGAAAGACAAAGAAGTCAAAAGTGTAAGAACCTGATATTAAATTAGTTGTCTGTATTCTTATAGATAGAGATAAAGATATAGAAGAAAAGTATGAAAATTGAGATGGCTTGAAAATGGAGAAGTGAAAGGTTCAAACTTCAAAGAGAAATGGCATATAGATAGAGATAAAGATACAGAAGAAAAGTATGCAAATTGAGAAGGCTTGAAAATGGAGTAGTGAAAGGTTCAAACTTCATAGAAAGATGGCTTGTAGACAGAGATAAAGATACAGAAGAAAAGCATGAAAATTGAGAAGGCTTGAAAATGGAGAAGTGAAAGGTTCAAAATTTGAAGAGAGATGGATTGGAAATAGAGAAGAGAGTCATTGTATAAACCAACTTGCTATGTGTCTGACACTGTGGCTTTAGTTATTAGCTTAATGGATTATGGCATAAACTCTTGTTCTATATCCATTATCCATAATTACTTAACTATCCTTACCTCTACCATATTTATTTGTATTGCAACATCATTTCATTTTCCATTACCAACTATTAATGTTAGTATTTATAATTTTGTTAAATCTACAACTTGGAATATCTTTTTCTATAACTAAATATTTATTGAATAAAAATTTGAGATTAAGTAATAATGTGAGAGCACATCAATAGTTTAATTTTGAGATTTTTGTGATTGAATAATTAAATTAGATTTATTATTAATTTATTATATAATAATAGATATCGATATATTTTTATTTTAATAAATATTTTTTATTTAATTTTATATTTTATATTTACTATTTATTATTTATTATATACCGATTTTATAACAATTTAATTATGGTTGAATCTTTAAACTTTAAATCTTTCTTTTAGCTAGTTTAATATCTGATTCGGTTTTTAAAACATTGAAAAAAGTTTTTTTTAGCCAAAGGAAAAATGGAGTCTTCTTAACGTGCTTTAATAGAGGAGAACTTCATCACTTCTTTAGGGATTTCAAGATTTAAGGATATATTTTCTTTATCTTTGTGTGATTATTCTTTATGATATTATGAATTAATTGGGATATAGATTTAGGTAGGTAGAACCTAATATGTGGTATACTTCTATTCATTCTTTGATTAATGAAATTATGGTTTTTCTTTTGGTTTAATTATGCTATTATATTAATTTTGTAGCACCCCACTCTCATAGGGCATATTCCCCAACACACCGATGGTATTCAAGAACATACTCTATAAGGGTGGCGTGCTAGAACAGTCAAACAATCATACATTGCAAATTTTTTTGAACATCACAGGCTAATTCAGAAAAACAATGATCATTTTTCAACCGATTATATTCAAAAACATTCTTAGCCGCAAGTTACAAACAATTAACACATCATCATAAATATTGCCCAATACAAAACATTTCCATTCATACAGTCATTACACTTTTAATTTGCATAAATGTTGAACAATATTTGTGGAATACAATTTTAAAATACAAAAGAAATATTATAGACAAATGTAGGTAAAACTGATCCCGACCTCTAACTCTTATCCGAATGTAGTGGTGATACTCTAGTTGGTCTAACTGGGTATCTCCTCTGAGCCTGAAAAATATATTTCAAAATTTGGGTAGAGTTTTGCGAACTCAATGAGCGGACTATCCTCGATGGCTCACTCAATTCACATAACACATCAATTCATGCAATCACGTAATTCACATTATTTCACAAATCAACATGTTGAATCTCATACACTTCATATTCATTTAATTCATATTTCACATTCAGAAATCATTCAAACTATTTATTTCAATCATACATATCAAATGTATATGCAATGCTCATGAGACTCACTTTCAATTGTTATTGTTGTGACCGAGTGGCTGTAACTGTCCCGTATCCATCGTGGATACCAGGCTCATTAATAACTGTCCCTTATCGGTTAAGGATACAGGGCTCATTATACATAGTGAGCTAGAGGCTCTTACCATATTTTGAGGTTTAAGCTCTTTTTCACTTTCTAAGCTTTAAGCTCTTTTTTGGTGACTACTTTGGTCACAACAACCTTTATCTTTTCGTACATTTATGTAATGAAATGCATCACATTCACATATATTCAATCAATCATTTGATTTCAATTTTATATTCATATTCATATTTATCATCGGACCTGGGTTCGGCATTCAAAAATAATGTTGAGAATCTCACATTCACATTCACATTTTTCATCTGATTAATATCCGACATTTAAAAATAATGTTGAGTATCAATTATTCAGTAAAATTCACATACAATGAATAGTTCCAATATATTATTCATGCATCAAATGCCTCGGAAATTTAATGTCTGGAATCAACACATTCACATCATATAATAATGCAATATAGAAATTTAAATAGAACAATCAATTAAAAGGAGATCATCTAGGTCGACTCACAGTACGCTCAAGATTAGCATTTGCTTCCATAATCCGAAAATGTCTGGATGCAGACGTTCTATCTTGTATATCAACATCATGCAATAAACATATTGCACACACATTATTAATGGCACAATCATATAAACATTCAATTATACACATATGTATATGTGTAATGTATAATGTATAATGCATGCTTAAATTGAGTATTCCAGGTATGTTTCCTTAATCACGTCTCTTGATCATTCAAACCTTATCATTTGTATGTATCTAGCTTATTCTTAAGTTTACACCTCAAGAACACTTAGTTATTTTGATATCATATATCAATCACTCATCATTTCTTTTCTAGCATTATATGCTCTTATAATATCCAATTCTCATTCACCTTTACTTAATACATATTACTCAAATCCTTTGAATCACAACTACAATCATATGAACATCATGATTCCCATTATACTTATGCATTTGGTACTTTGATATCAACAATTTATTCACTAAGTTATAACCTCAATTGTCACCTCATACACATCACACATTTAGTCACTTAATCCAAGCATCATTCTAGGTTTAATTCAAGCTCCATTCAAACCTAAGTTAAGTCCAAATGCATCATAGTTGAGTACCTTATTCTTAATTGGTTCAAAAATTACACAATAAAAATATTACCACGAAAAAGTACTGCCCACGATCATGGTGGCCCTTGCCACAATCGTGACAGAAACTAATCTCCCATTCTTCTTGCAATTTTCTAGTTTTTCTCATGATATATTTTTAGGTCAGTTTTGTATGACCATTATGACCTAGAAAATGAGGTATTTAGGCAACACTTTCTATTAAAAAATGTTCCTACAGGCCTTAAGTTTCTAATGACATAAAATTTATACAGTTTGGTTCAGTATTATGTGAGTTATACCCAAAATACTAAAGACTATTCTCAAATGGAGACAGCACTCAGTACTCAACTTCAAGACAAATTTCAAAACCCTTAGGGACAGAATTCAGTTCCTTCATGTAAATTGTATCCATATGTCTCTAGTTTAATATAAAATTAAAATAATCCAATTTAAATATCTACAGATCAAAGTTATGGCTAAAATACAGATGTATGTTTAGTGGAAATACTACAACTAACATATTCCAGCCAGTCTCTTACATTCCCACGATCGTGGGTTATGCAAATCCGAAACTTCTATCACTTATATTCCAATTTTTCCACCTTGTTAACTCTTATTTGTTACAACAAAGACATATTATGCTTACTCCATCATTTCTACTCCATTTCCTCATCAAAATCACTTTAATTCCATCTCAAAGACACATTATTGTTCATAAATCATACAAAAACAAGATATAAACACATTCATTTATTCATGATCATTTTATCACCAACTATCATCATATATGCTTCTATTTAGACAACCCATGAAGAACAAAGTTTAACTTACATGTTTATCTCCAAAGATTCTTCAAATCATCAAATAACCCTAGCCTCCAAGTGTCGTACGATTATCTTCATTCAAGGTGGAAAGGTTAGGTCTTTTATGAAAAAAGAAGAAGACAACAAGAATCTTGAATAAACAAAGTGAAGGAGTTGGGAAAAAATCAACATTAATGAGGGTTGTGAAACAAAATCGTGGAGAAGAAGAAATGAAGAGGAGAAGCATTTACGAAAGAATGAGAAAGTAACAAGTGAAAGACAACAAAATGTTGGTCTTTCACTTGAAATAATCATGTCGGATGAGTGGTGAGTGGTGGTGACACTTGTCACTTCCACTTGTCACCTCCCTATGGTTCCATTTGGGCCTCTTTTAATAACTAGTCTATTTGTCTCCAATTTCTACTCCAATTGTCTCCCAATTTTCTATGACATTTGTCAATAAATCTTAATGTCATTTATCAATAATTTCCACTTTAATTTGACACTTATTTCTACTACCATATATCAATTGTTCTGCCACTTGACATTTTTCCTAATACAAAAATATTCATAATTACCAGAAATTTCCCATATTTCACCAAAAATTGTAAATCATTAATTATACACACCAACTCTATTTTTAAGACACATAATCCACAATTCACATTATAATCACATTAAATATCAATTATACCCGAAAAATGTCAAATGAGTGCATGTACAATCATTGAAACAATCATTGAAATGTGTGCAAAACAATCAATTCACGTGTGTGTATACTAATATTATGCATGAGTATGAAATGCATTTTTTCTAATCTCTCATTGCCACTTCTCATTTACAGAAATCTAGGGTACAGAAACGGGATGTTACAAATTTAATTAGAGGAATGAAAGTGGAAGATTCAATATATGAATTATGCATCAATATTCAAGAAATAAGTTGTGTGGTTAGGTCATGATGTGAATGAAAAGGGTTGATTGTGAGCTAAGAGAAAACTGCAAGATCTTCCTATGTAGGGTAAAACATATCAAGAGAGTTTGTAGAACAATTTAAGGAATTAATAAGTTGTCTAGATTCAAAAGAGATTTGGATTAATTATATATCTCAGTAGAGAATATAGTCTAATTTAGGAACTCATACTGGTCCAATAAGTTAGAATAATTATTTAATTAGAGATGAAGTGACTATAATAAAGTCCTAGGGGAACCTAACTGAAATTTAGTTTACATATAGATCGACACGTTCTTAGTTATTGAATGCATTAGTATTCTGATTTCTATTAGTTATTTTATTTTTATTATTAATTCATTGATAAAGGTTGATATCTCTTGTTAAGTTTATGGATAGTAGGTAGTTAACTAATACTCTTTGTGGGATAAACTTATACTTATTAATGCTATCTACAATTACGTCATGCTTTTGTAGTAAAATAATATAATAGTGTTACTCCTCCTTAGCGGCTAATCCTAAGTTGTGAATTAAAGAATAAGGGGAAAAACATATAAAGGACTTAAAAATTATAATAAGGGGAAAAAACATATAAAGGACTTAAAAATTATATTTTTAGGCTTTTTATAAAAGTTTAATACCAATGCGGACTTGGTTGAGTCACAGTTATGCCTAAAGCTATGGGCTTTTATATTCCTTTCAAGCATATAGGCTAAGAAATGCTAATTTTCAATAATGTCTGACCTTGATTCATTCAAATCTCTCAAAATTAAAAAAAAAAGTTTTAGGTCTCTGTCTTATCTTTTTATAGCATTTTGAATAATTTCCATTAGAGCTGAAATGAAAAAGTTATGACCAATATAAAAAACATTACCAAAGTTATCCAATAAATCTTTTAGGACCCAAAATTTTTGTTTCTTTATGTTGTTTTTACTTTTTGACAAAAGCCATTTTTGGTCAAATTTTCAATAGTTACCTAAAACATAATAAAAATCAAGGTAATTTATATAAAAAATGTAACAAAATACCTAGACAAATATAGATATATTTTATGCTCATCTTCATCCATTAGATAGTTATATAATTTTTTTGGGGGATTGAAATGACCACTTTTTTATTTATTATTCAATTAATGATGATTACAAGGTAGTGGAAATTGATAAGTGATTCTGTTATTTATGTTTATTCACCGATATGTAACTTTTGAAGAAAAGAGGACTTCCCTTCTAATAAGTACATTGAATCTAACTAACTTCTTAATGGATTGTTCATTGGAAAGCTAAAAGGAAGGAGAATCCTAAATGGTTTGATTTAGGCCTCGGGAATATTTTATGATAGTTATACTAGTTTTGAAAATTTGAGATAGGTAGTTTATTTTGTGCATTCCATAATAGAGATATGCACCATGATTAATGTACAAAAATTACCATCAATTTTCTTAATAAATGCTTAAAGCCTTCGTAGTTTACAGGAGATAAAGAAGTTGTTTAAAAGAGGGATGGATGACCAATGGTGTATGACTATGAAAATAATTCATCTATGGACTTTATGTTTGATGGAATTTTGCTTGATTATATTTTTAAGGTTGATACCTAAATGAAAAGCCTTATTTACCTATTAGATGCAAAATTTACTTTTATATGGATCTTATTCTTATTTTTAATGCAAAATGTGGTCACTTTAATGTTTGGGTATATTCTCATAAAATATAACATCGTAATGATATTTATTGTTACCAATTTTTTTTGTAAATCTTTATTTTAGATTCAAAGGACGAATAGTTCATATATAAGGATTCATATTTTTTTATATGTAACCTTAAAATTATTAGATTATGTATTTATTCCTAAAATAACTTAACTATTAATCAATGTGACAATTTGACCACTAACGACTAATTTATAAAAATTCTCAATTTAGGCAAATTAAAATGTTGTAACTATAGGAAAAACATATTACATTTGATAGTAGTTGTTATTACAGTGATATAACTAGTTGTTTTTAACAATTATAATTTGTTAGATAAACATCAACAAATGTAAAAGAAAGCATTCTATAGGACTATAAATTGGAATAGTATAGAAATCATAGGATTTGTTGTCATACTTTTAGGCTAATAAAAGATGGTGTATTTATACAAGTGAAAGCTACACAAAAACTAATAATAATCCTTATGTAAAGAAATTTGGTGGTGGAGGATTAATTATGACTAAAGTCTTTTTCTGGCTTGAGGCATCTACTTTTGAACAATTAGACAATGTAAATCTTCATTTTTTGTTTGTTATTAGATCTACACTCCTATAAATATGTCATTAATGAATGCTTTTAGTGTATCAACTTTCATATTAAAAATGCAAAATATTTAGAGGGAAATTTATAAGAAACATAAATTTCAATACTCCATTTTACATTAAATTCATAAGCTATATATTGCTTTCCAGAAAGTATAATAATGAACTTCAACATCAACAAGTTCAAATCTTAATTAATGTTTATTTATGATAAGTTAAGATAAAAGATATCTTCATATAAAATGGATTACAAAGTATTGTTAGGAAATGAAAAGATATTGTCAAATATAATGAAGACCAAATGAAGGAGATGATAACAGACACTTACTATTAATCAATTATATTTATCCAATAAAGTATGGTGAGTAGTGGTGAGCAAGTTTTATATAATAACAAAAATATTAATACTGCAAGTGTACAGATTGTATCTTATAGTATAAAAAGGTATCGTTCCCACAGAACTATTAAACGCCTAAATAACTTGAAAAGAACTTTGTGTAAGGTACTAAGAATTGGTTTGAATTTAAATAAATAACTAAAATTAAGACAAATAATAAAATGAAAAAAGTAAATAATGAAATAATTGAGCTGTCAATGAAATTGAGATTGATCAAAGTTGAAGACTTAGGAACTATTATACTCTTATTTTGTTTCCCTTAATCTTATTGATTCAATTTATGTTTGATCTAAGATATCCTAAAGTTTTGATTACTCTCTCTCAAGATCTAATCAAATAACCTTAATTGAATTCTATATTTATACGATTGTATTATCTCGATTCACAAAACTACACTAAATTGTTCAATTAGATTTGAAGCAATCCTATAGATAATTAATTTCATAGTAAAGATCTCTCTTCAGTTGTTCATTAATCTGATAATTCTAAGTCTATTAAGTTACCAACTCTCATCATGCACCTTAAAATTAATAACTTGATTCACTTTCTCGATTTATTATCAAGTATGTGCACAACAATTATCACAAACATTCAAAAATATTTTGAATTCCACAAGAAATAAGGTTCATAAAAAAATCCAGAATAATCGCTAAATATGGAACTTAGAAATCTATAATCATGTTATACATCAAAGAAATCCAAATATACATTCAAGACTACGAAGGAAATAAAGGAAAAAGAATGAACACTGATTGAAGTCTTGATCTAAAAAGCTGAAATTTCTCTAAAGCTCTCTTTGGTCCGCTTTTATATAGTGGTTATTGCCTCTTTTTGTTTTTTTTTCATGTTCTTTTATAGTGCTTAAGAGTTTTACAATTGTGTATATGGTTCCCGGTTTTGTTCAGTTCCAAAAATAACCTGGAACCCTCAAAACTAGAAAAGCTCAAAAAAAACTTGCCCCTAAAAACACCTCTTGGCATGATCGTGCATAAGGCATGATCGTGCCCAATGTTGTTGTTTCCTCCCTTGCACAATTGTGCTTAGTGGCGCAATTATGACAGAGAGCCATGCAGCATCCCTGGACTTTGCAATGCACGATCGTGCCTTCCTGCATACATCCACAATCTTCTTTATTCTTAGATTCCCTGTTTCCAAACACTCATAAACATATCAAACACCTCTTGAAACATAAAATTAAGATCAAATTCTTACTCTAAACCGCTCAAACACTTAGAACATATACAATAACAAAATTCTAAGCCTATAGACATTATACTCATCTAAGAAACACTTAAAAACACACTTAAACACTTAGAAAAACATAATATAATCTACACCTATCAACATCCCCACACTTAAACCCTTGATTGTCCTCAATAAAAACTTAAAACACAAAAAAAACACATAAAGACATAATCACACAATTATGTAACAATATAATCATAGTACAAAGGCATTAAATCTTATGGAAATAACTTAACCTCAAACATCAATCACTTAAAAAGTGTCAATATATTAACTTTTTTCATTCATGTTTAAGTGTATTGATTTGACTATACATATCAATCAAAATATTAACACCCTATTTATGTACCTATGGCACTTATAAGCATGCATTTATTATTATTGATCAGTCAAAAAGGTAAATTATCACCAAGTATCTTCTCATGAAAAGTCATGCTATTTGTAAAAGATTAGTTGGTTTTATTTATTTTAACATCATCTTTAAATATATTTTCTTTAACGATAACCTAGTCTTTTGACGTGAAGGCAAACACCTTGTTGTGAACGTCCCTTGATTACTCAACTAGGTCACGTTTTTTATTTAGCTTGGTTAGAGTGTCATTTTAGTCTTTTGATGTGAAGAAAAACATTTTGGCAAATCCCCCAGTTTCTCAGCTATATCACAACTCTCAAATGGCTACCAGCTCTATTCTTAACCCAATTTCTTACAACAGGCCAAAAAAATAGGAAATTCTTATTTCACACTTTTTTTTCATATTTAATTTCTTTTCTTATCTCATTTCTTCTTTTTCAATTATTCTCATGAAAGGGTACTAATAATGCTAACCAATTTAATTGAGTATAACTATAAATGTATATGAACTAAAGTCATAAAGTGAAAGAATACATGTCATATTAACATACATATTAAGAAACTTAAAACATAAAATTCACAAGTTACTATGCTTTATAAATTAAATGACCATGTTCAAAAGTAATAAATTCCATTCAATTCTTGTCGTTAACATATTCACATAATAAATACATAACAATACAAATGCAAAATTCATACATAATTAATATGAAATTGCATATACATCCCCATATTTGAACAATACATTGTCTTTAATATAGAAAACAAAACAATATAAATAACAACAAATAATAAGAAAGAAAAAGTTAGAGCAAAAATACTTATAGTGCTTCGACTGTGATGGTGTGGGTGATCAAATTTAAAGACACTCTATGCCATAAAGATCCAGCACTTCACTCTCTAAAAAATAAATATAAAAAATGAAACTAACAAAGTTCCAACAAAATAAACTAAATATAAATAATAAAAATATCCTAATTCTTGGGTTACCTCCCAAGTTGTTCTTATTTAACATCATTATCTTGTCATACTCTGCCTTCTACCCTTAACTTGGGTCTATAATTAATGACTTGATGCCACTTTATCCACATGGCAATTTAATAGCCTGTAAATAAGCTAAAGGTTACAAGGTAACAAGGATATAATTGATCAAATTAAGAAATCCAAGTAAGTTTAGTGATGCCCTTTTCAGTAACAAACTATCAATAACATAGGGAATGTTGAAACTCCCTAAATCGTTAATCAAATCCAACAGTATGTCTTATAAGAAGGTGAACTACTCTTCTTCTATAATCATCGTCGTCCTATCTTCTTCTTTCACTTCTTGAATAGATATTTCCTTATCTTTTTCAATCCCCATTTACCTCTGTCCTCTGTTCTTCTTTCTCTTCTTGAATGGTAACTTCAATCATATCCTTGACCTTTTCCTCCTTGTCACTCTGAGGTAGTAATGGGCACTAAAAACATATTGTATCTAGCTCAGTATCTTCTGATGAATAAACACTCTCTTGGTAGATATAATAGATAGCTTCACCATTGTCATGATCTTCCATTGAAGACTTAGATGAAGTATAATCGATCAATGCAAAAATGTAAGAGTTGCTCTATTATGGATTATCAATATGCTCAGACAATGTATTCTAAGACCAATTTTATAAGAATTATGGATTCTTCCACATATAATCTAGTGTCTAACAATGAAAATTAAGATAGTTACCACACAAATGTCACAACACAAAATGGATGTCAGTTGTGCTTCCATGTCACTTAGAAGACTCACCACATTCCTCATTAACAATGCATTATAAGGTTGTTCAACTTGAACCTCCAAGTTATAAATAGCAGAGGAGTGGTTCTTTATGAATTGATCAAATTTGGCTTCAATCCTCCTCTCACTTTCCCACTTAGCAAATTCAATTCTCCTCTCACTTTCCTACTTATCAAACTTATCTATTAACTTATCAAACTTGGAGCTTAGCACATCCATCATCTAATCCAGCTTTGATTCCAAAAATCCAAGCCTAAACCTGGAGCTTAGCACATCCATCATCTAATCCAACTTTAATTCCAAAAATCCAAGCCTATCCTGCTGGAAATTTAGTGGACCTTGTACTCTCATGTTGTCGCCTGCTTTATTAATCCATGAATAATTTAGGTGGTACTAGCACCCAAGATTATATGTGTTATAGCAATCCCCATCCATACTGTAATGATTTCATTGAGTTAGAAGAAGGGGATTGTAGGTGGCTCAGTTTGAAATTGTTGTAATTTTTTTTCAAGCACTTGCATTCACACAAGAAAAGTATCAAAACCTTAAATCAAAGGAATTCAAATTGTACCAGATGCTAATTAGTCCCTAGCAACGGTGCTAAAAACTTGTTAAGCAAGTTTTATATAATAATAAAAGTCTCAATACTGTATGTATACGGATCGTATATTGTAGTACTAGGTATCGTTCCATTGGGACTATTAAACACTTAAACAACTTGAAAAGAACTTTGTCTAAGGTAATAAGAATTGATTTGAATTTAAGTAAATAATTAAAATTAAGGCAAATAATAAAACGAAACAAGTGAACAATGAAATAATTGAGTCACCAATGAAAGTGAGATTGATCAAAGTTGAAGACTTAGGAACTACTCTATCCTTATCTTGCTTCCCTTAATCTTATCCATTCAATTTGTGTTTGATCTAATATATCCTAAACTTTTGATTATTCTCTCTCAAAATCTAATCAAATAACTTTCATTGAATTTGATATTTATATAATTGTAATCACTCAATTCACAAAACTGCTCCTAACTTTTTAATTAGATTTGGAGCAATCCTATGGATAATTAATTTCATAATTAATATCTCTCTTTAATTGTCATTAATATGATAATTGTAAGTCTATTAAGTTACCAACTTTCATTATGCAACTTAACACTAATAACTTGATTCACTCTCTCAATTTATTATCAAGTATATGCACGACAATTATTTTAAACATTGAAAGATATATTGAATTCAACACAATATAAGGTTCATAAAATAATTCCAGAATAATCCCTAAATATGAAGTTTAGAAATCCATAATCATGTTATACATCATAGAAATCCATATACATATTCAAGACTATGAAATAAATAAAGGAAAATGAATTAACACTAATTGAAGTCTTGATCTAAAATGTTGTAATTTCTTTTAAACTCTCTTTGATCCTTCCTCTTTGATCTGCATTGATGTAGTGTTTACTACCTCTTTTTGGTGTTTTTCATGTTCTTTTATAGTGCTTGAGAGTTCTAGGGCTGTGTTTAGGGTTTCCCCACTTTGTTAGCTCCAAAAATAGCCTCAATCATGCCTAGAGAGCTATACAGTATCCCCGGGCTTTGCCATACACGATCGTGCCTTCCTGCCTACATCCACAATCTTCTTCATTCTCTAATTTCCTATTTCCAAATACTCACAAACACATCAAACACATTTTGAAACATAAAATTAAGATCAAATTCTTGCTCTAAACTACTCAAAAACTTATAACATATAGAAACACTAACAACAACACAATTCTAAGCCCATACATATGATAATCATCTAAGAAACGCTTAAAAACGCACTTAAAACACCTAGAGAAACATAATATAATCTACAAATGTCAAGTAGTTATCCATGAAAATGTAATAACGTTTCTATAATGGAAATTCAAAGAGCTTCACTAGTAAGTTAGTCAAAAAGCAATGTTTATTCATGTTGTGAATAGTATAAGGTACCTATATTAAATCTCATATTAATGAATTTATTTCCTTTATAATAGATTTAAAATTAATGAGGATGATAAAGCTTTACGTTTGTTATGCTTATTAATACCATCATACAAGTAATATAAAGAAACTTGGTATAATAGTAGGGAGACTATCACTTTAAAAGATGCTAATGTATATTTATTTTCAAAGGAGCTTATTGATAAAATTTTTTTGGTAGTTTTAATGAAATTAAGTATGAGAGCTCAGCTATCAAAGGTAGAATTAGTGAAAAAATCATATCATATCAATATCATGCCCTTAGCCAAAATTCAAAAATAGAAATTTGACTCGTCGCTATTGTATGAGAAAAGGCACATTAAAGTTGACTATTACATGTTTAAATAGTTAAAATAGTAGTGATGGCAACAATTATTTTAAAGTTAATGTTATGAAGGAATCTATAGGAGAGATAATATCTTAATGAAAGAGATGACGTCTATCCCTCAGTATAATTGAATTTTGAATACCATTTATCTTTAAATAAGAACTAATTCTCCATTTATAAAGCCACTGACAATAGAGTTATATTATTAGGGAACAAAAAGTGTTACCATATTGATGATATAGGAATAATCAAAAATAGGAAACTTGATTATGTGGTAAGAATTATAATAAATATTTGACATATTCTAAAGTTAAAAAGAAATTTAACTTTCTTAAGTACCTTTGAAGCCTTAATTATAATTATACTGGTGCATGTGGTATTCTAAAAGTTACAAAAGGTATCAAAGTTAATCACAAGTTCCTATAATATAAAATTTTAATAATTTTAATCCTCAATATTTTCGCAAGCACACAGGTCGTTCGCATAGTATCTATGGTGTCAATCCCACGAGGAGGAATAATCTAATCCTAAAACCTAAGGCTTAACTCAAATTCGCAATAATTTAAAATAAACAACTAATGCATAAAATTATTCAATCAAGCAATCAATTTCAAGAATTAAATTCAAAATTGTAAACAAGATAGCAATTGGACAACCAAATCAAGAATCAACCTAGGAACTATCAATTGAGAGAAAGGGGATTCTAATCCGACCTTAATGAAAACCTAATTGATTATGAAATTATTGAATTATCGGGTTTAGACGGTCCTAGGGTGGATTACTCTCTCTTGAGTTATAATCTTTAACCCTAATTAGATTACGGAATTGCAACCTCTAGATTCACAATTAAAATAAAATTGAAAAATACGATTGGAACGGATTGATGGAGGCAGCAATAGCGGGAAACCTCCTGTTTCGAGAAGTACTTCACGTAAACTTCGTCTCTGTGTCTCTCTTCCTTCGTATCCTTCCTCAATTTCTCGATAAAGCTCTCTAGGCTTTTTGGGATGTGGCTGATGCAAAAGCTCCTTCTCTATATTCTTCATGTTCTTTAAAAACCTTGGCAGCACTAAGGTTTTTTGGGGGTCTAAAGTGGCAAGCATCCACGTCTTTCTGTCACAAGTGTGGCCTAAGTGCCACGATCATAGCCAGGATCAAACCTCTCTATCATGATCGTGGCCCAAGTGCCGTGATCGTGGCCTAAGTGCGCAATTGCGGCTTAAGGCATAGTGGCTCACGTGCCTCTGTCACGTTGTGCCACGATCGTGGGCCATGGTTTTAGCCAGAACGTCTCCGAAACTTCTTCGTTCTTTGTTGTTGGCCTGAAACACTAACAAACACATGAAGGTAACTCAAAAACATAACATTTAAGCTCAAAGACTTATACTAACCCATAAAAACACTTAAACACATAAACTAACACAATTCTAACCCAAACACATAGTAAACACTCAAATTAACATTTAATACATAACAAATTAAACCCTAAAACATGATGCAAATGAAAATTATCAACATCCCCGCACTTAAACATTTACTTGTCCTCAAGCAAACAAAACAACAAACACACAACACACAATGCAGTAATGAGACAATGGCTTCAACCTCATGAAGTACATTTAATCTTAAACACAATCATTCGAGTTATATCAAATCAGTAACATGCAAAATCTGTGTATAGGGGCTTTGAACTAAATATACAAATTAATCAAGATCTAAGTGTTAATTTATTTACCCTTTTCAATTACATATACACATTAATAATTCTCTGGTCCTTCATACTCTGTAACCATTCCTAAAAATATATTTTCATGAAAATTCAAGCTTATTACAAGTCCGGTAGGTTTTTATTAGAAACACACTTTTTGTTAATTTATTGAACATCTTTTTATGCGAAGGCAAACATTGATAATGAATCTCGATCTGGTTACTCAACTAAGTTATGTTTTTATTGAACTACTTGTTTGAAACGTCATTATAGCTTTTTGATGCGAAGGCACAAATTTGTGATACGTGTCGATCCAGTTACTCAGCTATATCATGTTTTCAACTGGCTACTAGCTCTGTTCATAACCCGACGGTCAGTGGAATAGTTATTTATTTAAAAAATTTTAATTATTATTGCCTACCTTGTTGTTTTAGCTACTCATTCTCATAAAAAATACTAGTAAAGCTACTTAAGTTGAAAGGCCTCAAATTATGAATGAATGTGACAATCTATAGGGTGATAAACGTACACTAAATCCTAATTAAACTGTATATTTATCCAAAGACCCCAATTCACTAATTTTGCGAGCTAATGATTTTTCATAACCCAATAGACTATGTTCAAAATTCAATCCATCTAAGCCATGGACACATTCAAACAATTCACAAGACGTAACCTAACACTATCATACCATATGCAAAATCACATGCAAAATAAAACACATAATCTTTCTCACACTTGAAAAACAAATTGTCCTCAATATGAGAAGGGAACAAACAAGCACATAAAAGACAAGAAGAACATAAATTAAAGTAAACAAAAAATAAAAATAAAATAAAGACCAATTTGAAAAATAAAAATGAGTTAGACAAAAATATCATGGAGATGGAGGGTGTGATGGTGTCGGAGGCAGCAATTGAACGCCCTGAGCTTTAAAATACCGACGGATCTAACAGATATCCCAGCTCTGGCGTCTTTTTGTTTGGGCCACCTCCTTCATCATTCTGGTGTTCTCCGTAAGTGTCTTGTTGGTTTTGGAGATTGCATCCATAACTTCCTTCCAGCCTTGTTCTTCCTCTTCCTCTTCCTCTTCATCAGACTCTTCACTGGTTGAGTCCTCTTCTGCTTACTGCGGCAGGGCTAAACTCGAGCTGTCCTGAATGGCCATAATTCTCACATGTGTCTTTTAGCTAATATCCCTAAGTTCCATGTTGTGGGAATGAAGGATTTCAACCTACCATAGATGGTGATGGTTTAGAAAGTCACGGAGGTAGATAGTTAACCCTCTTCGGTCCACACTATAATATTCAACGATAGCAAACACTAGGTACCCCATACCTAAATTATTGCTCCTATTTCGTGGGGTTGCAACAATAGCATTTAGCACATATGTGGATGTGCACATTGGAATGCTGTGGTCCTTGCACCACAAAATAAAGAGTTCCTTTGTGGATCACTTGTTGGTTTTTGATTTATCAAGGATTAGCTGACACATGAAGTTGTGTAGCAACAAACGTTTATGGGACCTTATTATGTTATTATGAGCATTCTTAAAATAAAATTGCTCTATTCCAATGAGTTCATTCCAATATTGAGAGGGATAAAAGTTATCATGCTGATCAATGATGGAGGATTCGAGAAACCCGCACATATCACACATGATTTCTACGTTCAATTCATAGGCTCTTCCTCTTAACGTAAACCACAATTCCTTGGAGTTCCTGGGGTCATAGGACAATGAAGTGAAAAATTCCAAAGTGAGATCCTGATAAACAGGAAATTGAAAATGTATAAATTAGGCCCCCTGGATTCTCTCAGCTAGTTTTTCTACCCTTTTCCACAATTCTAACCTATTGAGTGTTTCAAAATCAAAATATTTGGGAACTACTATCTGTTTAGCATTTAGAGATCGAAAACGAGTACCTTCCTCCTCTGTGTAGATTGGGAAGGGCGCTCCAAAGTCTGCTGCTCTATTTCTTCTTCGTAACTTGATTTTGTTTTGATTGCTCCCGTCAGGCTGATTGCTTAATGCGCGGCATAATTCTTGGGAATTAGGTAGAATTCGGAAGAATTTTGAAAGTTTGAAATTTTTAGAGAGATGTTAGAGTGTTTGTAGACTTAAAGTCTAGACAGATAAAGTGAAAATGAAAGTGAATGAAAAAGTGAAGTTAAAAATGAATATAAAGGTGGTTGGAGGGTAAAATGGTAAAAAATTTCCTTTAAAAATGCGTCCTCCCCTTCCTACCCAGTCGTCGGCCACGATCATGGCTTAGTTTCCACCACTTCTTTATTTTTATTCTTTTGCTCTTTTCACATTCTTTTCAAATTCATTTCTTAATTCTTTTGTGGCCTCTTCACCTCTCTTTTACTTGCTTGATCAATCAACCTCTTTATTTAGAAATCTTATTCCTTCTTAGTTTATTCAAAAAGAAAATAATCCTAACTATGAAATTCAAATGTTCTAACAAAAACAATAAAAGGTAATAATTTTTCATAGGTTGCCTCCCATGCAGTGTTTCTTTTAATATCGGTTGCTCGACGCTCTTTTAAGCTCATGGTAGTTCGAATAAAGGTCACAATGGTAGTGTAGTCACTAATCTCACAATTTGCACCTGAGCTACCATGCTAAAGTTCCACCTTCCTTACGATTCTCCTTTCCTTGCCTTCTTCTTCGCAAGCGCTTCTTCCTAAGTGCATTGCCAGGATCCTCGATATCTTCCCATTCTCCTTGAGGTTTAGGTTCCTTAATATCTGTTGGATGTAAAGGAGATCCGTAGTCTTTCTTAGACACCTTAAGGGTTAATTGTTCCTTTCCTATTCTCAGAGTTAATTCATCCCCGTCAACGTCAATGATTGAACGAGCAGTGGACAAGAACGGTCGTCCAAGAATTATTGAGGTTTCCACATCTTATCCAATGTCTAATATATAGAAGTCTATAGGAAGGGTATATTTATCAACTTTTACTTCCATATCCTTTATAATCCCCTTTAGTTGGTGCACTGTTCTGTCGGCCGTCTTTACCTTGGTGGGTACTAACTCTCTTAACCCCAACTTTTGACTAAAGGTGTAGGGCATCATGTTTATACTTGCTCGCAAGTCTACAAATGTCCTATCTATGATAACTCTATTGATACTTCAAGGGATGAAAAAGTCCCTTGGGTCCTCTTTCTTCTGTGCTATATTGGGGTTCTATTCTGATATCGCTCCTTAACCTTCTTCTTGATAAATTCCTTTAATGTGAGATTCATCTGTAGTTGTTCGGTCACTTCCTCAACCTTGTTTGTTTCAATCTCCTTCAAATTCCTCACTACCCTATTTGCAAATAACTCCTGCTAAGCAAAAATAGGGAATGGAATTCCAGATCGAGTTGCCTTAAATGGCTCGCTTCTGGGGTCACTCGGAAGGAATTACTTAAGTACTTGACCTTCTTCTTTGTCTCCTTCTTCCTCAACTTGTTCAGGTCCCTTATCTTGGGTCTAAGTAATAACCATAATCTATTCCTTTGTATTAGACTCAATATTGCTTGGAAGGGTTCCTAAATTCCGAGTAGACATTGCTTCCGCTAGTTGGCCCACTTGGACTTCCAGATTATGTATAGATGAGGCATGGTTCTTCATTACTAGCATGAATTTGCTTTCAAGCCTCCTATGTGCATCCTCCATACCTCCAATCTTATCCAAAATCTTATCTAACTTTGATTCCATGAAGCTTGCTTTATCTTGTTGGAAACCCAATTATCCTTAAGGCTTAAACCATCCTCTAGTATTGTTCCACCAGGAGAAGTTAGGATGATTCTTCCACCCAGGGTTGTAGGTGTTGGAGTAGGGATTGTTTCCCTCTCCTCGTCCATATTGTGCTCCCATATAATTAACTCTTTGGATCTCCTTCCTTCATCAAGTAATAGTCCACAGTATTATAGTTTATATGTCTACAGGGCTCACACTTTAAGTTATAAGGCCTTCACCAAAGTTGAGAATGATGCCTTCATGCTGTTGAGCTGTCGCATCAAGTTGTTGATCTTCACTTACATTTCTGTCATCTGATCGATCACGACGATTCCTTTTTGCTCTCTGAAGTTAGTAAGTTACCTATCCCGCTCGTTTGTCCATAAACAGTTGTTTCTCGCCATCTCCTCAATTAGCTCCTCTACTTCATCAACTGTCTTTCGCATTAGTGATCCTCTTGAAGTTGCATTGATCGTGCCTCTCGTCAATAGGTTTACTCCATTGTAGAAAGTTTGCAATAGGAATTCTTTGGGTACGTTATGGTGTGGGCACTTCTGTTACAAATCCTTATATCTCTCCCACGCTTCATAGATTGATTTCCCATCACCTTGTTGGAAATTGGAGATTTCCTTGATGATCTTCGTGGTCTTGGTCAGAGGGAAATACTTATCTAAGAAGGCAAGCACTAACTGGTCCCACGTCATGATGTTGGCTAGGCTGAGGGAATGGTACCACGCCTTCGCTCTATCTCTAAGGGTAAAGGGAAATAATTTGATTCGGATCCCATCTTTCGACATCTGATGATATCGAAAAGTATCATAGATTTCTAGTAAGTTCACAATGTTTGCATTTGTGTAACATGTTGTTATCCCATATTAATGGTTAGGATCCTAAAATACAATACATGAGAGATTAATGAGAAGTTAGAAAGTGCATTTCATGTTCATGCATATTATGACATACACACACATGTGAATATTAATGTTTGCACATTAAAATGATTGTACATGCATTCATTGACCTTTTCCAGGTATAATTGATTTATAAATGTGAATTTTTATATGAATTATGGTTCATATGTATTGAAAATTGAATTGGTGTGTATAGGTATTAGTTTAGAAATTTTGGTGAAATTTAGAAATTTCCTGAATTTTTTGGTAAATTTTGAACTAGGAAAAATGCCAAGTGGCAGGATAATTGATAAATAGAAGTAGAATTAAGAGTCAAATGACAGTGGAAATTTTTATAAATGAAACGTGTCATTGAAATTTGGAGATAATTAGGGTAGAAATTGGAGTTAATTGAATTAGTCAATGAAAGAACCTAATTTAAACTAATAAAATTAGACATATGGCAAGTGACATGTGTCACTTGCATACTATGTCTTTAACCCCATGATTCTTTTTAACTTTGAAAGACCATTGAATGGTTTTTTATCTTGCTTTTTCTTCCCCTCTTCGTAATCTTTATCATCTTCTTCTTCTTTCTTCTTCTTTTTTTCATGATTTAACGTTGAAGCTCACTTTCACCCTTCATTTGCTCCCACCATCTTGCTTTCTCATTCATTTCTCACTAAAAACCCAACCCTACCACTCTTGAATGTTAATGTTTGTGTGATGTATGGAAAGCTAGGGTTTATGTGATTTTGAAGGTTTTGGATCTAAATCAAGTAAGTTGCATGTTGATCTTTATAGGTTAGTGTAAATGCGAAATTTATGATGATAAATAGAGATTGATTGAAAGCATAAATGGTGTTGAATGTATGTGTATCATGAATGAATAAATGGACATAATCATATCTTGTTTTGTATATTTGATGAGTGATAAATTATGAATTGTGTTAAATGAGGTTTTAATGAGTGGATAGTTGATAAATGAAGATATGTTTATGTCGTCCTATTTTGTTAATGATGAGTCCAGTAAATTGAGAGATGAGTTCACGAGTATGTGTTCTTAATTTGAAGTTGTGAAAGCTATGAATTATAGTTTATTTGTAAGGAATAGATAGAAAATTTGAAGGTATAAGAAAGGTGTTGGAGTCATACTCTTGAAATGAGAAGAAGTAGGATGATAGTTTGGAGATAAAGTAGAGTTGAAATGAAGTTAAATGTGTGCTGGAAGATTTTAGATGGAGTGTTTTCACTGAACACGCATTTGTATTTTGGCCATAACATGATCTGTAGATTTCCAAATGGGATGATTTTTGATGTATATTAACTAGAGACATATATCCAATTTTTATTAAGGAAGAGAATTTTAATTCTATTCGTAAGGGTCTTGAAATTTGGCTTGAAGTTGAGAATTGTGTGTTGTCGTGGTATGAGAACAGTCTGCAGTAGTTTTTGGGTATAACTTGCAGAATACTAAACCAAACTACATGAATTTGATGTCATTAGAAACTTAATACATATATAAACATTTTCTTAGAAGACGGTATTGTCTAAATACATCATTTTCTAGGTCATAATTTCCATACAAAACTGACCTGAAAATCTTTCTTAAGAAAAACTAGAAAACTGCAGGAAAAATGGGATATTAGTTTCTGTCACGATCGTGGAAGGGGACACCACAATCGTGGGCAGTGATTTTTCATGGAAATGTTTTGAGTATGCGATGGTTGAACCCATCAAGGATGAGATATATATTTATGATGCTTTTGGACTTAATTGGGGCTTAAAACAAACATAATTTTGATGTAGGAAAGGTTGGTTAAATGTGTGATAAGTTTGATTGATCTTGATGTTATAATTTAAGGAAAAGGATGTTTGATGTCAATGCATCTAAATATGAAATGTTTAGAGTGTTAAATGAGGACTTAACATAATGAATGAACTGTTTGATGCATTATGAATAAGATATACTATGGAAAGAGAAAGGACTTCATAAATGATGAAATTAAGTTGAAAATGGTGAATCAAATGAGTTGAATTTTATGAAGTTAACGTAATCAACATGGTAGTTGAATTAGTACGAAATAAGGTTGTATTAGAAGAGGTAAATTCAGGAAAAAAACTTGGTGTGAAATGGATGTGAGGAGATTTGTCGAATTCGTGCAGAAAAGAAGGGAGAAAAGGTAGGGCACAATCGTGGCCCTTACCCTATGATCATGGCCTAACAGAATACGTTTTTGCCATAATCGTGGCAGAGACACCCCAATTGTGGCCAGACCTATAAAGAAAAAAAGTTGTCTTTTGAGTGAAATATGAACAAATTAATGCTATAGTGTTCCCATATAAGGTATTTAGGCTTAAATGAGATCTTGAATGAACCTAGTTGATGTTGAATGAGGTGATTAAAGTGGACAAAGTGTATTAGGTATTAAAGGATGATTGTAAGATGATGTTAATTGATTTTAAGATGTGTATTAAGGAAATGTACCTGGGAATTTGTCATTGAACATGCATTATACATGGAATATATACATGTGCTTATGATCAAAGTATTCATATGAATGTGTAAAGTAGTAATGGTAAATATATATGTTTGCATATTATAGAGAAGCACATTAAGCGACAGCTCCTAGACGTTGCCAAGACTTCAAGGAAATAAGCTAACGGGAGCAAACTGTGAGTAACCTAAGATAGTCTCACTTTGATTGTGTGTTTGTTAAATTTTGCATTAAATTATTATGTGATGTGTATGTACTGATTTCAGATCTTGAATGTCCGAGGCATTTGATGTATGATTACCATATTTTGAAATGCTCATTGTATGTGAATGTGACAAAATAAGTGATTCTCAACTTGTATGTTGAATGCCGGACCCAGGGTCCGATGACAAATGTGAATGAGAAATAGAATGTCAATGTGACTGAATGAGCATGATTAATTGAATATATGTGCTACATACCATTACATGAATACATGAAAGATAAAGGTAGTTGTGACTAGAGTTGCCAGTGAAAAAGAGCTTAAAGCTCAGAACATGGTAAGAGCCTCAGGATCAATATGTAAAATGAGCCCTGTATCCCCAACGGATAAAGGACAGTATTAATGAGCTCAGTATCTACAATGGTTGCGGGACAATAAAAAAGGCACTCAATCATAACAATGAAATAAACTAATGTGAGTCTCATGAACATTGCATATACACATGATGTACATATGTTTTGAATGATTGCAATGTATTATTGAATTATGTTGAATGAAAAATGTGAAAATTGTGTACAACGTGTATTGTGATGCTTTATGTTGGTAAATGAAATAGTGTGAATTATGTGATATGGGTGAACCATCAAGGATGGTTATTCAACTGAGTCCGTAAAACTCAACTAAATTGCAACGTTAACATTTTTAGGTTCGAGAGAGATGATATAGCATCTAAGACAGCTTAGAAGAGATCTAGTACTACTTTTAGGATAGAAGACATGGCTCAAAGGTCGGTCAGCTGGGCTAAAGGACTTAGATTAAAATTTTTGTATAATTCCTTATGTATGTAGCATGTTTTGTAGACAGAGCTGTAGACTCTGATAGGTTATTGATATTGTACATATATGGATGACTTGTAAAACTACAATGTTATGAAATGAAATGAGGAATTTGGGGTTTAATTATTATGATATTTATAGTTTTAATTTATGATGCCAAGAGTTATAAGAAAGTGATGTAGTTGATGTACCGCTTCCGTCGACATGTGCTTAAATGTTCAAAGGAAGTACAGGTATGTGTCGGATGGGAGCGGGGTGTCACAATTTGGGTCCTCATTTGCTAATCCATAAAATTGCACATTCTGGTGGAGCATATTAAGAAGGGCTGGTTTAATGTTAAACAAGGCTGCTAGAACAGGCGGCCTAGCTACTCCTTGATTTGGCACATTGAACCTAGCCTTATGAAGTCCACCAGGGTCCTTTGTTGACATATTTGTTTCGCTCCATGGTCCATATTCTGTTGAAACTCTTCAGCCATTGTTGATTTCTCGATCTCTTCTTCTCCTCCTCGCCGAGCTTTCCTAAGCATTCATTCTAATCAATTGATATCTAAGTCTAATGTTTTTTTGTGAACGACTCGAACCTCTCATAACTCTTGTGTTCATGCAAGAGTACGAATTTTGAAATAAAACGAAAGAACTAAAACAAAAATAAAAAACTTACTAATTCCTTAAACTATAGAACTAAACTATCGCCTCCCCGGCAACGGCTCCAAAAACTTGGTTGCAGGTTCCTATATGATAAAGTTTTAATATTTTTAAACCTCGATATTTCCACAAGCACACAGGTCGTTTGCGTAGTATCTAAGGTGTCGTTCCCACGAGGAGGAATAATCTAATCTTAAAATCTAAGGCTTAACTCAAATTCATAATAATTAAAAATAAACAACTAAGTCTTTATTTAATCAAGCAATCAATTTCAAGAATTAAATTCAAAATTATAAACAAGATAGCAATTGCACAACCAAATGAAGAATCAACCTAGGAACTACTAATTAAGAGAAAGGGGATTTTAATCCAACCTTAAAGAAAGCCTAATTGATTATGAAATTATTGAATTACCAGGTCTAGACAGTCCTAGGGTGAATTATTCTCTCTCAAGTTATAATCTTTAAACCTAATTTATAAACTCTAATTAGATTATAGAATTACAACCTCTCGATTCATAATTTACCCAAACCTAAATTATATTTGAATTTGTCCAAAAACCTATACACGATCTCTCGTTGCACAATTTTACTAGTTTGATTAAATTCTTAATCTATTAAATTACCTAACTCTCATTAGCGCAATTTAATGATTTTCACTCGATTCACCCTCTCAGTTTGTCACCAAATTATTAAGTGCAGAAATTGAATCATGAATAATTCAACAAAAATGCAATAAATCAACTTTCATTAACATCCAAGACAAAATTCCCGAAGGTGAGTTTAGACAAATATCAACAATCGACAAATCCAATTCTCAACGATTATCCCAATTATATACATCAGTAAAATTGAAACAAATCAGAAAATACAAGTGGAACGGATTAATGGAGGCAGCAATGGCAGGAAACCTCTTGTTCCGGGAAGTACTTCACGTAGGCTTCGTCTCTGTGTCTCTCTTTCTTCGTCTCCTCCCCTCAATCTCTCGATAAAGCTCTCTAGGGTTTTCGAGATGTGGCTGATGCAAAATCTCCTTCTCTGTATTCTTCACATTCTTTAAATACCTTGGCAACCCTGAGGTTTTTCGGGGTCAAAAGGGTCCAAAAATTTCCTCGAAACTTGACATTTTCACCTATTTTCGCATCTGTCGGATGCAGGCCACGATCTTGGCCAGCATCCACCCCTTTCTGTTACAAGCGTGGTCCAAGTGCCACAATCTGGCCAGGATCAGACCTCTCTGTCACGATCGTGGCCCAAGTGCCATGAGCGTCGCCTACGATATAATGGCTCACATGTCTCTGCCACAATCATGGGTCGTGATTTCGGCCTAAAAGTCTACAAAACTTCTACGTTCTTCATTATTGGCCCTGAAACACAACAAACACATAAGGGTACCTAAAAAGCGTAACATTTAAGCTCAAAGACTTATACTAACCCACTCATAAAAACACTTAAACACATAAGCTAACACAATTCTAACCTAAACACATACTAAACACTTAAATTAATACTTAATACATAACAAATTAAACCCTAAAACATGATGCAAATCACAATTATCAAAAGTCAAGATGAAAGCCAAGAAGATCGATACCTCTTATATTTTAGATGGAACTAGCATTATATGTACCGGTTTAATAACTACATCTTTTTACCAAATTATGATGTCACTAGGTTATTATTGAGCAAATTTTACCTAATGTAAAACCCTCAATATTTTGCAATTATATAGATCATAGACTTTTAGTAATTAAGGTATCGATCCCACAAGGAATGAACTAAAACTAAATGAGCCTAACTTTGTCTAAGGTTGTGAAATTTGACTTGCATAAAAATTAAAAAAATTAGAAAATTAAGCAATCAAATATGAGTTTAGTGAAACTATTTCCAAAGGGTTGATTATTCTCTCAATACCTAATCATTTAACCCCAATTAATAATCCCTAGTTGATTCCAAAATTCTAGATTTGCAATCTCTCAATTAAGAAAAACAGTAGAACGTTGTCAACTAGTTCTTAAGCAATCTATCAGGTAATTGGGTTCTCACACAAGATCTCTCTTCGTATGATTATTGATTTGATATTTGCGTGACTTATTAGATTGTTAACTCTCATTAACCAATCAATTCAAATTACTATCGACTCACTCTCTCGATTTATTATCGAAGTATAGGCAAACACAAATATTACAACATCCAAATCATTTCATTGAAATAAAAAATAAAGTATAGGCAAACACAAATATTATAACATCCAAATAATTTCATTGAAATAAAAAATAATCAAGTCACAAAATGAGTCAAGAACAAATCCTAATATAAAATTAGAACATCATCAACATATAAAGCATTCTCAATCCCAATTCATACATCAAGATAAAGTAAATAAACAAAAGAAAGAGAGAAAAACCTTATTATACTGGTCTGGAGATAGTTGGACAGTTGTTACTCCCTTTTCTCCCTTCTTACTCTTTCTTGCTTCTTTTCTTAGTTTAGTAAGAAGGAGGATAAGTGTTTTTGGGTCTCTTTTGTTAGCTCAAGGTTTATGATTAACTATTTTTATGATAACTATATAATATTTCAAAATTCAAATTGGATTTATCTCCTTGTACAATTAACGATCTAATTCTCAAAAGGAAATAAAATCACAAGAAATATGTTTTCTCTTGCGGGGAACCTTCTTTATGAATTTACCTTATTAAAAATGGTTTATCTGAAAGGAAGGTTGTATATTAGCCTCATGATTACTGGAAGATTTTTGGCAAAGATGACATCAAAGTTATTCAGATTTAAAATTCATCTAGTTGACTAAGGATGCAATTGAAGCAATGACTAGTTGAAAGAAATGCCTACTTAAGGAAGAGTCATTGCTTTTGTGAAAACATATCAGACTCTTAAAATACATCTATAGCATCAATTCTCTTGAAAGTGATATCATTGTCAAATCTCTTGTGCTTTAGAAAGTGAAAATTCTTTCTAAGAGAGATCACGAAAGCTCATATCAAGCAAATTACATTTTCATCTATTGAGAGCTTGTAGAGGCTAGCTAAATGCTACTACTTTGGAAGGTTGGAGAACCTTGAAAAATATGTAGTCGTGAACTTAAAGAGGCTCGTCAAATTATTACTTTGGATTTTAGTAAAACTCTCAAGTTGGATACTTGGGAATTGGACGTAGGCTTGGGTTATAAGTTGAACCAGTGTAAATCGACTGTGTCATTCTTTCTCTCTTCTTAACTTTTAAATTTTCGCTTTATATTGTGTGTGTGTGTGTGTGTTAATTTTAGCAAAAGGCTCCTTCACTTTATAATAAGTCCCTTCTGTGTTCAACTTGTAAGAGGTTCCTTTCATTTTAACAAGCGCCTTCTGTTTTAAATTTTTAATAGGATTTATCATCTAGCTGACTCTTGCCGTTTAATAGGCTTCTATCATTTGACAGGTTCTTATTGTTTTAAATTTTAACAGGCCCCTATCTTTATACGAATTGAAAGAAACTTGCAAAAAAAAAAATTAAAGTCACACACAATTCAACCTCTTGTGTGTTTTTGCTTTATCGTCTTTATGTTCTTACATAGTTAATGTATGACTTAGGGGTAAATTTAGGTCTTACCCAGGTCACATTGTCTAAAAATACCCTTTAAACATCAAAACAGATTAAAAACCCCACATCTGGCGAGTGTCTGTCATGATCATGATAGGGGTGTCACGATCATAACACAGCATAAAGATCTTCTATCATGATCGTGACTGACCCAATATAAAACTCTTTTTTCATGACCATGACACTCCAATCACTATTGTGATCTTGGGCAGTGGTCTCTTGTCATGATCATGACACTCATATCACGATCGTGACCTTTCCTTTTAGCCCAAGCTTGCTCCAACTTTCTTCAATCTTCATTTATCTCAAGAACACAAGATTAAGGTCCAACATCATGCCCTAAACTACATAACACTTAAAAACATAAACACATAATCACATTAACATAATTCTAAGCCTAGACATGCAATAATCATCTAATCAACAATTATAAACACACTAAAACACATAATAAAATATATTATAAACTACAACCATCAGTTATGGAATATGAGACTAAGATATATAAGTAAGAAAGGTATCACCTTTTTAAGTAAGAGAAAACTACTAGGCAGGTATAGCACTTCAAAATTAGACTTTGTGAGCATTACATCTTAGGAAATAAAAAAGAATCAACTTTAGTTCAATCACTCACAAAATCAAAGGTACTTTTGGCCACACACATTCATATTCTTTTGGTAATTCGCTCAAATTCCTTCCAAAGGCAGAGCTTAGTGCATACTTACCTTTATTGATAACTACTATAAGAAGGAATGAGTTTAGTGCATAAGAGTGATGCCTTTTTATACATTTAAGTAATATAGGGGTCTAATTGAAAATTAAATAAAAAGGAATCGAACATCTAAGAACTTATATTGGTTTGAAATTCTATAGAGGAGAACTTAATAAATTTTGTAAATTCATGGTATAACCAAAAATTAAATAGTTGCGAAAATTCCTTAATAGACTAATTTTGTTGAGTGTATAAATAAAATATTATTAGATAGAGGATATTTCATGCTATCATATTTTGGTTTGTCTAAAAATTTATGAGCTGAGGTAGTATCTACAATATTTCATTTCGTAGATTGCTTTTCTAGTACAATTCTTGATTTTCAGACCTAAAATAAGAATGTTGATAAACTTACTACCTACTTTGATTTACATGTATTTGGTTGCCTTGCATAGGTACATGTAAAAGATGGTAAATTAGAATCAAGAAAAAAATGCACTTTCTTATATTTGAATTGGGTGTAAGGGGATATAGGTTATAGTGTGTTGATTCTAAAGTCATAGAAAAATTATAGTTAACAAGAATGCTATATTTGATAAAATTTACGTGCTTCACCTGAAAAAGGAGTTTGTCTCTTCCTATAGTATAAATCAAAAGGGTGTATCGAAGAAGGTGGAATTAGATAGATTGACTAGAAACATCATTATGACCTCATATTGAGAATCATCTAATTTAGGTTTCGAATTCTAAAGATGATGAAGATGAGGAGGAAAAATATGTAAATACATCATAAAAGGAGCTATAAAATATTCTAAACACAGACCAAAAGAGGAGAGGACACAAAGATTTCCTGAGACTAATTTAGTGGCATAAACATTAATGGTTCAATGCGATAATGTTAATGAGCCTTATAATTATTTTGAAGTTATTCTTTGCAATAGTAATAGTAAGTGTTTAGTAGCTATGCAATTGAATATTCCCTCTAAAAAATGATACTTAGAAGCTAGTGAAACTGCTACTAAAGAAGAAGATCATTGGTTGCAAATGGATCTTTAAGAATAAAGATGGCACTTTAGGTTTGAAAGATGTGAGGTATAAGTTTCATGTAGCTACAAAAGCCTATAATTAGAAAATTAGAGTTAAGACAGTAAGGTATTTTTTGCAATTAGCAAACTGGTTTTATTGAAGTTTTACTTTCTCTTATTGCCATATATGACCTTGAGTTGGAAAAAAAAAACAAAATGATGTCAAACTACTTTTCTACTTGGTGAGCTTGAAAAGTAGATCTATATCTAGCAACTTAAGGGCTTTGTTATTGAAGGAAAAGATTATCATGTCTACTTGTTGAATAAGTCTTTTTATTAATTGAAACCCTCATTCACTTCACCATATTTATAGTTATTCATGACTACTTTCAATGAAAGTAGAAAATTTGCTTTTATTACAAGATACCTTTTAATGAGTCAATTCATTTAATTATATTTGATGATATCATTGTTGTTGCTAAGGACATGTCTCAAGTTAACATATTGAAATCTTCGTTAGGTGGTGAATTTAAAATAAAAAATTTTATGGAGATCCTTTAAGAAAAAGAGTGAGAGAGATTATATCCCAACCACCAAAATTATATTGACAATGTTTTGAAAAGATTAGCATTGCAAATATAAAAAAATGTCAGGGCTTCACTCGCAGCACATTTAAAGCTTTCAGCTGCTCACTCACCATAAATGTTGATTATATGTCTCATGTTCCATGTTGTACTACAGTTAATATCATTACGTGTGATATCATACACTCATCCTTATATTATGTTGTTAATGTTACTAACACATGTACAATATTGTAAGGAGCACTCACAACTTGGAGAAGTGAACTTTGAGATATTCCCAAATTAGTAATAATACAAGCTTAGAGTCTAAAAGCAAGTATGAACGGTTAATGGCTCATATTGACTCAAATTGTGTAAGTGATCTTAACATGAGAAGGTCTCTCATTAGTTACGTGTTTTATTTTGATGGTTGCACGGTCAATTGGACAGTAACTTTGAGAGCATATTTTTACTACAGCAATTGAGTACGTGGTTGATGGTTGTTGACTTTCAATGAAGTTATTTGGTCCAAAGGTTTGTTTACTAAACTCAATTTATATTCTGAAATAGTAATTGTTTATTGTAATAGCTAAAGTGCTGTATATTTGACTGAAAACTAAGTAGAGTGATATAATATACCATTTTGTTTTAGATATTATTTCTTGTAGTAATATCATTACATTACATAGAAATTTGGTATTGATGACAATTTGACAAAATATGATGATCAAGTCTATTGTATTTTTAAGTTTGAGCAATGGTTAACTAAATTTGAGTTATCCTATACAAGGCATGTCTAGAGATGGAATTACGTTTAGATATCGCTCGATTCAAGTCAAACTGAAGATTTATTGCATACAAGTCTAAATATAAATCAGACAAAACTGTAGGGTTTATTGTTGATGCCGATTTGTTTTCGTCCTTGCGATCGATGGGGATACTCATGTACGTGAAGCTATAAACAAAGCAATCATATATAATTCTTTTTTATGGTGAAAGGTGATTATAACTAAATTCATTTCCTAGCTTCAGACATAATAAAGTTTAAAGATTTAGATAATCAAAAATCCCCTTTTGTTTGTAATCGCATTTAAACTTGATCAACTTTCACACTAAAAATATAGTCGTGAGAAACATGAGTTCTATACTCTATATGAGCTAAAAGGAAATAATAATAAAAGAAATCCCAAGCGAGATGGGCCCCGATGTAACTTCCAAACGATGAGATTTTTGAAACAAAGATACCAGCTATAACCTGTTAAATCACCTGTTACCACATCCATCAAGAAACATTGTAACCTCGTTGCGACGACTGGTTCTGTAATCAACCTCGTGTCGAAGGCAAACTTTTCATGTACTCGTTTAGTTGCAGCTGAGATATACTAGCTTAAACTATGACAGGAAAACTTCTCATACGCACTGTTGTTTCTTTCAGCATGAGCAAGTATAAGCACACTTCTCTGTAGGTGTGTATGTGATTGTTCTTCAAGGTATTGGATGGACAAAATAGAGCATCTATAACCAGATGATAACTTGTTTCGTTTAACAAAATCTGGTACAGATACAAACTATCCTTCAATTATTGCCACCCAACATCGAAAATACACCGTAAAATTCATCACCAAAATAATGGTTCATTTTGTTTCGAAAGTTAACATGCACAAGTATTTTCGCAGCTTCTCTCTACACGCAACTTCTTGTCACGAACTTCTCTTCCACTTTGGAAAGCATAAAGAAGCAACTATAAGTAAAAGTAGTTCCTCGTTAGCAAATACTGCAACAGTCAACATTCGGCTTTCCTATGCTGCATCAAAAGAATTTGCACCAAAATTATCAACTTATTTGCAAGTCCAACATACTTCTTAAAGAATAAAAAAATAGAAAAAGATCAATGAATGAATGAATATTGCGATAAACCAAGATCAGAATAGGGATAACTTGAAATGGTTTACTGCAGGTCAGGGAAACCGATCTGACATATCAGCAAAAGCATCTTTTGTTACAATTTTAACGTCTTCCATACATTTAAGGCTCAGAGATCAATATTTAGTTAACCATGTGACAAATAGATTAGACAAACATAGCCCTGTACCTTTGAAGAGATTTTTCAAAGAGTAGTAGTTGTAGAAGAAACCCAGCATTAGGATCTGCCTGGGGTCGTCTGCATCTAACATAATCCAAAGCTTGGGATAGCTTCATAGAACGTTCTTTGATGAGATAAGCAACAACAATAGTCACACTGCAGAACATGAAACAACTTCAAGCCAATCAAGAGACATGAATGTATGACTGAATTTCCTGATTTAACTTGATAAATGCAACATAACCCTGTCCACAGATGACTTCCTTCTTCAACTATAACTTCATCTTGGTACATTTAAGTTATTGAAATAACTTTGCAAAGATGGTAATAAAAATAAAGAAGGAATCACCTTCTAGATATTCCACCGAAGCAATGGACCAGCACACCTCCCTTCAATCTTTTAGCTTCGTTAATGAAATTGAAACAATCATCAAAGAACTGCGCTATGTAGACATTTTCCTTGTCCAAAACTAACACAAAAAGAAAAAGTAGAAAGCCAATGAAATGATACCATCAAACTAATTGGGTCTAGGGTTGACAAATCCATGGAGATTCCATTGAAAAAGAAAAATTATGGAACAGGTATGTTTTTGGGCAAGAATTAAACACAATCAGAATCATGCAAGTTGTGAATCTTGAATGCAATTGTTCATTAAGTAACTTCATACCTCTGACAATTTTATACACAAAATCGTTTGGAAATGAAGGTTCGAACGCCTTAGCCACAGTTAAGATGTGTGTGATATTTGACCTTTTGAGTGCATCCTTCTTATTTGCATCTTCAATGGAACCCAAGAACAAACCCTAAAGATTTCAGAAGAACACTTATGAACAAGCCTAGCTGCCATGTTAAGGGTGAGATATCTTGTGAAACCCAAATCAAGATGTCGATGAATTCAGTTCCACAGCAAGTTAATACAACCATCAAAGGACGTAAGAAATTGGTTACCTCTTCTATTTGGCATAAATCGCACACCTCTTCAAAAACTTTTGTTTCATTTACTTCCCCGTTTGCAGCGGTGCTATTCCCATATGGATCATCCATCATTGCCCTAGTATAGGCCTTGGCTAATCACAAAGTTCCAGCAAGTGCCCAACTATAATAAGCAATTGCTGTTAGAAGCACTCCACCCTGCCTTAAGGAGCCTTTTAACACTCAACAACGGAAAGTTTAAGCCTTAAAGGAACATAGGCACTGCAAATCGAACCTGTACTGCCAATAAATTTTTTCAATCAATATAAGAGAACATCCTTGGCTTGGTTAGCCATTCTAATCTAAAAGCTGAATTGGGTTGTTTCCGTTAATCTTATTGTTCTTTCTTGTGTTTTTTCCTTTTGGGGTTTTGAGAGAACCTGATTCCTAACACCGACAGGTAGAATCCAAAACATAGATGCAAAAATGGAATAAAGAAAACAACGGATAAGAATATTTAGAAAATTACGCCAAAACAAAGCTACAACAGTAATCAAAAGCAAATTCTCAAATTCAACAAGCATGGAAGAACTTGGAAAATAACAAAAGGGGAGAAAGATGCCAATATTATTGATGGAATCTGAGGATCACCATACCTTAAATAGTTGATTAAGAAACATGACGCAACAGATTGACTATGAAAACCCTGAAAGAAAAACGGGGATTAAAAAAGAGAGAGAGAGAGAGAGGGTTACCCACCCGGCTTTGCGTGTTCGAAGAGTTTGGAAATAAAGTTTTATCGATTTTCTTTTGGGGATGTACTGGTAAACAATTTATTCACTTTCTCCTTTCCGTATGTTACATTACATTATAGACTTTAATGGATTTGATATTTTGGTCTCAAAATCAGAATAGAGTCGGTCGCTCGGTCGGTCGGCATTCGGTAATCCACAGATTAACAAACTAGCAGAGTATTATTGCGCGATGTACAGTAATAATGGTAATAATGCCCAGTTAATTTAGTCAGTTATAATGTAAGGAAACAATAGTTGTGGAAATAAAAATAATATAAGATTATAAAGGTAAATAAAAATTAATTAATTGGAGAACAAA
>JAOQMS010000179.1:22943584-22967077 GCA_027563885.1 Erythroxylum longipes
GGACATTCAAGTACATATCCTATGACAATGGCATGTTAGAGCAATCTCATACACTTATATGGCATCAAATAAAATAACACAATGATTAAAAACTTAAGTACTTATTTCATTCATCAACAAAATATACATTGCAACAGTACTTCCTTTTAAACAAATATGTACATTATCAAAACGTGTGAAAGTTTACTACCCTTTATACATAAGTTCTATATGACATAAGTATACTATATAAAAACAACTACAACTCCTTAGATGCCAGCTGACAAACCTTTGAGTCATATCTTAATCCAAAACGTTCTTCTAGAGAACTTTAGAATCTAGGTCTCCTGTGTCGTACGAAAAAAGTCACATTGTAATTTTTGATGAGTTTTGCAAACTCAGTGAGTGAAGCATCACTGATGATTCCACTCAAAACAAGTACATAAATATCACACATCTAACCAATTTCACAAAAATTTTTATCTCAATAAGGGATAATGTATGACACACATTTCATATACATTCTTTCAAAACATGTATAACCCAATCAATCACATTATCAATAATGGCATATCTCAATATCAAAATTGGATTCATAATCATAAAAGTAATAATCATAAATATACAAATGCAGATGCATATGAGAATTTAGATTTGTTTTTATTTCTTGTGACCAAGCGCCTTTTAGATACAGATACAGACACTGGCCTATTGGGCTCAGTCACATCCAGAAATAATAGAGTGAAGCTCTATGTACAAAATTCTGAGCTTAAAGCTCTTTCAAACTAGCTACTCTAATCACAACGCCTTTATCTGAACATGCATTTTATGAAATGCATCAAATAACAGAATATGCCATTAAAAACATTTACTTATGATGCACAGACAGAATCTTAGATTCATCGAACCTCAGTCCAGGATTCAACTTTCGTTGAGTATTCAAAAATCTGAAGAACTCAAGTGCAAACAGAACACTTCCAATACATTCTCAAATATCAAACTCCTTAGACTATTAATATTCGAAATCATCATAATCAAGTCATCATTAGTTCAATAAATGGGAATTAAACAGAAATAACATCAATCCTAGTGAAATCATCTAAGTTGACTCACAGTACACTCCGATTTACGCTATTGCCTAGATGGTCTAGCAATATCTGAATAACGTCTGACTTAAGAGTCTAAAATCATACAATTCACACATAACTCACATTACAAAGTCCACCAATCAAATACATATTAATTTGTGCTCATATATACATATGTCATGTTTGATGCATGCTGAATTCACTTTTCTCGGGTATGTAACCTTATTCAAATTTCTTAACCATTCAACATCATACTTTGTATACTACCATTTTGCAATCAGTTTTGTACCTTTAAATTAGCTTGATTTACTCCAAATTCATTAGTCATACTTTATAATTATCCTTGAACATTTCCTTGATCAAAAAGCTTCTTATAATATATGCATAATTGGTACTTTATGTCTGAAATTTTAACAAGCTAAATCTATACATTCGCCAAATATTTCCAACAACATATACTCATACATTTACCCAATTCTCATTCATAAATACCCTATGTTCTTCAATACTCATTCATCCATACCTTAGACACATTATTCATGTCCTAATGTGCATTAAAAGAACTCATTTATTTCCTTTACCAAATCAGAACTTTTCCATATTTGAACTCAACCATATCAAAACAGTCCCTTCTTTAAGTTATGACTTTAATTAGCTACATAAACTTATACAGATATCTTTTGGCCAAACTGTTTCACAAAATCATTAATAAGAAATAAATAATCATTTTTCATGTTTTATATTTTGACTAATTCGAGCTCTAAAGTCTCCCAAAATTAGGAAATAATATAAGGTTCCTGCATAGGGGGTCTGTCACAGGCAGTATTAGGAAAATAAGCATAACTCAAGCTCTAGTCATATTTTATCAAGACACTTTCACAGAGGTCAATATAAGACCTGTATCTACAACTTTCATTCCTTGAGTTTCTTCAAATTCATACCCTAAATATATGTAAATTATGTCGAAAAGGAAGATGAAATTGAAACCAGAATTTCAACCTACAACTCTAATTTTCCAGATTCAAGAACACTTCAATAACACCTATATTTACCCTAAATCCACCTTCATTTATACATCAAATATCAAACTAAATCCTCCATTTAATATTCTATAACCTAATGTTTTCCTACATGCAAAAACAAAACAGAAAAATACCTAAGTTTACGCAGAAATTTCCAGCACAATCAATCATTAACATCATTTACAATTCATCCTCATTCATCATCATCAATTCTCCATTATAATATGACAAAAACACTAATATTTTACTTACTTGTTTAGTTCTAATTCCAGCTCAAAATTACCCTAAATCAGTACTCCAAACATGCACAATCGTAATACATTCAAGGTGGAACAAGGATGGATTTCGGCTAGGTTTAATGAACAACAACAATCTGATCTTTTACTTAATTTTGTGAAGGTAAAATATGGATTATTTGTGTAGCAATTAGAAATGATTGTAAACAAACATAGGGAGGTGAAAGAAAGAGTGTTTCGGTGTTGTCTGAGAGGAAGGAAGAAGAGAAATAACCGTAGCTGAAGTTGCTCCTGCTGAAACTTACACCTAAGGTGTTAGGTGTCATCCAATTAATTTTCCATATGTCTAAAGGCATGTCCTCCATTTATCGCGTAAATATGCTGCCATATTTCACCAATAAAGCTAGGTCATATGTCATGTAATCATAGCTTCCAATTTTCATCAACTTACTAGTCCATTTGTCACACAATGATCAATGCCAAATGTCACTCAATTATAGGCTTAATCATCCTAATTTCCATATATCAATTTTTCTTACCACTTGGCATTTTTCCTAGACCAAATGTATATTTAATTCATCAATTTCCCAATCTACAACATTTAATTCCAATTTACTAATTGAAATCTAAACATACCAAAATTCAAGACATACCAAATCACAATTCACATCATGTTCACTTAATATTTTTCATACCCTGGGACATGTCAAATGAGTGCATATACTTACTTGTAATATGTACAAATATCAATTCGTGTATGAATGCTAATGTTATTCATGTATATGCAATGCTTAATCTAGGGTTGAACCCTAAGCATATACCAAAAAATAGGATATTACATGATTACTCTCAAAACCAAATTGATTAACTATAATTGAATACAATTCTAGATTTTGCAACCTCTCGACTCACAAAACTTTCCTAATGTTTCAATTAGATTTTAAGCTATCTATTAAATAATTAGGTTCTCACAAAAGATTTCTCTTCAAATGATAGTTAATTTGTTAATCGTGTGACATATTAAATCACCAACTCTCATTGTGTAACTTAATTAGATTACTTTTGACTTACTCTCTTGATTTATTACTAAAGTATATGCATGCACAATTAACACAACACTAGAATATTATATTGATTTAACAAAGACTAAAGTCACAAAATAATTACAAAATAAACCTTAATATGGAAATTGGATCATCATGAACATGATAGAAACATAGAAACTCAATTTACAATCAAGTATGATGAAAATAACAAAGGAGAAAAAAGAAAAAATCTATTTGGAGCTTGATTCGGAAAACTGATAATCTAGATGTCTTTCTCAATCTTCCTTTTTTGATCCACTTTTTACAAGACGGTGGCTCTCTTTTTGAGGCTTTATAAGGTTCACCCTTTGATCGGTTCTAAAAATTCCCCCCAGCTTAAAAACAGATGAAAAAATGTTGTGCCTGAGAAACCTCTGTCAAGATCATGACTCTATGAAATTGGTCTTTGACACAATCGTGACAATAGATTCACAATTGTGACTCTAATAATTCTCTTCTATTATAACTGTGACATAGGATTTACAATTGCGACATTACCATGCAGCTCGATGCATGTAGAACTATCTTATTTTCACCTATCTAATTTCGAAAACTAACAAACACATTAAAAACCTCAAGAAACATGTAACTATGAATGAAAACATGCTTTAAAAGACACCAACACTTAGAATATAAATAAACACTCATATTAATATAATTGTCAGCCTATATATGCAAAAATCATTTAATAAACACCTATAAACACACTAAAACACGTATTAAAATATAGTACGAGCTACACCTATCAATTAACACTTTATTCATGCACTTATGACACTTGTAAGCATGCACTCATTATTGTTAATAAATTAAAGAGGTAACCTATCACTAAGTATCCTTTCATGAAAATTCTTGCTATTTCAAAAGATCAACAAGTTAATTGTGAGCAAAATTTTCTTTTATATTTTCTTTAACAATCACTTAGTCTTCTGACACAAAATTAAACAAGTTTTCATGAATGTCTCCCGTTTACTCAATTAGGTAATTTTTTTTATTTACATGGTTGGATTGTCATTCTAGCCTTTTGATGCAAAGACTAACATTTTATCATGAATGCCCCTAATTACTCAACTATATCACAACTCTCAACTAGCTACTAGCTCTATTCTTAAACCAATTTCCTTAAAAAGGGCCTGATCGTGGTTTTCCAATATGTGTAAGTTTTAATATTTAACCTCAATAATCTACATCGTACGGGTCGTTCGCATAGTACCTAACGTGCCAATCCCATGAGGAGGGTTAACCTAATCCAAAAATATAAGGCCAACACAATGTGTAATATTGAAAATGTAATGAAAGTAAAACAGGAATGCAATTTAATCAAGTAATTCAATTCAAGAATCAATCACGAAATATTAACAAGTAGTAGTTGCAAATACTCTCAAGAATCAACCTAAAGGAACTATCAATTGAGAGAAAAGGGAATTTTTACCTATCTTTAATACTAACCTAATTGATTATGAATTATTGGATTATTGGTCCTAAATGATAACCATTAACCCTAAATTGTAAACCATAATCAGATTATGGAAAATTGCAATCTCTTAATTAACAAACTATCCAAATCCTAATTAGATATGAGGTTTTCCAATAGACTAGTAGGAAACTATATGAGATCTCTCTTCACACAATTACCGATTTGATTAATTTCTCATTATTATTAAATCACCAAATTCTCGTTAGCCAAATTTAATTATTTTCATTCGATTCACCCTCTCAGTCTATTACCAAATTATGCAATCTCATAAATCAATCACACTGAACCAAAGTAACATAAAACAATCCTTTTTTTAATTAAATCAAAGATAAAAACAACCTAAAGGTGAGTTTAGACATCCTCAACATTCACACAATTCTATCATCAACGGTTATTGCAATTCTATACATTAATAACATTGAAAACACACCGGAAACAAGATCTGAATGGATGATGGAGGCAGCAACGTCGAGGAACCTCATGTTCTGGGAAGTACTTCGCATCAGCTTCTTCTCCACATCACTCTTCCTTCTTCACTTTTTCAATCTCTCGATGATCTCCCTCTATGGTTTCTCAATGGTAGCTAATGAAAAAGCTCTCTCCTCTCCTTTGTCTTATTCTTTATATACCTTTTGAGTTTACGGCAGCCCTAGGGTTTTTTTGGGGTCTGAAAGGTCCAAAAACTCCCTTGAAACTTGACTTTTTTAAGTGTTTGCGCATCTGCCTGACGCAGGCCACGACCATGGCTTAGCCACATCTGAGCCTTCTATCATGATCATGGGTCGTATTCTGGGCTTCTATCACGATCATGGCATATGAGCCATGATTATAGGCTAAATCTAGTGCTTTTGTCACGATCGTGGCCTGTTGTGCCATGATCGTGGGTCGTTGTTTTGGCCTGAGTGTCTTTAAAACTTCTCCATTCTTCTATGTTGACCCTGAAACACTAGCAAACACACCAAGGTACCTTAAAGACATAATAATTAAGCTCAATGACTTGAGTAACCCATAAAAAACACTTAAACACAATTAATTAACAAATTAACACAATTCTAACCCAAACACATACCAAACGATTAAGTTAACACTTAAATACACATCAAACTAAGCCCTAAAACATGATGCAATTCACACTTATCATCATCCCCACACTTAAATATTTTCTTGTCCTCAAGCAAACAAAACAACAAACATAAAGAAATTCATACAGAACACGTTACAGTAATGAGACAATGGCCTCAACTTCATAAAATCAACTTAATTTTAAACACAATCATTCGAGTCATTTCAATCATTAACATGCCATATCTGTGTCTTGGGCCTTTGAACTACATATACATATTAATCCAGACATAAGTGCTAAATTATTTACCCTTTTCAATTGCACATGTACATTAATAATTATTTGGTCATTCAGACTCTGTAACTACGCTTAAGTACGTTTTTATGAAAAGTCAACTACTACAAGTTTGGTAGTTTTTATTCAAAAACATATTTTTTATTTTATTTTTTTGGATATGGACTTAGTCTTTTTACATGGAGGCAAACATTGATAATGAAGGTCGATCCGGTTACTCAACTAAGTCATGTTTTTTATTAAGCTGCTTAGTTGGAATGTCATTATAGCCTTTTTACTCGAAGGCATGCATTTGTAATGTGTGTCGACCTGGTTAGATATATCAAATTCTCAACTGGCTACTAGCTCTATTCATAACCTGAAGGTTAGCGAAATAGTTATTTCTTTGCGAACATGATTTTTTTATTGCCTACCTTATTGCTTTAGCTACTCATTTCTATGAAAACTACTAGTAAAGCTACTTAAATTGAAAAGCCTTAAATTATGAATGAATGTGACAATTTAGAGGGTGACAAACGCACACTAAATCCTAATTTCGCTGCATATTTATCCAAAGAACCCAATTCACTAATTTTGTGAGCTAATGATTCTTCAGAACCTAATAGACTATATTCAAAATTAAATCAATTCCAATCCATCTAAGCCATTAACACATTCACACAATTCACAAAATTCAACCTAACAACTATCATACAATAAGCAAAACCACACTTAAAGAAAAACACATAACCCTCCCTACACTTGAACAACACATTGTCTTTAATTTGAGAAGAGGATAAACAAACACATAAGGAAAGAAGAAACATGAATTAAAGTAAACCAAAAAAATAAAAATGAAGACTAGACTTAAAAAGAAAGGGGGTTAGAACAAAACCTCATGGTGATGGAGGTAGAGATGGTGTTGGAGGTGGCAATTGAATGCCTTAAGCTTTGAAATAATGATGGAGACAACGTATGTCCCAGATCTGTCGTGATTTAGTTCAGGCCATCTCCTTCATCATTCTGGAGTTCTCTACAAGTGTATCTGTAATTACCTTGGTGTTTGCGGAGATTGTATCTAGTACTTTCTTCCATCCCGGTTCATCTTTTTCTTTTTCTTCCTCGGATTCCTTACTGGTCAAATCCTCTTTTTGTTGTTGTTGAGCACTTAAATTTGCTTGACCAATCCTGCCCTTGACGTGTGTCTTGGCACTAATATCCTAAAGTTCCATATTATGGGATTTCAGGATTTTAGCTCACCATAGATGATGATGGTTCATGAATTTAGGATAGTAGACTGTGAGTCCGTTACACTTAAATCCATTGTTATTAGCTATGGCCGAAACCAAGTAACCCATTCCTAAGGTCTTGCTCCTCTTCTTTCCAGTAGCAATAATGGAATTACAGATGTGAGTGGTTATGCAAACTGGGATGCTATGATCTATGCACCACAAAATGAAAAGTTCTTTCATCGAACACTTGTTGGTTTCTGTTTTGTCAAACACAACTTGAGACAATAACTTATGCATCAACAAGTGTTCATGGCTCCTAATTATGTTGTTTTGTACATTCTTATCCTTGAAATGCTCTAACCCAGTTAGTTCAGTCCAGTAGGTGTTGATCCACTACAAACGACTCGGGAAAACGATAAATTTCATACAAAGTTTCATAATCAAACCCATAAGTTTATCCCCACAACCTAAACCACAATTCCCTTGGTTTTTTGGATTCGTACTGAAGGGATGTAAAGAATTCTAAGGTAAGTTCTTCATAAACTATAAATTGAAATTGAATGAACTAACCCCATCAATTTTTTTTTGTTAAACTTTTGACCTTGTCTCGCAATTCTAATCTATCTAAAGTTTCAAAATGAAAATACTTTGGAACCATAATTTGTTTATTGAGAAGAGAATGAAAACGGGTACCATCCTCATCTGAGAAGATCAGGAAAGGTGCTCCATAATTGGTTGCCCTATTTCTTTTCCCTCATCCCGAGACTTGGTTTTGCCTCACTTATTAATTGTGCCTTGCTGTTTGTTTGATGCGTGGCATACTAGCTTGTGAGTTGACAGAAGTTGGAAGAAATTTGGAAGTTTGAAATTTGGGTAGAGAGAAGTGAGAGTGTTTGAATGTTTAAAGCTTAGAGAGAGGTAAAGTAAAAATGAAAGTGAGTGAAAAAGTCAAGTTAGAAATGAATATATAGGTGATTAGAAGGTAAAATGGTAAAAACTGAAAATGACATTCGTGTACCCCTATTTTTACCCTGCCGCAGGCCACGACAATTTTAATTAATTTTTTCCTGTTGTTCTTCTTCACTTTCTAAAGTCACTTCTTAACTCTTTGTGGACCTTTCACCTCTTTTTGTGTACTTTATCGATCATCAAATTCATATCAAAGTCCTATGCCTTCCTGATTTTATATGGAAATGAAATAATACTAGCTACGAAATTCAAACTTTCTAAAAAGAAACAATCAAAGTAAATAAAATTCCACGGGTTACCTTCTATGTAGCACTTCTTTTAACGTTTGTAGGTCGACGCTCTTTTTTTCTCATGGTGGTTCAAATGAATGGTGCAATGGTAGTGCAGTCACTGATCTCATAATTTGCATATGAGCTACCATGGTATGGATTCCACCTTCCTTATGATTCTCCTTTCCTTTTCCTTCTTCTGCGTGATCGTTTCTTTCTAAATGCATTCCCATGATCCTCAATATCTTTCCATCGTCCTCGAGGTTCAGTTTCTTTAATATTAGTTGGAGGTAATGGAGAATTGTTGTATTTATTTGACACTTTGAAGGTTATTTGTTGCTTACCTACCCTCAGAGTTAGTTCACCCTTATCAACATCAATTATTGAGCGATTAGTGGCTAGGAACAGTCGTCCAACGACCATAGGAGTTTCCACATCTTCTCCAATATCCATTATATAGAAGTCTGTGGGAAAGGTAAATTTATCAATTTGTTACTTACATGTCCTTAACAATCCCCTTTGATTGATGAACTGTTCTATCGGTCGTTTTTAGTAACATCTTTATAGGTTCTAACGTTCCTACCCTAACTTCTGACTAAAGGTATAGAGCATCATATTGATACTCACTCCTAAATATATGAATGCCCTGTCTATGTTGACTCCATTGATACTACAAGGAATGTAAAAATCCCCTGGGTCCTCTTTCTTCTATGCTATGTTAGGGTTTCCTTCTGCTATATGCTCCTTAACCTTCTTATTGACTGATTCCTTTATTGTGAGCCTCGTTTGTAGTTGTTTAGTTATGTCCTTAACCTTGTTTGATTCAACCTCCTTAAAATTCCTCATTGCCTTACTTGAAATTGACTTCCACTGAGCTTGAATAAGGTATGGAATTTCAGGTTAAGATTCCTTGATTGGCTCAATTACAAGTTCACTTGGAAGAAATTTCATAATTGCTTATCCTTTTCCTTTATCTTCATCTTCCTTCACATGTTCAAGTTCCTTTTCCTGGGTTTGATTGATGGCCATAATCTGTTCCTTTTGGTTAGACTTGGTATTGTTTGGAAGTTCCCATATTTTGAGTAGATATTGCCTTCGCTAGTTAACCTACTTGGACTTCTAGATTGTGTATTGAAGAGGCATGGTTCTTGGTGACTTGCTCGAATTTGCTTTCAACCCTTATATATGCATCCTTATTGCCTTTAATTTTATCTAAAATCTTATCCAACTTGGATTCCATTGAGTTTGGTTTATCTTGTTGGAAGCTTAATTGTCCTTGAGGTTTGAACTGTCCTCCAGTATTGTTTGTACAAGAGATGTTAGGATGATTCTTCCACCCAGGACTATAAGTGTTGAAGTAAGGATTATTGCCCCCTCCTTGTCCATATTGAGCTCCCATATAATTCACTTGCTCTGGATCACTTTCCTTCATCAAGTAACAATCCACTGTATCATAGTCCATTTCTCCACAGAGTTCACACTTGAGTTGCATGGCTTTCACCGAAGCTGAGGATGAAGCCTTCATGTTGTTGAGCTGTTGTATCAAGTTATCAATTTTATCTTGCATTTCCATCATTTGATCAACAACTATAATTCCTTTTTGTTTAAGAAATGTAGTAGTTTGTCTACTTCGCTCGTTCATCCGCAGGCAGCTATTACTCACCATATCCTCTATTAGCTCTTTCGCTTCATCAACCATCTTTCTTATCAGTGATCCTCCTGAATTTGCGTCAATCATGCCTCTCGTATGTAGGGTTACTCCTTTATAGAATGTTTGCAACAAGAATTCCTTAGGTAAGTTATAGTATGGGCAATTTTATTGCAAATCCTTGTATTTTTCCTACGGTTCGTAGATCGATTCCCCATCACTTTACTAGAAGTTGGTAATTTCCTTGATGATCTTAGTGGTCTTAATCAAGGGAAAATATTTGTCTAAGAATGCACGAACTAGCTGATCTCATATCATGACATTGGTTGGGTTAAGGGAATGATACGAAGCCTTTGCTCTATCTCTAAGGGTAAAAGGGAAAAGCCTAATTCTGACTGCATCTTCCAACATCTAATGGTACCGAAAGGTATCATAGATTTCAAGGAAGTTCACTATATGTGCGTTGGGATCTTTGTTCGTTAGTCAATAAAATTGCACATTCTATTGCAGCATATTTAAGAGGGCTGGTTTGATTTTAAATGAAGCTGCTTGTACGATTGACCTAGCTACTCCTTGGTTAGCCGCATTGAACCCTGGTCTTATAAAGTCCATAATGGTCCGTTGTTGATGTCCTTGGTTTACTCTGTGGTCCAAATTTTGCTAAAATTCCTCGTCCATTGTTGATTTCACAATTTCTTCTTCTTCTTCTTCACGCTGAGCTTTCCTAATGGTTCATTCTAGTCCTGTGATATCTAAATCTAAGGTTTCAATTGTGTGACTTGAACCTCTTATGAGACATGTGTTCATGCAACAGCACAATTTCAGAAGTAGAAAAGAAAGAACGAAAACAAAAAATTAAAAACTAACTAAACGCCTTAAACTATAGAACTAAACTAATCACCTCCTCGACAATGGTGCCAAAAACGTGATCGCAGTTTTCTGATATACGTAAGTTTTAATATTTAACCTTGATAATCCACAAGTATACGGGTTGTTTGCATAGTACCTAAGGTAGAGGGTTAACCTAATCCTAAAATCTAAGGCCAAAATAATGCGCAATATTCAAAATGTAATGAAACAAAAACAGGAATGCAATTTAATCAAGTAATTCAATTCAAGAATCAATCACGAAATATTAACACGTAACAGTTGCAAACACTCTCAAGAATCAACCTAAAGGAACTATCAATTGAGAGAAAGGGGAATTCTTACCTATCTTTAACGCTAACCTAATTGATTATGAATTATTGGATTATTGATCTTAAACGATCCTAGGGTTGATTACTCTCTCTCGAGTTATAACCATTAGCCCTAAATTGTAAACCTTAATCAGATTATGGAAAATTGCAATCTCTCAATTAACTATCCATCCAAACCCTAATTAGATCTAAGGTTTTCCAGTAGACTACTGGGAACCTATATGAGATCTATCTTCAAATAATTACTGATTTGATTAATTTCTCATTCTTATTAAATTACCTAACTCTCGTTAGCCCAATTTAATTATTTTTCATTCGATTCACCTTCTCAGTCTATTACCAAATTATGCAATCTTATAAATCAATCCCAATGAATCGAAATAACATAAAACAATCATATTTTTATTAAATCAAAGATTAAAAAACAACTCGAAGGTGAGTTTAGACATCCTCAACATTCATACAATCCTATCATCAACGGTTATTCGAATTCTATACATTAATAAAATTGAAAATACATCGAAAACAAGATCTAAATGGATGATGGAGGCAGCAACGTCAAGAAATCTCCTATTTCGAGAAGTACTTTGCATCGGCTTATTCTTCACATCTGTCTTCCTTCTTCTTTTTCTCAATCTCTCGATGACCTCTCTCTAGGGTTTCTCAATGGTGGCTGATGCAAAAGATCCCTCGTTTCCTTTGTCATATTCTTTATATACCTTTTGTATTCTGGGAAGCCCTAGGGTCTTTCTAGGGTCTAAAAGGTCTAAAAACTCTTTTGAAACTTGAATTTTTTAGTGTCTACGCGTCTGCCCGACGTAGGCCACGATCATGGGCCACATCTGAGCCTTTTGTCATAATCATGGCAATCAGGCCATAATCGTGTGTCGTATCCTGGGCTTCTGTCACGATCGTGGCATATCGTTCATAATCATAGGCTGACTCCACTACTTCTGTCACGATCATGACCTATTGTGCCATGATCAAAGTACCTCAAAGACATAATAATTAAGCTCAAAGACTTGACTAACCCATAAAGAAAACTTAAACACAATTAATTAACAAACTAACACAATTCTAACCTCAACGTATACTAAACGATTAGGTTAACACTTAAATACATATCAAACTAAGCTTTAAAACATGATGCAATTCAAACTTATCAAGGCTAGAAAAATAGGAATTTATTTTTTTTAATTTCTTAGTAAAGCTTATTTCTTCTTAGTTAATCACTCCTATAAAAGGTTAGTAATGATGTATACCAATTTAAATGAATGAAATTATAAGTGTATCCTAAAAAAATTTTGTAAAGTGAAGGAATAGGTGTCATATCCTAATTAGCATGCATATTCATCCTAAAGACACTTAAAACACAAACTTCACAAGATAATGTGCCTTTACAATTTAAATGACCATATTCAAAGGTAAGCTAATTTTGTTCAATCCATACCAATGATATATTCACATAATGCAACATCATGCAACAAAAATGTACACGATGCTAACACAATCAATAATTAACACCAAGTGAATGTAAAGTCACACGTAAATGATATGTGATAGATGTATGTTTGACTTTATTTATCCACTCATTTCTTATGTATTTTTCTTAATAGTTGATAATTTTATTATATATTTGGTACTCAATTTGCTCCAAGTGCATTTATAGGTAATAATTGCTTTCATGGACTAAAAGGAGAAGAATTTGGATGAAAACACAGCATAAAACAAAGATTTGAAACAAACTAGAGATACAAGGCCATGTTTATGCGCATGTATGTAAGAACATTCAATAAAAAAGAAAGGAGATTTAGAATTATGAACTCTTTGTTTTATGTTAGTTTTTCTTCTAGTTTATCTTTGATTTCATTTTCTATTATAAGTAACTAAACACATTTCAGTGTCTAGCTGTGATTAACCCTGGTTTATGTTACAATATGTTTTGATTTATTTTATTTAATGCAATTGTTTTGATTGATCTATGGTGATTTAATTATGTGTTTTATATATGTTCTAATATTTGAAATATTAGTACATAATCTTATTTGAAAACATAGAGATTGAGAAATATTTTGTATGAATAGATATACAATACTTAAAAATAGTTCATTGTAAATATAGAGATAGGCTGACATAAATCCACTGGATTAAGGTCAAACCTAATGACTGAATTCACAATTCTGTAAAGCAATCCTAGAAACTTTAATATAAACAATTTTAGTGAAAAACCTAGGATCAATTTTTAGTATTCTTGAGAGAGTTATTAATACAAGATAGGAATTTTCACAGTCCAATAATCAATAAAACAATTCCATATAGATTGTCTCCTCAACACTCTTATAGTAGGATCAGCATAGAAGACAACTATAACCCAAGCAAGTCTAAAGAATATACATTGCAACATCCCTCGCTTATGGTATTCTGATTCACTTGTTAAGTGGTCAGGGTGATAACTGGGGAGTCGTTGGAAATATGGACGTGTACTACTTATGAGTATAAGTGAGAGGATGCCAGTTCATCAAGCACTAAAGCAAAGATAGAAAGGTCAACACAATATATGTTAGACCTTATATAAACATACTGGCATAACAGTTGGGTTTACTTAATCAATTATGAAAAGTGTGAATTGCATCATGTTTTAGGGCTTACTTTGATATGTATTTAACTATTAATTCAATCGTTTAGTATATGTTCAAGTTAGAATTATGTTAGTTTGTTAATTATTTATGTTTTATGTGTTAGTACAAGTCTTTGAGCTTAATTATTATGTTTTTAACGTACCTTGATGTGTTTATTAGTGTTTCAGGGTCAAAACCAAAAAACATAGAAGTTTTGGAGACATTCGGGTTGAAACAATGGCCCACAATCATGGCACAACAAGCCACGATTGTTAGCCCATGATCGTGACCCATATGCCACTATCGTGATAGAAGTCCAAGACATGGCCCACGATGGTGGCCTGTTTGCCACGATCATGACAGAAGGCTCAAATATGGCCTACGATCGTGGCCCGCATTGGGCAGATGCACAGACATTCAAAAATGTCAAGTTTCGAGGAATGTTTCAGACCTTTTGGACCTTAGAAAAACCCTAGGGCTACTTACAACATAAAAGGTATTTAAAGAATAAGAAAAAGAGGAAGAGGGAGCTTTTGTATCAGCCACTTTCAGAGAAACCCTAGAGAGAATTATCGAGAGATAGAGAAAGAGAAGAAGAAAGAGAGAAGAGGTAAAGAAGCTAACTCAACGTACTTCCTAGATCAAGAGTTTCCCGATGTTGCTACCTGCTGCCGTCGGTTCAATTTCATATTTGCTGTTATTTTTAGTTTTATTATTCTATAGAATTGGAATAATAGTCGATGATAGGATTTTTGGATGTTGATGTTGCTTCTTCAGGGTTTTATCTTTGATTTAAAGAAATATGATTCTTTATGTGTATTTGGATTTATTATTATTTAATTTCTACTATTGCATAATTCGGTGATAAATTGAGAGGGTGAATCAAATGAAAAATAATTAAATTGGGCTAATGAGAATTAGGTGATTTAATAGAACGAGAATTAAATCAAATCGATAAATTGTGCGAAGAGAGATCTTACATAGGTTTCCGATAGTTTATTAGATAATTTTAAATCTAATTAAGGTTTTAGATAGGTAGTTAATTGAGAATTTGCAAGTTCCATAATCTGATCAGTGTTTATGATTTAGGGTTAATGGTTATAATTCAAGAGAGAGTAATCCATCCTAGATCAACTAAAACCAATAATCCAATAATTCATAATCGATTAGTTTAGTGTTAAAGATAGGTAAAATTCCCTCTCTCTCAATTGTCAATTCCTTAGGTTAAGTCTTAACTATATGTTGCAACTGCTAAATTGTTAATATTTTTGTGATTGATTCTTGAATTGATTTTGTAGCATCCTATCTCTCAAATGATTGAGAGAATTAAAGAATTAGACTAATGAGTCATATGACTGTCAGCATATAGAATGAAATTGGTACATTCATGACATGATTATTATAATTGTGTTCAAATGCATAATAAAAGCATATACACATAAATTGTAAGTTAGGCAAATGACACCCAATTGACATATGCTAGGGTATGAAATTGAATATAATATGAGATATGAAGGTGCTTTCCAATGTCTTGTACTTTCGTTTACCAAAGACAAGAATTGATGGATTAAAATTAGTAACTTGGAATTAATTGTTATAATCAGGAGATTGATAAATTAATATGTAAATTTAGTCTTGGTAAAATGCCAAGTGGAAAGAATAACTAAGACATGAAAAATTAAGATGATTAAGTCTAAAATTGAGTGACATTTGGCATAGTTAAATGAGCAACACTTGGACCAATAATTAATTGACAAATGGAACAATTATGGAGTGACATGTAGACCAATGAATGTGTGACATGTGGACGAATAGCGAGGAGACAGATGGTAGCATATGGATAAATGGAACACATGCCAAATGACATGTGTCAATGAAGGATGAAGACATCTTGCATTGCATAAAGCTAAGTGGCAAACTTTCCACCAGAACCTTCTTCACTTTCTTCCTTGCTCTCCATCGAAAATTACTCCAAACTTGCTTCTCTATATTTTGATCTAATCCTTCCTTAATTGCTACATCAAAGCTAGCCTTTTATCATTTACAAGATAGCTAAAGAACTAGCTAATAGTTATCTTCCATCTTTGCTAAAAAATCAACTCAAATGTGCCCTAAAATTATGATAATCTTGAAAGTATGGAGGGCTTGATTAACTTGATGTTTTAAGGTGGCATTAGAGCTTAACAAGTAAGTAGATATCTTATCTTTATGACATGGTTTAACGGTATAGTGATGATGAATGAATTGGAATGAAATCTAGATGATATTAATGATGGAATAAGTTCTAGAAAATGATAGTTTTTGGTTTAGTTTTGATGCATGAAAGACAATGAATTGTGAGCTGTTAATTGATTAAGTTTGAGTTGGAATTGGAGATGATATTGATGAGGAATTGGAGTGTTAATTCGGGTTTAATTGAGGTATAATTGATGGACTAATAAGTAGATGTTTTGAATGTGGAATAAAGATGTCAAAATCTGGAAAACTAATGATGGAAATGGATGGGGACTTTCAGATAACCCATCCCATGATCGTGGGAAGCCATACACGATCATGGGAATTGCGTGGAAATAAATAAAATGTTCTTTTGTGTGATTCTTAAACCAATTAAGGATAAGATACTTAACTATGATGTATTTAGAATTGATTGGGGCTTAAAACCAACCTAATTTGATGTTGCAAAGGTTAGTTAAATGTGTGATAAGTTTTGATTGATAATTGATGTTATACTTTAAGAAAAAGAATGCTTCATAATAATGTATCTAAGTTTGGATTGTAAGAGTGTTAAAGGAAGGAAGATGTCCTTATCAATGCAAATGTATTCCAGGGGTTATGAATATTACATTATGAATGAATGAATGAGAATTGGGAAGTATGGGAATACTTGAAATGCTAGAAAAGAGTTAGTTAATGTATGGTTAATAAATTGAGCATGATCAAGTGTACTTAAGGTATTAACCTAATTACAAACTAGCTATGTACAAGTTATGAAGTTTGAATGACTAAGAATTGGGATAAGGACACATACCTGAAAATAGTAAAATTGAGCATGCATTATACATGACACATATATATATGTGTGTGTATGACTAAATACTCATATGAATGATCAATGTAATAATGTGTGAAATATATGTATATGTATGAATATAGATACACAAGAGTGAACGTCAGCATCTAGACGCTTCCAGATCATGAAGACAAATGCTAATCTAGAGCGTACTATAAGTAGCCTAGATGTTCTCACTAAGATTGACTTATCTCTGTTTAATTCCCAATTATTAAACTATTAATAATCTGATTGTGATTGTGATAATTCTGGACTTTTATAGTCCAAGGACATTGATATTTGGGAATGTAGTGGAAGTGTTCTGTTTCTTTCTGAATTTTGAAAGACATCTTAATACTTAACAAAATTATTAAATGCCAGAATTAGGTATGATGAACATGAGATTATGTCTGTACATCATAAATAAATGTTATTAATGGCATATTCTGTGATTTGATGCATTACATTTAATGTATGATCAGATAAAGGCGTTGTGACCAGAGTAGCCAGTCTAAAAGAGCTTTTAGCTCAGAAATCTGTAATCTGCATGTAGTGCCTGGCTCCATGATTTTTGCATCTGAATGAGCCCTATATGGGATAGTATATGTATCTGTATCTAAAAGGTGCTCAGTCGTAACAAAATAATAACAAAAGTGGAGTCTCATATGCATCTGCATTTGCTCATAAAAGACTGTGAAAATATTTCTGAATTAAGATGATATTGTGATATGCCTCATTTGTGAACTTTTGATAAAATGATTAACTGAGATAAATGATGATGTTATCCTAAAAAGATTATATGATTTGTTAAAATGAAGACTATTGTGTATTTGATTTATATCTGATATGTTCGATGTGCTGAATGAGTGAGCACATGGAGGATGGTTCGCTCAATAAGTTCACAAAACTCATCAAAATTGCAACGTGGATTTTCAGGATCAGAGAAGTTATCCATTTAGACCAATTAGAGTATAGTCACAGCATTTGACATGAGCTAGTGGTCGGGATCAGTTTGCAACTACATATGTCTTCAGTGAATTTGTATTAAGCATTGTATTCCACAACTGTTGTTTATTATAGAAATGAATTCTTAAATGTAATGACATTTATGACCGGACATGTTTGTAATGAAATGGGCCAAAGTGAAATATGAGTTGCTTAAAATGTGTTTGATGTCTGAAAATTTTGAAATGAGTATTTCTTATCGTCTTAATGTGCCATCCTCATTGATTATATTCTCGAATATCGTCAAGTGTTCAAAAATATGCCCTATGAGAGTGGTGTGTTACATTTTGGTATCAAAGTCCAGATTTAGTATCTTATATGGGCATATTTGTTAAGGTACATTTTGAACATGTCATAGCATGCAATGGCAATTGATCCCCAGTCTGAGTCACATTTACATAAGTCACACGCATGAAAATTTGTTAAGAGTCTGAGCTATTAGAAACAATAAGAAGAAGGATGATCCATCGGAATGTAAGAAAATGAAAGTTTGTGGATATTTTGATATAAGAGATTCTACATGATTCAATATGTTAGACAAAGACTTAATGTATTCATAATTGTGATTATATCAACGAAGATGAAATCAGTATTGTGTTATGGTTATATACTTTGAATTGATATGAAAGTGAAACCATTTTTGTGGATTGACTAAGAAAAAAATAGAGATACAAATATGAATGACAGAATTGAAAGTGAATAAGCAAAGTTGGAAGAAATCAAATTTTATTAAGACCTCAAGAGGTTGAACTTGGAACTGAAATGGTTGTTTGATTAATGTGATAAAGAGTTATGATTTAGTATAAGATTATGTCAGTGGATTTAAGAGCAGAATTTTATAATGATTACATTACTTACGGTGCTGAATTAATGAAGAACAAACTTATGGAAGTTGAAATAAATGGTAGTGATATATATGTAGAAGTCCTCAAGATTAAGTTAATCAGTTATTGTGAATGCATATTCGATAATGTGATTACCTTGGCAAATGATGTTACTAAGTTCATTTGTATTATATACTTAGATATGGCATGGGAAGTGATCTATGATATATTGAATGCTCTTAAGTCATAATCCCTATAGTTAAAATTCTGAGATGACTCAGAGTAGCAGAGTGGAAGCATGGAATTATATGAATGCATTGAAATGATAATGACTATGTAGAAGTAATTTTTGTATAGTTATAGAATACTCGAATTTTATCCAGAATCAAATAATATCAAGGTATCATTAGCTTAAGTTATTAATTAGTAACTTATCAAAATAAGATGTAATGATCTTAATAGTACATACTAAAGCATAAAAGTAAATGAATATGCCTATTTCTTCATTGAATTTTAATATATAGAACATCCTAGTCATGTGAAATATGATAATAATTGATCTTGTTGTGATAATATGTTTGAAAAGCAAAGATGAAAATGGTTGATTGATAAGGATTATATGAATAGTATAGACAATTGTGGAAAGAAATCTTCTTTTGATGAAGAGTTTCACCAAATTATATCAAGTAGACCAAAAGTTCCACTTCTAGGAATGAATGAATTTAGTACGAATCAGAAATGAATATTGGATTCAGATAGATATGAAACTCAAGCATAAGAAAAATGAACATATTATTGAGAGTGCATGTGTATTATCTATTGTAAAGTATCTAACTACGTTATTGGATTCTTGAATTTGAGATAATGCTATTCTCATTACAAGAAGAATTTAGATCTACACTATAATCTATACTATTATGTTCATAAGATACAAATGAAATTTGATAAATGTGTTACCAACTCAGGAAGTTAAGATTACAAATAATTTAAAATGTATGGAGAAACCAATAATAATGGTCAAACATAAGGATAAGTCGATAAGAAATATGACGAAATCAAAGGATCAGAGAAGATCATTCGAGAAAAGAAGTTAATTGGGAGATTGAGAAAAATATGAGACAACATTACCCCTATCTATAGAATCAGTTAGTTAAGCATTTCGAGGACAAAATGTCTTAAAGAGGGGGAGAATTGTAGCATCTCATCTCTCAAATGATTGAGAGATTCAAATAATTAGACTAATAAGTCATATAAGTGTCAACATATATAATGAAATTGGTACATTCATGACATGATTATTATAATTGTGTTCAAATGCATAATAAGAGCATATACACATAAATTGTGAGTTAGACAAGTGGCACTTAATTGTCAAATTCCAGGGTATGAAATTCAATATGATATGAGATATGAAGGTGCTTTCCAATATCTTGTACTTTGGTTTATCACTGATAAGAATTGATGGATTAAAATTAGCAACTTGGAATTAATTGTTATAATTAGGAGATTGACAAATTAATATGTAAAATGCCAAGTGGCAAGACTAATTGAGACATGGAAAATTAGGATGACTAAGCTTAAAATTGAGTGATGTTGGCATAGTTAAATAAGTGACACTTGGTGTTAGACCCCATTTCCAGAGTCTAACTCCTGCCTGTTCTGATACCAAACATGTTGGACCCCGTTTTCGAAGTCCAACTCACATACGGAATATCTTAATACGTGAGTTTATCTCCCAAAGAGAACACCTTGACCATTATCGGATTATCTTCTTTTCTCTGATACCACAAGATGTCGCGTACTTATAACACACATTCATCACCCATACTTGCATTCAAACTCCCCTTTTTGCTCAGCTCCGCTCTTCGACTATCCATTTATGCATTTCAACCCGAATACCACAAGGAACAGCGTTGGCGAGTCCACACTTTACATATATACATGATTTGGGGTTGTCGGTATAACTTTTGTTATAGACATCCAATTCAGGGTTTCTTTGGATAGTTTGAAAGAGTATTTCAAGAACTACAACTTTCATGCAGACTTCAAAAGCTAATTTTTACTTCTTAATGGTAAAAAATAAGAAAGAAAGGTAACCATGAACAGTAACCCAGACGATAGCGTGAACAGTAACGAAGGGGAAGTCTGTGAATAGTAACACAGACAATACTCGTGAACAGTAACACAGAGGAAGTCTCTGAACAGTAACACAGACGAATCCTTGTGAACAGTAACACAGACGAAGTCTGTGAATAGTAACACAGAAGAAGTCTGTAAACAATAACACAGACGAATCCTTCAACCAACATAACTTCTTAACTCCTTCTTATTATCCTTGGCCCATGATCTATCCTCTGTAGTTGACTTTTATCTTCTGGGTTGACCACTTATCGTCTGTGGTGTATCCTCTGTGTTCTATCTTCTGTGTGATGACGTGTCCTCTGTGTTCTTACGTCATCACAGACGATACTTCTACTCTTAATTCATCCTTTCCTTTGTATTCTGACGTCAGCACAGAGGATACTTCTCCCTACTAATCCTCCTTGCCTCTGTGTTCTGACATCAGCACGGAAGATACTTCTCCTTCATATTTTTCCTGGCCTCTGTGTTCTAACGTCAGCACAGACGATACTTCTCCTTCATATTTTCCTTGCCTCTTTGCTCTGATGTCAGCACAGACGATACCAGTTAACTAAGTTTTAGAAAATGATAGTTTCTAGTTTGGTTTTAATGCATGAAAGAAAATGAATTGTGAGGTAATAATTAATTAAGTTTGAGTTGGAATTGGAATTGGAGATGATATTAGTGAGGAATTGGAGTGTTAATTCAGGTCTAATTGAGGTATAATTGATGGACTAATAAGCAGATGTTTTGAATGTGGTATAAAGATGACAAAATCTAAAAAACGAATGAAGGAAATGGATGGGGACTTTCGGATAACCCATCCTTTGATGGTGGGAAGCTATACACGATCGTGGGAATTGTAAGGAAGTAAAGAAAATGTTATTTGTGTGATTCTTAAACTAATTAAGGATGTGGTACTTGACTATGATGTATTTAGACTTGATTAGGGCTTAAAATGAACCTAATTTGATGTTGGAAAAGTTGGTTAAATGTGTGATAATTTTTTATTAGTAATTGATGTTATACTTGTTTGGTTAGCCATGGTTGCATGCATCACATGCATGCAGATGCAGTGGAAGTGTCAGAATCAAGATTCCGACACCGTGACAACCTGAAAACCACAAGATCTAACATGCATGCAAAGATATGTATAAAAGAACATGAAATGTAAACTTTTTACCTTGTGATCTCCTCCTTTCTTGTTTCTTCCCCTTGTTTAGGTTGTTGCAAACACAAAACACTTCTTTGATCTCCAAAAACACACAAATATGGAAGAAGAAACAATGTATAAGGGTTATTTGAGCACCAAACTAGATGAGTTCTAGTAGATGCTCAATATGATGGAACATAGTTCAAGAATCTTATTGCATGCACTTTGATTCATGCAACAATTTCATGGATTGTAAGACAAGACTCAAGACACTTCATTCTCACTCTAGAACTCTTATAGAGCCCTTATGCTGTCACTTTGTTTGTAAGAAGAGAAAAAACCTCATGCACATAAGTGAAGAACTCACTTATATGTCACTTCACAGCTTCTGTCATGATCGTGGTATACCTCACCTTAGGCCACGATCGTGGCCCTATGAAGCACGATCGTGGCTTGCTTAAAATAGGCCATACACATTTGTTTTTCATCTGATCTTTTATGCGTGTGACCCTTAGGTTCCTGGATATTTTATGCGCTTGAATTAACTCTTAATTCAAACACATCATGTTGCCTATTTGCTAGAATATAAGTGGATTAACACACGAACTTTTGGATAGTTAATTATCCAACTTATGAACCTTTCCATAGATAATTACCGTGCAATTCGTCCTTTCACCATACTATACCCCACTTAGTTCGAAGTATGGGATATGTGTCAACTTCCAATAGACTGACTACATCACATCTAGTCCAAGTGATGTTAGTTCTTGTTCTGGGATCTCATTACTCATATGTGTCATTGAAGGCCCTTTTCATGACACATATCTGCCTTGGCTAGAGACTCCCAAGTAATGACCACAATAAGAGGCCATGGGTATCATCTCCTTTTATCAGGAGTGGTGAATCCTTTATTGGCTACCCAATTACCTTCGAACATACATAGTAGTACCTAATCACCACCCTAAAAGCGACCTCATCTTAAGGTAATAAGGAATGGTATCAAAGCATAATATTTATATCCAAGATATCCTTGAGTACCTCAAGTATAAGGATATTTTCACCATTACTATGATGAGATTAATCATTGACATTCGATAGATCATCCGTATGATAATCTCATAGCGGGTCATCTGATGTACTTACTACCCTTAGTAAGCATCCATATATTAACTCTAAACATCTC
>JAOQMS010000179.1:22975978-22991995 GCA_027563885.1 Erythroxylum longipes
TGAAGAATGCCTTGACATGATCAACAATTAAGGATGAATGTGTTTAAGTATGAATGATGTTTTGTTGGTTATGATCAGTGATCTTGTATGATGTGTTTTTGTGGAGGTTTTGAATTGGAATGGAAGTGAAAATGATGAGGATAATGAGTTAGGAATGTTTGATATGCATAAGATGGGTCATGATAGATTGTAGGAGTTGGAAATATGAAATTTAACCCGTAACTGTCCGTTAGACGGACTTGATGTCTGTTGGGTGGACCTTTTTGGGTGTTTCAGTGTTTCTGCCCAGTGTATGTACCTTTGGAGGGACTTCATGTCTATTAAACGGACCTTTTCGGGTGAGCCCCCAAGCTTGTCTATGCCCGTTTTAAGGGACATTATGTCCGTTAGGCGGACCTTCTCGAGACAGCTACAGTAAATTACGATTTGACCCCATTTGAAGCATAATCTCACCTTGTGGTCTTCATAAAAGTTATAGATATATAAGTCTTCTTTGAAATAGTCTAAGAGTGGCCTCATTCCAAGATTTCTAGAGAAAGTTATGCCAATTCTCCCAATATAGGTACATTATGACTGAGGATATCAACATTGTTTAAATCTCTTGGCCATAACTTTATCGTCCGACCACCAAATGAAGTGATTCTTGAAGCAATGGTTTCCTAACACATTCTTCTATCCCTACAACATATATAGATAATTGGAGCTTCAATTATGTTGAAGAATTCAATTATGATTTTTGCGATTGACTGGTGTTGGCACACCACTCTTGTGGGAAATGGCTAATACGGGTTCATAGAGATAACCCTCAAGGTTATACGTACGCTCACGTCTTATGATGACTCGAAACGTTGGGATCCAGAAATGGGGTCTAACACTTCTATCACGTATGGGCCACGATCGTGGGCTGACTCGAGTGCTTCTATTATAATCGTGGCCTGTTGTGTCATGATTGTGGGCCGTTGTTTCAGCCCGAGTGTCTCCAAAACTTTTCCGTTCTTTGATGTTGACCCCTGAAACACTAACAAACACATCAAGGTACCTCAAAGATATAATAATTAAGCTCAAATACTTGTACTAACCCATACAAACATTTATACACATTTAATTAACAAACTAACACAATTCTAACCTAAACACATACTAGACGATTAAGTTAACACTTAAATACATATCAAACTAAGCCCTAAAACATAATGCAATTTACACTTATCAAGTTGATTTAAAGGAAGTTTACTAAAAAGAACATTACATAAAACTTTTTCACAATATACACAGGTCCTTTCATTGTAAATCCATTGGTACTGTATATTTAATCACAATTCTTCTATGCTTGTTGTTTTTTCTTTAATAAAAATAATTGTGAGCATTTGTCATGTACCATTATTAAAGAAATATTGAATCTTTCAAATTTTCTAGTTTCAAACAATCAAGTAATGTAAATAACCTTTAAGGTTTTAAACTATAAAAAAGGCTTCAAAGAAAAATTGGATAAAGGTTAATAGTTGGGTTATAATCAAAGAAAAAGGCTAAGGCTTAAGTTGGTTATTCCTAAAGATAAATTATGGGTAAGGTAATTATCAAAGAAATAGGCTAAAAAAAGTGTTGAATCTAAGTGCCTGTATTATTTCAATGCTTCTAATTTAACAAAATATTGATCTCAATATGTATAATAAAAGTAAGTTTTATAATCATTCAACAATGCATGATAACCCATATGAAAAATAAATAGCTTAAAAATTTTAGAAAATTTTGCTCTTAGGTTTAAAAGCTCACGAAAAAGATGGTTTTTTGTGTGTAAATAATATGAAATTTCGTTTAATTTGACTATCTCAATGACTATTAAAATGTGAATTATAAAAGCAATTTTATTTTAACTATCATCCTTTTGCATACTAATTCAAATCAATATTAAATAATGATTTCAATTATTTATGGACAGATTTCAATTAATTAAGAATATTACTTAACAAAATTTAATAACTAAGATTATAATAAGCTTAAGAAAATCATTAAAATCATTAATCCCTTCCCCACACTTAAAGTCATACATTGTCCTCAAAAGTCGTACATTGTCCTCAATGTACATAATATAAGAACATATTAATAAGGGAGAAAGTGAGTTCGTACTTCCTTGAATAATACAATTGTTTGATTTTGGAATTGTCCATCCAATATTAGACTAAAATCCTTGCAAAACAGAAAGAAAAAGGGATAAATACAATAAAAGAAAACAAAAATAACAGAAAAATAAATAACAAGAAATATCATTAACTATAATGTTAGATAAAATAGAATAAAAATGTAAAGAAAATAATAAATATACACAATTAATAAAAGAAAAAGTAAGAAAATACAAAAGTCAAGCATCTCCCTCATAACGTGATCCAGGCTAGTCAGACAAAGGAGGGCCTTGGGTTGAGATCCTTATCGAGTGGAGGAGTTGTTGAGGAAGTACCCTCGCTAGATGGTGGGGGCTAGAAATTAATTCCCTGACGGCTTTCCATTGACAACATCAACTCTCCCATCCATCCAACCATGGTCTTGAGCCTTCGTAACCACTTAACTAAAGTCTTAAGTTGTCCTACCCACTCCAAAAGCTCTGCTTGCTATCTTCAGAGAGTCTTTTTAGTGCCCAAAACTTGAGCTACCCATCTTTCCAATAATGTTATCTTTAGTTGGTCTAGATGCAATATCCTAGCCCTAGGAACTCTCAGACTATCCTTCACTAGTGCTGCTCTGCGTATGTTGCTCCACTCTATCTCCATCCTCTGTTGCTTGCTCGTTGAGCTTCCTAATAAATATGTATAAAGGTTGAATAGAGTGCTAGAGAGAGACCTATATGATCTTTCTAATGTTAGGGTGAAATCTTTTATGAGATTCACAATTTTTAGTGCATTTAAAATGGTGATGTCTTTATAGAGATAAAAATTAACTAACGAGAGAGCATATAATTATATATCAATAGAGTGTAGTTTCAGTGTTTAGGAGATCCTATCGATCTAATTTAACATATATATTTTAGGTTAATCAAATCATGAAATAAAAAATAATACTATGGTAAGTTCTCTAAACATTGATATTGGATTAAATTCTCTTATTCTCTTATTTTTTAATTCTGATAGCTAACATTTTAGGGTTTATTTTATATTTCTTAATCAAAATCCATGAAAATTACACTTTTATTTATTTGGCTTTGCCTAGTTAGTAGTTGTAGGTTTTTTAATCCACAGTGTTTCCTTAAGGGATCGATTCCTACTAACCGCTATATTACTTTTCTAATGAAAGATGCAATTGCTTAGTCATTAGTAATATATTACTAATAAAAATTTTATAGCTAGATTAAAAAATATAACAAAAGAACCATCAATAATGAAGATAAAGATTAATTCTATAAGTCATTAAAGATTACTTAGTCAAATTAAGAATTAAAACTTATAAAAATAAAAGGGCTAAGCTTACTTAAATGATTCATACAACTACACCCAATAAACTAAGGGAAAAGAAAAATAAAAGAAAAGCAAATGATCCATATGGAGACATGAGTACAATTAGAGAAAGTTTGATTGATAATAGTAAGGTTGAGAGATTTACCTTTAGGACTGATGACCTTAACATCAACATCAATGATGTAAAACTCAATAGGCTCCTTAGTCTAGTTGGTTTAGGCTCTATAGAAACATCAATAATGTCCAAATCTACAATGATAAGTCTTAAGTACTTCTTTAAAATTTTTGTAAGCCTCAAATCTTGATAATGTAGCACTGATTAAGTTATTATAATTTCAAATTCAAAAGACTTAGACTTATGCTAACAATAGATAATCACAAATTTAAAGTCATCACCATTGAGCTTCCTCTAATGCTCCTTACGCATCCCCTTGGGACTACTACCTTATCCTTCAACCTTTCATTTTCCTTATATAGCTCATCAAGGTGTTTAAAGAGTTGTTCTTTAAAATCCTTATTCTCCTTGTAGAAGGCCTCAACTTCCTTATAAACCTTCAAGATTGCAGTCTTAACATCCTTTTTTTGATAGTGCTTCTACCCAACTCCATATAAACTTTCTTATAACCCTTGATTACAAAAGAAACAACATAAAATAAAAACTAAAACAGTAGGATTGGAGGTAAAAAAGAATGTAAAATAAAATAAGCAAAATTACTATAAAAAATGCATCTTAACAATGATAGATAAAGTCCAAATTCATGCTCTCTAAGTTCTCCTTATCCTTTACACTCACCATACCACAAACATCTTTGACCCTATCTCAATCTTGGTGAAGACAATATTACTTTGCTTTAATTTGAATCAAGGAAAGAAGCGGTCATACTCCTTACAAGGAGGCCTGTAAGTTATATGGGGTCATAACATTCTCTATGAAAGAAGGAAAGCATGTCAAAAGCAACATGAACATAATGATCAATGCCTTTAGGGGTATAGGCTCAATATGCAGTTCTCCTCTGTTGCCTTCTTCCTTTCAATCATTTTATTCATGTTTATGACTATCATAAAAATAACATATTTATCTAGAAGTTTAACGCACAATAAGAAAAATAAAATAATAATAAAATGAACTACAAAGATGTTCTTATCTATAAGACATCCTTAATTTGATTATCTCAATTTGCATAAGTATCTCTTGGGGTGGAATGGGATAGATTGGATTTACTAACGTTTGGCTTAGGAACCTTAAGGTTGCATTATTTCTATTCTACTAAGAAATTCTTTTATCCAAAACCATGTAAATGATCCTAAAAGACCATAGACATGTCCCGCTTATTAAAAAATGAACTTGTCTTTCCATTCATTAAAACCCTGTGGGAATGGTTACCAAATAAGATCCACTCTTGAGACTTTAAGTCATGATAAGCTTTAACTGATCCATGAACATAAATAGATAAGGGATAAGGGCACCTCTCTAATATGACATGCAGCTATGAATCTACCAAGAAGACTCTAGCCATAAAGGTATAATTGGCTTGGGCTTTGGCCTATTAAGTCGAAGATTTGTAGGTTGGCTTAATGAATAGAAACTACAACCTACGCTTGAAGACAATGGAGTGAAATCTCACTTCAATGGGTAACAAATTCGCTCATCTACATTAAAATACTTGTGTCCTATATTATTAAAGATGTTAAATATCTCCCTCGTTTTCTAAAACTCTCGCTTCATGAATTTATTTAACTTTATGTGTACTTCAAAATTCACATCAAAATCCCTAAACAATGAGTCTAAAGAAGAGCTCCTCGAAGGAGTCTCTTCCTAGACTTTGATTATACCAAGTTCGTAAGTTATCCTAAAAGGACCTAATTTATTAAAGGGGAGGGTGAAATTGTTTTAGTAAACCTGAAGAACTCATGATTTCTATTTATATGGTATAACATTATTGAACCCAATAGATGCATAATTAACCATATTCATACCAAATATTTAATGTAGTTTCTTGATATTTTGTACTTTTATTGTATATTTGGTACTTAATTTGCTCCAAGTGGATTTATAGGTTTTAATTGCCTTAAAGTTCAAATGAAAACGTGGCATAAAGTGAAGATTTAAAGCAAATAAGGGATACACGATCTAGTACATGGCTGTGTATCATACTGTGCATCACTTAAAACCTTAAAAATTACCATAAAAAGATGTGTTTAGAGGCAAAATAGAGAAGCAGATGTGCATAGATGTTTAGAGACTTTGAGAGGCAACTCAAGGGTGATTTTGATCTAGAGAAGTAGAAAACAAGAAGACATCATAAAAAAATCCAAGTGAATACAAGATTAAACCTTTACCTTTCAAAGAACATTCGGTAGGAGATAAAAGGGATATTTAGAATTATAAACCCGTTATTTTCTGTTTGTCTTTCTTTCTATTTATGTTTGATCTTGTCTTCAATCAAGGGTAACTAAATTCCTTTAGTGTCTAGGTAAGATGAACCCTATGTTTATGCTTGAACGTGTTTTGATACTTTTATTTAATGCAATTATTTTGATTGATCTATTGTGATTCAATTATGTACTTAATATATGTTTTAATAGATCTAAAATATTTGATCATAATATGATTTTATAACATAGAGATTGACAAATTCTTCTATGACTAGATCTATCATAATTGGAAGGAGTTGATTGCAACCTTAGAGATAGGATGACATAGATCATTCAAATTATGGCCAAACCTACTAGTAGAATTCACAACTCGGTAGAGCAATTTTATAAACTTTAAACTGATTAATTCAGTTTATAATATTAGGATTAATTGTTATTAGACTTGAGAGAGATATTGGGATACTATAGGAATTTCAAAGGTCCAATAGTCAATAAAACAATTACGTGATAAAAGATCAACTAGTTAACGGTTTTTAGGGAGATTCAAAACCTAGACAATAATTCTCGATATAGGTAATTTCCTAAGTGATTTCTTATTTCTCTGTTCAACGTTGCTATCTATTTTATTTTATTTTCTTAAGTTTTATTTTTTAATTAAAAAGCAAAATCAAATTTGGAGACTAGATAATAGGAAAACGGTAACTACTAGTATTTATTGTCTTTGTGAAATTGTTCCGTACTTGCCAGTATTAACTACAACTATACCGATCTCTTGCGGTTAATTTGTAATTGACAAACTCAGAAAAAAAAAAAAAAGGTCAATCAGAATCCGTATCATTATAGCCACTAGAACTAGCCTTGTTTCTTAACCTAATAATAATATCATTTTTATCCTCTATCTTATAAAAAGAATGAAAAAAATTGAATCTTAGTTTCAAGAATGAAACAAGTCAATAAATCACCTTAAACACTGTTCTTTTTGCTGGAAAATAGGTAAACAAAGAAAGTAAGGACGCTCTTAAGAAAGCAAACTCAAAATTGGCTTAGATAATGAAAGTCAGACACCTTATACAGGGAAATTAATGGTTAATATTAACCGTGATTAACAGTTAAGAGTAAGAGATATTTCAACGTCACCACGGGTAGCATAAACTTCCTTGTGTAGTAAGAGGAAATTAGACACCAAAGGGAATACGCGTGAGAATCTTTAAAAGATGTGTCATGTCTGTTCTCATGCTATTCGAAGCATACTTGTATTAAAAATCATAGCCAGACAATGCTATCTTAGATCTAATATTTGTTGTCCTGTATGAAACAATGTTAAGGAAGGCTTGAGAATTGTTACCTAGCATATTTATTTACTGATAGTTTCAGTATTAAGTTAATGGTCAAAAAGAAATGGGAGGCGAGCAACTGCTGGGGATGTGATCCTCTGTCCCCCTTCCTCTGTCCCTATTCTGTCCTATTGAATCTCAGTCATTCATTTATGTAAGACCCACATAAATAGATGACTGAGATCAGAGTAGGGACAAGAGAAGGGGGACAGAAGATTTGAGGGCCAACTAATGCGCCCCTAACACTGATATCAATGAAGTGGATTTGTTTTATTTGGCATGACCCAATTTATTTATTCATTATAAGGCTCATTTCATAGACTCAAGAATGTTTAATGGATAAGATCAATTAAAATATGACTCATTCAAATAAGAAAGAGTCCTAACCAGAAGCCAATCAAACTTCTTATTTGAGATGGATTTACACTCTACTCCTTTAAAAAATGCTCATAAAAGAAAGATGCTTCAAGAAAAATACACTTTATTACTAAAAATTTATCTCAAATTTAGTCTACATCAATTCTATTACATAACTAGGATCTTCAAAGCGATATACGGTCATCTAACTGCTTATGTCGCTTCCGCAAAGTGTAAAAATCGAAACTTTGTTGTACAAGTTCCCATGCGTTTTCTGGTCATTGTTTGTCATGCTATTAAAGATTGCCTTGAAAATAATTCCTAAATTTTGTTGACGATGAAGGGGAAAATTGGGCAATAAGTTTATTTTGAACCGATGGCAAATATCATTGCTAAGATTAATATGGAAGTGATTTGCAAAACAAGAAGTCGGATGTATCAATGAGTCACAAACTGCTTTCAGAAAAGTCAATGCAAGATTCGGACAACCGAGTCTCTTTAATTGACAAAAAGATCTGATAAACGTGGCTTAAGAGAGTTTCGTTATAAATAGACAGGTAGTTTAGACATTTCTATGGCTACATTTAAAAAGTTCACCATTTTGAGCGAACTGATATGCATTCAATTCCATATGTTGATTACAGAAAAACAACAGAAATATATCCATGAATCCTCCAAGTCCACATACAACAAAAAGTGGTGATAAAGTTTGCGAAAGATTATGGAAATGAATCTATTTGGCTGCATCTTGAACTTGAAGAGATTTCTCAAAATCTCGAAGCTGAGAAATGAAACCAAAATTAGGAGCTGCTTGCGTCCGCCTACTCTTTACATATTCCAGGGCTTGACATAAATTCATACCGTGCTTTCTCATCAAATAAGCAACAACTATAGTGACACTGAAAGAGAAGACAGGAAGTAAAAGTTTTCAGTCTAGCTGGAAGTTCAGCATGAATGACTGCCTCCTCTGAAATTCAACAATAGCATAATATAATTTTTCCCATTATTTCTTTTTAGTTAAAACTCACAAGAAGAATTTGTCTCGGGGAACCTTTATGTTATACAATCTCCAACTGCTAATTTAAAATGACGGAACAACCACTAAACAGAAATAATTGAAGAGGCTTATTTTGGTGAACTGAGTCTTGGCTGAAAGGCACACCACCCCTATGCATAAAATGTTCAACCCCGGATTGAGAGACCATAGTTCAAGCATACACCATCAATAAACCCTGGCTCACTACTTTTTGAATATCAGTTATGCGGTTACAGGTGTTCAATAGGACTCAAAAGTATCCCTAAGTTATGAAAGATGCCATGTATGTTACCAAGCAAAAGTAAAGACGTTAGGTGCTAGATTCACACCGGTCTTAGCTCAGCCTTCACCTCGTCATGGAATGGTTATAGACAAGTAAAGCTCTCAAGTTAAGAAAGAAATAAGCTGATAAATTACTAGCAACTATTAGGAAAAATCAAACTATATAATTTCCTATTTATTCCTAAATCAACTATTCTTATGTAATTGATTCTTACTATTATAAAATGGCTACTTGGGGTCTTCAGATTGTATCAAGCCCTTAATTGCATTCTCTAATGCTTCCTTAATATCCTTAACATGGCATCAGAGCCATGTTAACCCCAAATCACCAAAACCTCCCTTTGACACCTCGAAATATGTCAAATTCAACCAGAACCTGAGATCTTGTTATTAGTGGAGTCTATCATACGTTCCAGAGCAATGTTAGTAGAATTATTAATGTTCATTAGTCAACAAATTCATCAAATACACCAGCAATATGTCAGACTCCAATGAAAAGTCACTGACGAGTGTCTTGACAACTATCTCAACAATGGGTTCCTCCAATCTACAAATCACCAAACAATGTTTAAATGATAACAACTATTCCTTCTGGTCTAAGAATGCAGAATTGTTCTTCAAAGGTTAGAAAAAGTTATCACATCTCACATCTGATATCATAATTGATCAGAAAATATTGAAAAATTAGCAATTTGATGATACACAATTGCTGCATATTCTTTTTGATTCTACGGAACCCGATATCTGAATTATGTTCTCTTGTGTTAGTGCTTGTAATCAAGGTTGGGACTATACTAAGATTCTTTATTCCAATGATATGCTTTACGTGTATGATAAATTTGTCGAGCTGTTTCAGTCTAGACAAGAAGGAAATTTGATTGAATATTTTGAAAAACTGAAACGTGCATTTGAAGAGTTGAATTCTTTTTTGCCTATTCGCTTTGATGTTAAGGTGATGCAAATCAGAAGTATATTTTATACTCTTTCCTTCTATAGCTAAAGAGAGTCCATTAAAGAACAATCTTGATAGGTCAGCACTTGCGGCACAACCTGGTTTGAAGCTAAAGGAGGCCATGGGGTAGCACACAACTATCTGCTATCTTATCTTAAGATGAGTATACAAAGTACTTGCAGTATCAGTCAACTCAACAGACATCATCTTCGTTGGTGGCATCTGTCCTCATCAAGGTAACCAAACAACTTGTTATTCATCTATCCTTAGAAAACAGTCATGGGTATTGGATTTTGGTGCCACTGATCATATTTCAGGTAAAATAACTAATTCCAAAGAGATGTGCAAGGCTAGATACATGTGGAAGGAATTCAAGGTTTGCAACCCAAACATTTCCTTTATAGCTTCCTTTAATCCACTAACAAACAACTAACTTATTGTTGTTTTGTTAAATTCCCAACTCCGCAAGAAAGCGAGTTAGTAATCCTTCACGATACCAGTTTGTGATAGTTTCGTCAACTCTCCATAAAAGTCCTTACGTAAGGTTGGCCACTGATCATCGATAACTTGCTTGAAGTCGTCCCATGTCATTCAAACTCGAGTGCACTTGAGATTTTCATACCATAGATAGACTCGTCAATCTAAGTGGAATGCAGCCAAGGCTACCTTTTCTGAAGCAGGCATTTTGTGAAATTAAAAAACAAAATGCTAGGTTCTTTCTAGTCAACTAATAGGATCTTCAACGCCATGATGATGCAGGAAATCAAGTTTGACAATTCAAGGAATAATGGTTCCATGATTTTGATTGAATTGATGGGTTCATGATTGGTAAATGTGTTTGGTAATGCAAGTACCCTGCAATCAAAGGGAACGGGAACATATACTGGATTGGGTTATTAAAATAGTGAGATCCATGAAATATGATGGAGTCATTCTAGAAACAGCTTTCACTTGCTCCATTTATGCCATTTGGAGAGAGCAATTCCAAGCTGCACAGGAAGGAGTTGGGCAATAAGCACATTCTAGCTGATAAAAATATCAATTGGATTAGAGAAGTCCTCTTGGCTCATGGTGATCATCTATAAGCAAAGAACAAGAAACTTATGGAATCTCTAAAGTTCATCTTGTTTTAATTGTAGCATTTATAATTGATCCATTGTAATGACAATTTTTGCTTGAGTTAATAAAATTCATTTATTTATCAAAAAACATGTAGGCTGGAGGGGTTTGGAAATTATTAGTGTGATGAGATGGTTACATGTAGGTGACATGTCCAGATTGGCTATTTTGAGTGTAGTTTGGGTAAGTGTTTGTGTGAGGATTAATGGGAGGAGGGTTGGAAGAAACTTCATCTAGTTTCTTTGAAGAGAATGTTTCTATAAAAGTTTATAGCTGAATGTACTTATTATAGACCACTTTTTCCAGCTGTGGAAATTGTTCTAGGGTGAGATGTTGAGATTCTTATATGGGTTGTATGGATGGATCTCCTGGAGAGTGGCTCTCATTGAAACCATCCTCTGATAACTTTTTGTTAGGTGCCAGATCCACACAACCATTAACTCGGCCTCGACCTTGTCATGGAATGTTACAAGCGAGTAAAGCTCTCAAGTTAAGGAAGAAACAAAATAAGCTAATAAATTAATGGTAATATAGGATGAAAGGTTCTCCCCTTTATGGCTTTCATTACTTATTTAAATACAAGTAAAGATAACCATATTGCCCAATATTTTGGGAACTATCCAACCACCAGCTATTATAAAGGCATTTATTGACTATTTGCTACTGATGACCGTCCCAATCAAATAATATTTTTCGTTGACTGTTACAAGTATTGCTAACAAGTTCTGCAAATTTGTAGGCGCATAACAAATGGACTAAGCTTACCTAGAAACCCTTTTCAAACAGAACTTATAATCACAGTTTTAATTTGCAGTATAAAGAATAAACATGTGTAACCATGATTAACATAGCTGTATCAAGCACAGTTATGTAAGCCAATATTATTTTTTTAATAATGTAAACTTGTCCACAAATGTGCCAGGTCATTGTTTGAAGCTAAAGATTTTTTTCAAGGAATTACTATGAGGACTGCTTTACCAATTTGTGGCGATGGAATATTGATAATGAATGCCAAGATCATGAAACAAAACATGACCCCAAAAGGAAATTAACCTATTCAAAAAAAGAGGAATCACCTTCGTGATTTTCCAACAAAGCAATGAACCAAAACACCACCACCCTGTCCCTTAGCTTCATCAATGAAATTGAAACATTCATCAAAGTACTGTCTCAAATTGGTTTCTTCTCTATCTGCAACTGTCTCAGAAAGAAACACTTAAGTTAAAGAGATTTCTGTGTCTATAAAGCCATCAAGTTATATCCATTAGCAGAGTCAAAATGTTCTGCATCCAAAATTTCAGAGGTTCAAAAAAAATAATACACGTGATGGTGGTAAATCTTTTTCAATAAATTAATTACTGTATTACAGGAGGAACATAAATGCAATATTTAGGAAGACAAGTGAAGGTTCCACAAAATGGACTAAGTTTAAAGTCTGCGAACAGAAGTACGGTATGCAGAAGTATAGAACCTGCTGCAAGAAATTATTGTAATTTTGGTAAGGTGATCCTTGTTATGGTCATCTTGTGGGTTCTTATGTTTTAGGTTGCCGTTATGGTTGTGTAGTCATGGGTAACAATTATAGGGTTCCCCATGCTCACATGTTAGGTTTCTTTTGTTATAGATAAGAGATTGGCCTCTTCGCCAATCTCTCGATTGTACATACCTTTATTTATTTATAAATTCACTGATCTACCCAAAAAAAAAGTCAAAAAGTAACTGCAGTTGCAACAAATTAATAGCTAACAATAAAGCAGTGAACCATTAGGCGGAGATAAGAAAACCCGATATTAGAACTGCAGAGAATAGGACTACAAAAACTGATGTGATGGTGGTTATAGATCAAGAATTATGAAGGTGGAAATTCATGAAGGCGAAAAATGGGGGTTCAGAAACATAGAATTTCACCAAATAAAAGGATGATAGACCACACCTGCAATGACTTTATATGCAAAATGACCAGGATAAGCAGGACTTATCGAACTAGCTACGGTCAAGACATGTGTAATATTCTTGCTCTTGAGTCCATCCTTGTTATTGGCAGCACCGACAGAACCAAGAAAAAGGCCCTGAGAAATGGAAACAAATCATACAGAATCCTGGCAGGTGAAAAACGATTAAAACATGGGGCAAGACTCGAGCTTTAAGTACCTCTTCAATTTCACATGGGACAGTGTCCTCCTTAAAGCCTCTAGTTACGTTAATAACCCGCCAAAGTGCAGCTATTTGGTTCCTAATTGAATCATCAAACTGATCCATTTCTACCAAGAGTGAACCTTTTCCCAACTCTTTGTTCAAATAAGCCCTTCACGAAATGATCCAAACTGTTAACAATGCATTGCAATTAAGACAAAAAAAACAAATGTGAATCAAACAAACATTTCGAAAGCTGTATACATGACAAACTTAGGACGAAAAGCAAGGAACTCAAATGGGTATCACCAGAATTACTGAAGTTTCAAATTTTCACATGGTTTTACGATCAAATAAGATTCAAGTCTAAATAAAGAACATCCGCTAAAAGAAGGCGCGTAAATTCCATCAAACTTCAATCTCTCCATAATCTCATTACAGAGATCTACAGAACAGAAAGACCCTGTTGGTCGGAAGAATTGTAATAATTTTGTATGTCAAGAGGGAGAGACGGGGATGCATACCTCGGAAATTGGAAGCTTTTTTCTTTTTGGTCTTTTTAATGTATGAGGGACTGTAGTCTGTCTGAGAAGGGCAAGATGACTCCTGGCAAATAAATGTTGGGCCCTAGTTATGCAACATTATTCTTTAATAAAGAAACAAGAGGAATATGCTTGTTTTATTGAGCGAGAGATCCAGAGATTCTTGCGTGCTGTCAACATTTCTGTGATTATCTAACAATTGTTTTGGATTGGATGATTACAAAATTTCTCTTTTTTTGTTTGTATAGTCTTTTATTTAAAACTAAATATCAACATCAAAAGAAAACTTAGGCTAAGTAGATAAGGTGCAATGCATATAATAAATTATATGTTGAATTTCAAAAATCCTAGTACATTCAACTTATTTAGGTTTGAGAGCGCTTGGTCCAATCTTTGCATATTGATAAAACAAAACATAGCCCACGTGACAATTACATGTGTTATATATGTAAACATGTACATGCGAGGGGGGATTACATATTTTGGTTACGTATGGAGATAAACGTCAACCTGTTGGCTGCCCTTGCCCACCCGGTTGTGGACGTGGACCACATAAATAAAGCTAAAAGCTTAAAAGTCTAGTCAGCAAGTGCCACCCAAGTCCTTATCCTTTCCGCTTCTCGGACGATAACCTATCTTCACATCTGCTTCAAGCCTCCGCATATATCCCACCAGCACTCCATTGCCTTCTCTCCCCCATGGCTTCTTCTCACCTTGTTCTTCGCTTGTGCTCGTTACTATACCTTACCACCCTTTTATATGCGCAACCTTCACATCTACCAAACCATGTTGTCGTTCTTCCTGTAACAAAAGACCCCTCAACTCTCCAATACTTGACCAAACTTTCCAATGGTAGATCCCTTGTGCCCATCATGCTTGTGCTTGACCTTGCTGGCCCTTTTCTCTGGGTTGATTCTGTATCGAACCTCGTGTCCTTTTCCACTCGCCGGGTTCCAAGTTGCTCGCTTCAATGCTCCAGCTTCTCTGCCAAGGCCCTTGGTCTTAAGGTCAAAACCTGCTTCTCTCCTACACACAGCAACATCTGTGATGTAGCTGCACAAAATAGCATTACCAAATTGGCAACTAGAAGTGAGCTTGTGGAAGATTTAATAGTCATTAATCCTTCCATTAAGGGGTCAAAATCTGGTAAAATAACCAACCTTGACAAATTTCTCTTCAGCTCTGCGCCCAGTTTTCTACTCAATGGCCTAGCAAGTGGTGCTCGAGGAATGCTAGGCCTGGGAATGACTACAACATCATTGCCTTCACAGCTTGCTTTAACTTTTGGCTTCCAAAGGAAATTCACCACCTGCTTATCACAATCAAATGGTCTCGTACTCTTTGGAAAAGAATCCGTTGACCCAATTTTTGGAACCGAAATCACAAAGTCACTGTTGTACACCCCTCTCGCTGACCCTGCTGGTGGTGGTGGCTCACAAGAATATTTCATCACAGTCAAATCAATCAACGTAAATGGCAAGCAACTGGATCTACATAACCAAGAGGGCGCCATTGGGTGGGCGAGAATCAGCTCAGTTGTGCCGTACACAACCCTGGAGAACTCAATTTATAACACATTTGTCAAAGCCTATTCCGGGGCCGCAAATTCCATGAACATAACAAGAGTGGCACCAGTGGCACCGTTTGGTCTCTGCTTCAGTTCCAAAGAAGTTGCAAGCGGGGCAGTCGGGCCAGTGGTTCCTACGATAGATCTGGTGTTGCAGAGTAAGATGGTAAAGTGGAGAATTAATGGGAGGAATTCAATGGTACGTTTAAGTGATGGCGTCATGTGCTTGGGGTTAGTTGATGGAGGGCTGAACTCCAACACCCCAATTGTTATAGGAGGTTTCCAGTTAGAGGATAATCTTCTTGAGTTTGATTTGGGTACTCGTATGTTAGGCTTTAGCAATTCACTGTTGAGGATTCAAAGATCTTGCTCTGATATGTTGTAGGAATGTCCTAAAGAAAGTTGTTAAGTATGAGATTGGGGAAATTTTTGTGACTATCTGTCTAAAATGTGGCTTGGAATTGGATTATATCTCTTTAAATAATAATTACTTCATACTATTATGTCTGGAAGATAATTAATGGAAGCTTTCGCTTTACCTTTCACGGCTTCTAGTCTTCTTCCTTTGTTCTCTTACCCTGCGTTTGGTTAGTGTCCTCAGGAGTGAGGACAGTGGACAAAGACGCAAAAGTTCTATCATTCGTCCTGTTTGTTTGCTGTCCTTATCCATTTTTGTTCCGTCTTCAGAGGACAAAGACAGAAATTTTTGTTCCTTCCAAAATTGAAGTACAGAAATTCTTGTCCGACGGACAAGATCAAAAAAAGACGAAAATAGCCTCATATAACGTTTGAAACTTAAAACAAACAATATTTTAATTAATTAATAATTATATTTTAATTAATTAATCAATATTTTAATTAATTAATTATAAT